>CM053588.1:290729967-290749453 GCA_028646515.1 Pseudochirops corinnae
GACCCATTCCCTTTTGCCTTCCTATTCTTCCCCTCCATTGTAACAGTTATCCCTTGCCTCTTCTATATGAGATACTTAACCCCATTCTGTCTGTCTCCTCTCATTATATTCCTCTCCCACCTCTCAATTTCACCTTTTAAATATCATCTCTTCCTATTCAATTGATTCTGTGTCCTCTGTCTATGTATACCTATACACATATTCACACACATATGTATTCATACGAACATATATCCTCCTATATAGACATATATATGTATGTATACATACATATACATTTATATTCCCTTCAACTATCCTCATACTCAGAAAAGTTTCATAGGTTACAAGTATTGTTTTTCCATGTGGGCATGTAAATAGTTCAACTTTGATAAGTTCCTTATGATTTCTTTTCCCTGTTTACCTTATCATGATTTTCTTGCTTCTTGTATTTGAATGTCAAAGTTTCTATTCAACTCTGGTTTTTTGTCAAGAATGTTTGAAACTCCTCCACCTCATTGAATGATCATATTTTCCCCGAAACATTTGCTGGGTAGGTGATTCTTGGTTTTAATCCTAACTCCTTTTACCTCCAGAATATCATATTCCAAGTCCTTTGATCCCTTAATGTGGAAGCTAATAGATCTTGTGTTATCCTGATTGTGTTTCCATAATACTCAAATTGTTTCTTCTTGGCCGCTTGTAATATTTTCTCCTTGATCTGGGAATTCTGGAATCTGGCTATAACATTCCTAGGAGTTTTTTTTTTGGGATCTTTTTCAAGAGGTGATTGGTGAATTCTTTCAATTTCTATTTTGCCCTCTGGTTCTAAGATATCAGAGCAATTTTCCTTGAGAATCCTTGAAGGATGATTTCCTGGTTCTTTTTTTTGATCATGGCTTTCAGGTAGTCCAATAATTTTTAAATTGTCTCTCCTGGATCTATGGTCTTTTCAATGAGATACTTCACATTGCCTTCTATTTTTTCACTTGTTTGGATCTGTTTAATAGTATCTTGATTTCTCATAAAGTCATTTTCTTCCATTTGCTCCAATCTAATTCTGAAGGAATTATCCTCTTCAGTGAGCTTTTGAGATTCTTTTTCCATCTGGCAAATTCAGCTTTTTAAGGCATTCTTCTCCTCATTGGCTTTTTGGGCTTCTTTTGCCATTTGAATTAGTCTATTTTTTAAGGTGTTATTTTCTTCAGTCAGGTTGTTGACTCTCTTTTCATGATTTTTTTGCATCATTCACATTTCTCTTCCCAATTTTTCCTCCACTTCTCTTATTTGGTTTTCAAAAGCCTTCTTAGCTCCTCTAAGCCCTGTAACCAGTTCATATTTTTCTTGGAAGCTTTTGGTACAGGAATTCTGACTGTGTTATCTTCCTCCTGTTCCATGCTTTGATTCTTTTTGTCCCCAAAAAAGGAATCTAAAGTTGGATTGCTGAGCTTGCTTTGCTTCTTTTGCTTGCTCATGTTGCCAGTCAATTAATTTGACTTTTGAGCCACAGTAGAGCTCTGCTTTGAGAGGGGAGAGCTTTGTCCCAAATTGCTGGAGTTTTCACAGCTGCTGGAGCTATTAGGAGGAAGCTGTCTCTACAGCCCCCACCAGTTTTGGCTCACTGGTCACACACCTCAGGACCACCACTGAAGACCACAATCCCAATCCAGGTGGGTTAAGGCAAGAGCACTTTGCCTCTGAATGGTCGCTTGGCTCCCCCTGCAAATTGCAGGCTGGGAGCTCTGAAGCAGCCACGTGGAGGCAGCTGCAGGGCCACTGCTTCCATAGCTTCTGGCTCTGGGGGCAGAGGGTTGGACTCGCTTCTCTGTCCCTCCCAAATCCAGCCAAGTTCCACTGACCTTTCACTTTGTCTTTGGCATTTATGGGTTGGTAATTCTGGAAACTGCCACAGCTGCCAGTGATCCACTCTACCAAATGCTCCAGCCAAGGCTTGTCCTGGCCACCCTAGGGCTAAAACCATGGAGGGGCTGGTCTCAGCTCCCAATGTGCTGAGATGAATCTTTCCTGTCCCCCTGCCAGGCTGCCTTCAGCAGGAGCTTTGTTTCTCTGTCACTTTGTGGGTTCTGAAGCTCTAAAATTTGCTTAGAGTCATATTTTATAGGTATTTGAGTTGGTTATGGGGGGAGCTACAGAGTTTTGCTGCTTCTATGCCACCATCTTGACTCTGCCCTCTCCCAGTATTCTATATTTTTAGGTTACTCACTCCTTTTTCAGATGAGGAAATTGAAATCTAGAAAAATTAAGTGACTTGCTAAGATCAATGCAGTGAGTTAGTACAAGGAAACAAGTAAAGCCCACATTGCCTTTCCAGGGCTCTTTTCACTATCTTCCCCTACAAATTGGAGCCATTTTCCATTTCCATTTTGTGACTAATGGCATTGTTATCTTTCTTTTTCCCAAGACTTACAACCTTCAAAGTCAGGCTTTGGTCTCTTTGGTGGCGTTTGGTTATGCCACCCCCAATTACTTATCCAGAAATACTATATTTATTGATTATCCTCTTTTGTTTGTTTAATAAACAATATTTTATTTTTTCCAATTACATGTAAAAATAATTTAAGACATTCATTTGATAAATTTTTGAGCTCCAAATTTTTCCCCTCTCCCCTCCCTAAGATGGCAAGCAATTTGATCTAGGTTATATATGTGCAATCATGTAAAACATTTCTGTATTGATCATGTTGTGAAATAAGTTTGTTGATTATTTTTACCAAGATTATTCCACTACAAGATTTCTCAGACTCAGTTCTTCCTTTTCATTATCATCATGAACAGCACCCTAGCCCAAATCACCATCATCAGTCTATACCAATATTACTACAATAGTCTCCTGACTGTTTAGCTTCTTTGTCTTAGCTCCACCCTATACCTAGCTTCTGAGATAACTTTTATTTTAAATATATATGTGCCCATAAACATATATTTATATATAGTTAGCACTATTAATTTGTATTTATTCTTTTAAAAAAATTATACTTTTTGACTCAACAGAGACTGACCAACAAACACTACCCAAAAATCCTTTACAACATAATTCCCCCCCGAAACGGTTTGTCAATTATTAAGAGAAAAGAAGGATGTGTCCTTTAATTTGGACAGTATGACACTAAGTTTGGCTATAATGACTGACCAGAGTTTTATTGCTTTTCCATTTTGACTTTTTTTTTTACATCATTGTAGTTATTACATATTTTCTTCTTTTGGCTTTGTTTCCTTCATCCATCATCACTTGGTATAAGTCAGGGTGATATTTATTAAATATTTCATATTTATGTAACAATATAATTCTTCATCCTGGATTTAGAGTCAAGAATCTGTATTAAAATTCTTACCCTCTGTTATGTTAGACAAGTCACTTCCCCTCTCTTGGCCTCACCTTCCTCATCTTCAAAATGAGAGCGTTGGATGAGATCTCTAAGGTCTGTCCCAGCTTTGAATTCTATGATCCTGTATAAAGATGCTGCTGCTAACCCACTTTGGACAGGTTCTGAGTTTGGAGACTGGTGATGGGTTTACCCTGTTGCATCCTAAGTCTTTTTGTCTAATTAACCTTTTGACCAGTGGTAGAAAGTTTTGATACTGATAGTCAGACTTAAAAGGGTGCAGGCTAGGTTCGTCAGTTAGAATCCATGATAAGGATTACACCCTTTATGTTATAAGCTCCCTGTGGGAAAAAAATATTTTGTTTGGGTTTTTTTTTTTAAATCTTCCTTGGTACCCAGAGATATAAAAAATAGTATAGATAGTGAATAGATGATCTTTGTAATAAGATAGCTCAAAGAGATGTTATGTTCTTCCATTTTCAAAGGAAATGCAGAGTATGGACCCACATTGGACATCTTCTCTTCATGTAAATGTCCTTCAGAGTTTAGAGGATAAGATCAATTACCTACCATAAAAGTCAACCTGCTGGGACAAAAGAAAAATAGGGACCTGAACTACCTTAATAGGGGAGTTCAAAATCTTAATCAATCAGATTCATGCTTCCATTGCTCTGGGGACTGTAGGTTTCCTAACAGAAGAGACTAGTGTCTCCCATAGCAGCTAGAGAAATTTAGTTTATTTAAGAGTGAGGGCTGGGAGGGAGGGAGAGAAGGAGAGAGAGAGAGAAAGAGAGAGAGAGAGAGAGAGAGAGAGAGAGAGAGAGAGAGAGAGAGATTGGGACAAATGAGCATTTATCCATTAAGACAGGACATACCAAATCCTAGGCACATCATACATATCATGATATTGTGGAAAGAATGCTGGAGCTAGAATCAGGAAGACCTGGGCTCAGATCCCATGCCAGACACTTCACTAACTGTGTGGACATGGGAAAATCACCTAATTTCTCTATGCTTTAGTTTTCTCATCCGTAAAAAGAAAGATGTAGACTAGGTGGCCTCTAATATCCTTTCTAGTTATAAATATTTCAACCTATGTTTTTTATTGATACATTCTTGTAGGAAATGCCAAACAAGACCCAGACATTGTTGCTAAAAAAATAATTGATGCTATTGAAGACTTTGCATGGAAAGAGTCTGCCCAATCAGTGAACAAAGTAAAAGTGGTTATCTTCCTGCCACAGCTACTGAATGTGTTTTATGATATTATGAAAAAAAGAGAAGGCTCTGTGGTGCCGACCTCACTGTTCTCTAAATTAAAAGGTAAGTTATAGATTTGTTTGTGATTGGCATTATTAAGAAAATATTCATGGGTATATTCTCATGATATCAATTATTTTTTAGTACTTTTAGGTCTTGCAAAACATAATTTGATTTTTGGAAAGAAAATAGAATCAACCGTATTTCAGATATGTGGTGAAAGTAAGGAGAATGTTGAAAATACTGTCTCTTGGATACAAGATTTAATTTTAAAAGAACAAAAGAGTTACATCTCCTCAGATGAAGCCATCCAAAACTTTGGTGAAGAAGAATTCAAGGAACTCAATAAGCTGCAGAGAAGTCTGAATGTCACCATTTCTCCCCAAAATAACTTTTGTCTCCAGGCTATAGGACTTGCCAGAGATGTATTAAAGGCTTCCCAGACAATTGAGGATATGATTCAGAGAGTTCACTGAGGTGTAGAAGAGAAGTCTGAGACTGAGCTGTTCAGTGGGGTCGTTGAATGATACTACAACAACAATGGTGTTAAACATTGATTTCTTTTTTCCCTTATCTTCCTTTCTCCATTCCCTGTCTTTCCCTTCCCTTCTCTGCCCCTTAACTCTTTCTTGACCTCTGTTCATTCCCTGGTAAAGAGCAGAATTATCATCCTTGTTTTAGCTTGTATATTAGTGCAAAAACAATGCTTATTTAGTACAATATACTTTAACGCGCCACCACCAAGCAGCCTTTTTTACAGCCTGTCCTCCATTTGTCAATCCCTCCTTTAGCTTAAAACTTTGATTTTTATTGCATTGCAAAAACCCTAGAGGAATAAAATTAAGGATCCATCTCTCATCAGTCTTTTATACCTTCGAAAACTGATTCCTATATTCCCCCATTCAAACGAGTAAATGAGTAACTTTTCCATTCACAAACCAGCCTCTTCTCAGTTCCCCTTGGCTTGAATTAACACTCCCAAATGCCCGCAGGTATTACTCACTTTTGCATAAAAAGATAAAAATAATCTTCTGAAATTGCCAAACTTATTAAAGAACAGGCGGTGCTGACGGCATGAATAAGTTCATTAGATTTTTCCAGAAATAAGACTATAATGGAGGAGCAGGAAGATGAAGAAAAATAATAGGAAACTGTTGGGGACCTTACTTTCTTTTCTTTTTTAGAAAGCTGATTGGCCCATTGGTGGAGCCAACATGAGCCCTCACAAGCACATCTGAATTCAACTCAGGCTCAAATTTCTTATCCAGCTGCTTTCCCAACTCCACCATTTACTGATCATAATTGTTGACATACCAGATGATGCCCTCAATAATGTTCCTGGGATTATATATAGGCTCTAAAAATAAATGGACTCAGCTCTGTGGGGATAATTTCCCTCAAAGATCCTATGGGGCAGAAGGTTTTCCAGGTTATTTCTGGAGCTCCTTTTGGTCCTCTGCTATCTTCCCCTTCATCAGAACCCCAATCTGAGCTGGGAAGTTAGTTTAGAGGATCTTGTAATAAAGGTCATTAAAGATCAGAAGGTGTGCCTGGATGGGGATGTGAAAATCACAGGGATTATCAGGTACTAAGGCAAATTACCTAGCATAAAGCATAGTGGCTATTGGTCCTTGGCTCTCCTCAAGCAAGGGGAATTATACTGTAGTTAACAGGACCATTTACTTGGATGATATACTTCCCATTTCACTCTACGTTGCCCTACTGGAAATAAGCAGCAAAGTGATGTGTAGGGTAGTGTGCTGGTCATCATAGGGCAGTGGGGCCTGAGTCTAGCTCCCAAAAAAGCTAATTTACCATAAGATCGATCTAGTAAACACCACAGGGACATTACTCTCTGGTGAGATCATGTGTAAGTGATTGAAGATCCAGTGAGCCCTGATAGCTGCTACTCAAAGTTGTCAAAATCAGCATGAAAGGTGATTAAAAGACAGAAAGTTGATCACAATGAATTTATACCAACAACCGGGCCCAGAATTCAAACATTTTAAGTGTCAATTCCAGACGCTAACTTTTAGCACATTGGTAGACAAAGCCGCAAAATGTTTTGCCATAGTTGGAGGATCTCATCGGGACCAAAGTATTCTTTGGTTGTGTTATCCTTGGTGGTAATTTCCAAAGTAGTGAAGATCTTGATGAAGCACATAGTCTGTGGCTTCAGCAGCAAGGGTCTTGGTGATAAAGGTGCTATAACACTGGAAATTAATGAGGCGTGATGGCCTCCTTGGGCATAGGACTTCAATGTTTCTGTCACCATCAGAGGGCCAAAATAAAAATTTGCAATGCCAATGGTGATTGTGTCTATCAGCATCTTTCTAATGTAACCCTTTCTTTCCCCACCATCAACATACTGGCAGAATGCCTTCATTTGATTCATCTCAGGTATCACATACTTGACCTCTACTAGAATGGGTATAGTGGAGCAATTTCATAACCAATGTATAATATGAACTAGTTGCCAGTGAAGTTGATGTCCTTGAACAAATATTTGTTACTGAACTTTCTCTACTCCTCTGGACTTGGCAGGCTTGGTGTAGATCTTTGTTACATCTTTGTGACAAGGTTGTTCAAACATCCATAGCAATATGTCCATTGTTGGTTTTGAAATTATTAACCCTGAAAATACCAAAGAGCTCACCAAGGTTATACACCAACTGTCAACTTTGAAAAATAAATGACTACCACATCACACCTATCAGAATGACTAACATGGAAAAACAGAAAAATGATAAATGTTGGAGAGAGTGTGGGAATGTTGGAATACTAATGCATTTTTGGTAGAGCTGTGAGCTGATCCAACCATTCTGGAGAACATTTGGAACTGTGTCCAAAGGGCTATAAAAATGTGCATACCCGTTGACCCAGCAATACCGTATCCTAGGACCATATCCCAAAGAGATCATAAAGATGGGAAAAGGATCCACATGTACAAAAAATATTTATAGCAACTCTTTTTGTGGTGGCCAAGAACTGGAAATTGAGGGGATGCCCATCAATTGGGGAATGGCTAGACAAGTTGTGGTATATGAATGTAATGGAATACTATTGTGCTATAAGAAATGATGAACAGGCAGACTTCAGAGAAACTTGAAAGATTTACATGAACTGATGCTGAGTGAGGGGAGCACAACCAGGAGAACATTGTACACAGTAATAGTCTCAGAGTGTGAGATTTTGATAGATTTAGCCCTTCTCAGCAATGTAAAGACCTAAAACAATTCCAAAGAACACATGATGGAAAATGCCAGTCACATTCAGAGAAAGAACTATAGAATCAGAATGCAGAATGAAGCAGACTATTTTCCTTTTTGTTTTGTTTTATTTTGGGTTTTGTTTCTTTCTCATGGTTTTTCCCATTTGTTATAATTCTTCTATGCAACATGACTGAGGTGAAAATGAGTTTAATAGGAATGTATTGTAGAACCTATATCAGATTGCAAGCTGGTCTGGGAAGGGAGTAGAGAGGGAGGAGGAATAAATTTAAAATTTATGGAAGTGATTGTTAAAAACTAAAAATAAATAATTTAATAAAAAAGAAAAACATGGTTTCTGCCTATGCTTGCTCAAGCTCAGGGGCTGTCAGTTCTGTGATTTAAATGCATCATTGCAAATCCAGAGCATGAGAGAAAAGGACTGTTATCATGCTGAGCTTAGGGTACAGTTTGCTTACTGTGCCTTAGCCCTGTAAAACAATGTATCTCCTAATAATAAGAAAAGAGAGGAGCAAAAAGGAAGATGATTTTGGGAGAGGGACCTGATATTTCCCCTTTTTGGCCAAGGGGAAACCCCTCCCACTCTGGCAAAGAGAGGAGAGGCAGGTATAAACCCAAATGCTGTGAGGGGAATTTCAGAGCAAGACATGATGGAGGAGACAGACAGTAATGTGTTGTGATATCAAAGGCAGCTGCTGGAAGAAGCAGATAATTGGGAAGTTGGAAGAGAAGGGTAACAGTGGGTCCATTTAGAGATGGGAAACTTGTAGGTAGCTTCAACAAGGGAGATCATGGTTGCAGCCCCAGCTATAAGGAAAATCTGATTG
This sequence comes from Pseudochirops corinnae, assembly GCA_028646515.1. Classification (NCBI taxonomy): domain Eukaryota; kingdom Metazoa; phylum Chordata; class Mammalia; order Diprotodontia; family Pseudocheiridae; genus Pseudochirops; species Pseudochirops corinnae. The sequence goes on from CM053588.1 coordinate 290,738,608, forward strand.
GTCACACTAGCTTCAGTAAGGTTGAAGCCCTGAGCTGCTAGTGCTAAAAGGAGAGCACTAGCAGAAGCGGTGTTCCCGGAGACAATGATACTAAGCAGGGACTCAGTAGTAGCAATCTGGGGAGAGGGGGGTTCAGGATGAGCTGAGAGACAGGGAAAGTTCTTGAAATCACTGTGGGACTTAGTAGAAAAGGGGTCCAACCGTAGAGATACAAGATGTTGAGTTGAGGGACAGATGTAAGGTTAGGTTGGTGAGCTTGGGAGTTAAGGGGTTAAATCCAGCAATTTACTCGTTCTTCCCCCTTAACAATGATAGAGGATAGATGAAGAATGACATTTTTGTCCCAGGAGGTTAGTTCCTTGAGGTGACCTATCGGGGAAGTGTGCACAAGGTATCATTGTGGAAGTCCCAACAGGGTAAAGATGTAAGCAGATAAAGTAGTAGGTCTGGCCTAGCCAGTGTCTGTACAAGCAGAAAAAGAAGCCAAGAAAGTAAAGGGAGAAAGTGCTAGCACGTTCTTAAATCCAGGCCTTGGTGGTTGGGTATGTAACAAAAGGAAGAGGCAAAGCCTAAGACAGTACAGTCAGCCCTTGCACAGAATCCTGGGGCAGCTACTCATCTGCCTGTCAGCGGTTTCTGGGTCCATTCTAGACAAACCTTGAGGTCCCTGGAGGGTTCTGTCATTCCCTCAGGAGGTAGGGCTTTCTTCATACGATCCAGGAGTCCAGACCCACAAATCTGGCAGACTTGGGAGTCAGAAGGTCCTGGTGGAGGGGGGAGTGAGTAGGTACAATTTCCTCAATTTAGAAAGGAAGTGTCCCACTCCCCAAATATCTGTAACGATTGATAAGTATGGGGCCAGTTTTAAGATAAGACACATGGGTTGCTTGAAACATGCAATTGTCAGAAAATTATTTTCATGAATCTTTGGGTCTGAGTTTCTAGTCGGCATAACCTAGGTTCCTGTTCTCTAAACAGCATGTGGAGACAGTCCAGTTTCCCAACCATGCAGGGCTAGGTTCAAACAAGGCAATAAGGTTTTCTCCCAATTCCCCCGACTGAATAACGTTTTCTCACAAGATAGAGGTTGTACTAGACCCAAAAATGAACAGATATTGAGCTAGTTCCAGGACTGACTCACAAGCTGCAGTCAGTGTAGTTCACTCAATTTCCCCCTTTTTGCCGTAGGAGGGAGTAGGCAACCCACTCTGTTCACTGATCACTTATCTATAAACCAGATCTATAAGGTTTTTTTCATAGATTCATAATCATAATTACATTGTCAGGTTACAGATCAGACTACTCAGAGGTCTCACAATGGACTGGTTTTGAGAAGGGAGATTTACATGTCACCAAGGTAACTAAGAAAACTTCAACCCACACACTATGAAACAAAAGACCAAAACAATACGATAATTATCATCAGTATTAAGTAACATCAAGTCTCTTTGAGTCCTAGCGATCCATTCTCAACGTCCATTTAATCAGACTAGTTTTGAGGCGCAGATGTCTTGTGTAGTCACCTGCTCCCTAGATATTTTCTGTTGGACAATAGGCTTCATTCTCAGGACAGCTCTGAAGGGGGCTCTGCTTCTCTGGTTCCAGACCTAGAGGTTCCAGGACAATTCTGCTAATAACAAGACTTGACACAGTTGAGTAACTCACTTAAATTCGGTTTCTCCGACCTTCAAATTTCAGAGAATTTCAGTTTATGTAACATTTGCTGTTTCTCATCTTACCTAAATTCTATGCTTAATACACGAATCTTTTAAAACTTCATGAGGATCCAATCTCTGCTACCTTCTAAATTTATCAGATACTTTATAAATGGGAAAATAATTTCACTTTCCTCACAATTATCAATACAATTTCATAAATAAAATTCTTAACCCAATTTTGAGAACTTCTTCCTAAAACATGCTCAAAACCTGAATTTCCGTGACAGGTAAATTTGGAAACCAACATATACATATCTATGCTTTTAAAAGGCAATAGTCTAATCCCGTTGCTTTCTCAAAATTTACTATTCCATTTAATTAGAAAGTTCTTCTATTATATCTTTGTCTTATTACTTGGTCGAGTCATCCCTCCCCTTTCGGAGGATATCATCCACAAACACAGGTTCAAATTGCAAGATTTTCATACTTGCATCTTATCATAGTACCCCTGAGAAAGTGCTATTTACATCCTTGTTCATAAGACTTGGAGTAGGATAATGCCTGCAGTAGGTGGTGAAAAGAGAGACATAGATCTAAAAGAAAAAAGGACACCAGCATCTATGAAAAGAGGAGACTGAGTATCAGCCCCTGCATCCCTTCAACTGAGCCTCAGCCATGACGACTGATGTCTGAACTAAATCTTATCACCATTGCCCTAAAATGTTTTGTTTTTTTTTTAAGTATAGAGAAATAGTTGCATGGACTCAGTATTCTTTTACAAGCCAGAGATAAATCACATTTTCTGTAAGTTTTGATGAATATTTGTAATGAACCTTCCTAGGTAAATTGTTATGCTAAGCCTGCCTGTCTAAACTTAATAGAATCAATTTTCACACACACACACACACACACACACACACACACACACAACCTCACGACAGATGAAGGTTCTAATCCAGGAGCACACGCAAATTGTGTCAGACTTAGACCTGGGGTGAGTCCTAGCTCTGATATTTACTAATAGCTCTCAGGTTGGTTTGTTTTTCATCTACAAGCAAGCTACTGGGTGACTTTTTTTATTCTACAGGAACATATCTCTGATTGTGGGAGTAGAAGAAAAAATAGGATTATTTTTACAGAAATTTGTTTTATTTATAATAACTCAGAATTCTTTGTTACAAGAAACAGCTCTCTGGAGGGAAAGTGGAGTGGATGGGCAGGGAGAATCTAGACCATAGAAAACCAAACATCAATAAATACGTATTTAAAAAAAGAAAAGAGGAGCCTGAGGTATTAGGGGTGTAATCACTGATGATGAAGTATTAGCATGTTAACACTTGCTGCTTCTTTTATAAAGGGTGAACACCTATTTCTGATGGAATGAGAAGAGTATTTGGGGATTAGCTTGCTAAAAATTAACCATATCCTCTCAGAAGGAGGAATGTAATCCCTGAGAGGGAATTACTCATTAGAGGGAGATTTCTCTCCCATGCAGCTACCTTCTATTGGTCACTTTGAAGCAGTTACTCTACCAGAAGGAGTCATTGGATTCAACAAGAAACATATTTTTAAAAAAAGATTCCAGACAGGAATAGAGGCAACTAGTTAAAGTTTGAAGCAGTATCAAGAATGAAGACCCTTGGTAGTATAAAAATAGAACTGGTTATGACTCAGAGAGGTATCCCTGGCAATTAACAGTTGATCAGCAAAAAGCAGCAGACCCTGAGTGCCCAGCTGAGTGACCCTCCCAGGAGAGATGATATAACCAAGCGGACATTTCCTGAGGACTCTCTGAGGAGGTAGGGAAATGGCATCGAGATCCTGCAGTGTCCCTATTGTGATTTGCCTTGGCCACATATGTGCTTGCCACATAGTAGACCCATAATGAATGCTAGTTGACTGACTGGTTGACCCTGAACTGGTCCCTGAAGGAAGAGAGGGGCTTCTAAAGACAAAGTTGGGGAAAGATGTATCCATCCCACCCTGAGCGAGGAGAGTAGAGCAAGGAGAACTTTGTGCACAATTGCAGACACATCGTATGTGTGACAACTAACTTGGATAGACTGGGCTCCTCCCAGCAACACAAGGTTGGAAGACAAGGCCAAAAGACTCATGATGGAAAGGGCCGTCCACATCCAGAGAAAGAACTACAGAGTCTGATGCAGATTGAAGCAAACAGCATGCTCTCTCTTTTGTGTTTTGCTTTGTTTCATTCCTTTCTTCTCACTGTTCACTCCATTGGCGATAATTCTTATTTACAACTTGACTAATGTTTAATGCAAAGGTATTTGTAGAACCTATATCAGATTGCATGCCGCCATAAAGAGGGAGGGTGAAGAAAGAGGGGGAGAAAATTGGGAACTGAAGGGAGTGTGGAATCGAATGTTGTAAACTAAAAGGAAATATATAAACTATTTTTTTTAAAGATGTACTCACCCCAGGGAAGGAGATGACTGTAGTCCTCTACCCTCCTTACCACTACACTAGGCTAAGCTCTGGGAACAAAAGAAACAGGGAAAGAATCCTTCTTCTCAAGGAGCTCACATTCTAATGGGGGAGACAATTTGCAAACAACTATGTACAAATAGTACAGAATAATTGGGAGTAGCTTCAGAGGGAAGGCATTAAGGTCAAGGACTGGAGAAAGGCTTCTTCCAGAAAGTAGGGATTTAACTTGAAAAAAGCCAAGGAAGCCAAGAGGCATAAGTGAGAAGGGATTGATTTCCAAGTATGGAGGATAGTCAGCGAAAATGCTCAAAGTGACTCAAGGGTTACTTGCTTGAGCCTTTCCCAGTTCACCCAGCTGAAGGAGTTCTCTTTCCCTTGCATTTAAAGGGAAATGCTAGGTGGTACACTAGATAGCGCATCGGCCCTAGAGTCAGGCAGACCTGAATTCAAATACGGCCTCAGACACATAATACAAAAAAACTAGCTGTGTGACCTTGGGCAAGTCACTTAACCCCAATTGCCCTACCTTCCCCCTCCCCTCCAAAACGCAAAAAATAATAATTATAATAGAGGGCTGAAGAGCTAAAGATAAGTTTTTGGTTTGTTTTTTTTTTTTTTTACATTTTAAAATAGTTTTCTCAGAACACAGCCACAGCCATTCATTAAAATTCCAATTCAATTCCAAATTTAATACCAAGGACTTTGGGGGTAAGAACTTTTTTTTCTAGGTCTTCAGACAGGACTGTCACACCTGCAGGAACCGTTACCAGACAGCACCTTCACAAGTTGGTTCCCAGGATGAAGACTGAGCAGCACTGAGCTGGTCTGGAGGTATGGCTAATCCCAAGGCTATCGGATTCAGAGTCCTAGGCTTTCTCCCTCAGAATCTGAGGAGATAGCATTGGTGGTGGTTTGGCTTGCCTGGCACATACTGCCTCCTGTCTCTCCCTCAGGGTGCCTTATGTAACATGAACATGAACAGTCATCAACTTAGATTTAAAGTAGAAGTGAAGGCAAGACTTTCTTTCTGTAAAGAAGACAACTTCTTTAATATTTCATCATTCTCCTGGTCTGGCCTGGCCTGGCCTGCTTGCAGGGGAAAGAGAAACATGATTTCATTCTATCAGCTTCTTCTTTAGTCCCCTCATATGAGGAGACTAAACACCTTGACAGGAAACTGCTCTCATGCCAAACTCTTAGGGATGTTAATAAACCATCTGAGCTCATTCCTCAATGATCAATAAACCACCATCCAGTCACACTTTCCCCTTCTCGGTGATTTTGTACCCCTGGTTGTTATTATTCCAACCCCATTCTCCATCCTCCACTGTCCACTACCTTCTTGACATTCCGTTTGAACCACCCTCACCAACGTTAGACTCTAAAGCTATCCACCATTCGATTGGAATACTTGCTCCATAGGTGAGGTATTAGTTTCCATCTTAAGCCTTTAACTTTTTCACTTCTCACACCCAGAGAGAACAAGCTCCTTCCTGATGTCACAGCCTCCCTGGTCACCCTTTCTGGCACTGATTGTAATTTTGCATATTCTCCCCAAAATACTAGTGGAGGTGGGAGAGTTGGGATATTCCTTGCTTCTCATTGCCATTTCTAGGGTTTCTCTCTACCACATCACTCTCCTCCTTTTGAAGCTCACCCAATCTACATCTATCACTCAATCAAAACTCTGGTAGCTGTTGTCTAACAACCTCCAGAATACTCCCCTTCTTTCCTCAATGAGGAAAAAGGCTTTCTCTTCTCACCACCTCTTGGTTTCATACTAGGGGACAGCAATATGTATATCGATACTCTTTCAAACACTCTAATCTCCCACATTCTCAACCTACTCATTTCCCACAAGTGACTTTTCCACTTCACCGCAGCTACAAACAGAGGTGGACATACTGTTGATCTTGTCATTTCCCACAAATGCACTACTTCCATGTTCATGAACTGTCATAGTACCTTATCTGATCACAATCTGTTCTCCTTCCATCTCTCTATCTGCCTTGCAATCCCAAACCCTATTATTAAACCTCAGCATGGCCTCCATTCCTTTGACCCTTCCATTGTGTCCCTGGCCATCACCCCTACACTGGCTGTACTCTCCATTCTTTCCCATCTTGATGTCTTGGTGAACCAGTTCAAGTCTTCTGTTCTCTTCTCTTGAGTCCTTTGACCCCTTATCCTATCACCAATTTTGCCTTGCCAAATATCAGCCTTGGATTACTCCCACCATACATTGCCTTTACTCCTACTTACATGCAATTGAATAAAATCATGAACCATGGTGACTGGGTCCACTCCACATCTGTGTTAAATAAGCCCAACTGAGCAAATAGAAACTAATGACTTTATGAGAAATCAAAATATTATAAAACAGAACTAAAAGAATGAAAAAATAGAAGACAACATGAAATATCTCATTGGAAAAACCATTGACCTGGAAAATGGATCCAGAAGAGATCATTTAAAAATTATTGGACTACCTAAGAGACATGATCAGAAAAAAAACCTAAACATCATCTTTCAAGAAATTATCAAAGAAAACTGCCCTGATATTCTAGAACCAGAGGGTAAAATAGAAATTAAAAGAATCCACTAATGACCTCTTGAAAAAGATCCCAAAAAGAAAACTCCTAGGAATATTGTAGCCAAATTCCAGAGTTCCCAGGTCAAGGAGAAAATATTACAGGCAGTCAGAAAGAAACAATTTGAATATCATGGAAACACAATCGGGATAACACAAGACCTAGCAGCTTTTACATTAAGGAATTGGAGGGCTTGGAATTTGATATTGCAAGGTCAAAGGAGCTAGGATTAAAACCAAGAATCACCTACCCAGCAAAACTGAGTATAATACTTTAGGGGAGGAAATGGACTTTCAATGAAACAGAGGACTTTCAAGCATTCTTGATGGAAAGACGAGAGCTGAACAGAAAATTTTACTTTCAAATACAAGAATCAAGAGAAGCATGAAAAGGCAAACAGGAAAGAGAAATGATAAGGGACTTATTAAAGTTGAATTGTTTACATTCCTACATGGAAAGAAGATATTTGTTTCTCATGAGATTTTCTCAGTATCAGGGTAGTTGAAGGGAATAGATAAAAAGAGAGATAGCTAGATACACAGATACATATGTATGTAGGTAGGTATATATATGTATATATGGACAGAGGTCACATGGTGAGTTGAATATGAAGGGATGGTATTTAAAAATAAAATTAAGGGGTGAGAGAATAATATATTGGGAGAAGGAGAAAGAGAGATAAAATAGGGTAAATCATCTCACATAAAAGAGGCAAGAGAAAGCTGGAGGGGAAGAGGGGGCGGCTAGGTGGTACAGTGAATAGAACACTGGCCCTGAAGTCAGGAGGACCCGAGTTAAAATCCAGCCTCAGACATTTAACACAAAAACTAGCCGTGTGACCTTGGGCAAGTCACTTAACCCCAATTGCCCTACCTTCCCCCCTCCAAAAAGCCAAAAAAACAAAAAACAAAAACAATATAGGGGAAGAGCAAGGAGGTGAAAGGGAATGAGTCAATCTTCCTCTCATTGCATTTGACTTAAGGAGGAAATAACATACACATTCAATTGGGTATCTTACCCTATAGGAAAGTAGGGGGGAAGGGGATAAGAGTGGGGGATGATAGAAGGGAAGGCAGATTAGGGATGGGAATAGTCAGAAGCAAACACTTTTGAAAAGGGATAGAAAAGGTGGGGTGGAGCCAAGATGCCAGAGTAAAAGCACAAACTTGGGGTGAGCTCTGGCTCCAACTACTTCCAATACCTGTAAAAAATGACTCTAAATAAATTTTAAAGCTACAGAACCCACAAAGAGACAGAGAGAAACAAATCTCTCACTGAAGGCAGCCTGGCAGGCTGACAGGAAAGGTCTATCACACCAAGCTGGGAGCTGAGCACAGTCCCCCATGAGCCTTGGTTCTGGCCCCAAGGTGGCCCAGACCCGCCAGAACAGACTTCAGGAGAGTGAATCACCAGTAGCTATGGAGATTTCCAGACTTCTCAACCCATAAACACCAAAGAGAAAATAAAAGAGAACTGTGTTGGAAGGGTGAAGGAAGAGGGTGGTCCGGCCCTACCCCTAGGGTAAGAAGTGGTGGAGGCCCAGTGGCTGCAGCTGCTGCAGCATGGCTGCTTCCAGAGCTTCTGGCTCACAGATTATAGGGGGAGAAAGCAATATTTCAGAGGGTAATCACTCTTGCTTTGACATGCTTGGATCTGGATCACAGTCTTGAGTGATGGTCTTGGGATGTGTGGCCAGTGTGCCAGAGCTTGTGGGGGCTGCAGCGAGGGTGCCCTCCTACTAGCTCTGGCAATTGCAAAAACCCCAGTGATTTGGGACAAAGCTCTCTCCATTCTGTAAGCAGAGTTCTACCATGGCAAAGAGCTCAAAAGTCAAGTAATTGGCAAGATGAGCAAGCAGAGGAAGCACAACCAGACCATACAATCCTTTGTGGGGGACAAAAAGGATCAAAGCATGGAACTGGAGGAGGACAACAAAGTCAGAACTCCTGCATCAAAAGTTTCCTAGAAAAAAATGAACTGGTCATATCAAGTAAGGAAAGTGGAGGAAAAACCGGGAAGAGAAATGAGAATGATGCAAGAAAATCATGGAAAGTGAGTCAACAGCCTGCTAAAGGAGACCTAAAAAAAATCCTGATGAAAATAACACCTTAAAAAGTAGACTAACTCAAATGGCAAAAGAGGCCCAAAAAGCCAATAAGGAGAAGAATGCCTCAAAAAGCCAAATTGGCCAGATGGAAAAGGAATTTCAAAAATTCACTGAAGAGAATAATTCCTCCAAAATTAGATTGGAGCAAATAATGACTCTATGAGAAATCAAGATACTATAAAACAGATCCAAACAAATGAAAAAAAATAGAAGACAATGTGAAATATCTCATTGGAAAAACTACTGACTGGAAAATAGATCCAGGAGAGATAATTTAAAAATTATTGATCTACCCGAAAGCCATGATCAAAAAAGGAGTCTAGACACCATTTTTCAAGAAATTATCAAGTAAAATTGCCCTGATATTCTACATCAAGAACGCAAAATAGAAATTGAAAGAATCCACAGATGATCTCTTGAAAAAGATCCCAAAAAGAAAACTCCTAGGAATATTGTAGCCAAATTCCAGAGTTCCCAGATCAAGGAGAAAATACTGTAAACAGTCAGGAAGAAACAATTTGAGTATTGTGGAAACACAGTCAGGATAACACAAGCCCTAGCAGCTTGTATATTAAGGGATCAAAGGGCTTGGAATATGATATTCTGGAGGTCAAAGGAGCTAGGATTAAAACCAAGAATCACCTACCTAGCAAAACTGAGTATAATGCTTCAGGGGAAAATATGATAATTCAATGAAATAGAAGATTTTCAAGCATTCTTGATGAAAAAACCAGAGCTGAACAGAAAATTTGACTTTCAAATATCAGAAGCAAGAGAAGCATGAGAAGGTAAACAGGAAAAAGAAATCATAAGGAACTTATTAAAATTTGACTATTTACATTCCTACATGGAAGAATGATCATTGTAACTCATGAGACTTTTGTCAATATGAGGATAGTTGAAGGCAATGGGTCAACCTTATTCTCATTGAATTTGTCTTGAGGAGGGAATAACATACACATTCAATTGGGTATCTTACCCTATAGGAAAGTGGAGGGGGGGAAGGGAACAAGGAGGGGATGATAGAAGAGAGGGAAGATTGAGGGAAAGGGTAGTTAGAAGCAAACACTTTTGAAAAGGGACAGGATCAAAGTATAAAATAGAATAAGTGGGGGATGGGATAGGATGGAGGGAAATATAGTTAGTCTTTCACAATATAACTACTATGGAAATGTTTTGTGTATCTACACACATACAACCTATGTTGAATTGCCTGTCTTACCAGTGGGAGTGGGTGAGGAGGAAAGAAGGGAAAGACTCTGGGACTCAAGGTTTCAAAAACAAATGTTAAAAAAAATTGTTTGTTTGTTTTTTACATGCAACTGAGAAATAAGATATACAGGCACTGGGGTATAGAAATCCATCTTGCCCTACTAGAAATTTAGCAGGGGATGGGGGAAGATATAAGAGAGAACAGATTTGGAGAAGGGCTATTCAGTAGGCTTGCTATTTTGGGAAGGAGAAAAATGGGGGAAAATTTGTAACTCAAAATCTTGTGGAAATGAATGTTGCAAACTAAAAATAAATAAATAAATTGGGGAAAAAAAGAAAAGGGATAGAAAGGAGAAAATAGAATAAATGGGGGAGGGGTGGATAGGATGGAGGGAAATATGGTTAGTCTGTCACAATATGACTACTGTGGAGGTATTTTGTATGGCTGCACATGTACAGCCTATGTTGAGTTGCTTGTCTTCTCAGTGGGGTTGGGTAGGGAGTGAGGAGGGAAGGAAATCTGGAGCTTGGGGCTTTGGAAGCAGATGTTGAGAATTGTTTTTATATGCAACCAGGAAATAAGATATACAGGAAATGCGGTATAGACATCTATCTTGCCCTAGAAGAAAGTAAGGGGAATGGGGTGTTGAGGGATATTTCTTACCTTATCTTATACTTACTCCAACTCCTGGTCTATAAGCCTCTCCGCACTGAGAGCCACTTCTTCGAATAAATATTCGGCAGTGAATGCGCAGGCTGCAATCACAGAACGTCCCCCACAAACACACGCTGCACAGTGGTATAAGTTTTAATAGTTTCTTTTTATTCTA
>CM053588.1:290749953-290766191 GCA_028646515.1 Pseudochirops corinnae
TTCTTTTCCCCAAAGAAGGAATCTAGGGTTTGGTTGCTGTTCTTACTTTGCTTCTTATGCTTATTCTTATTCATAGTTGGTCAGTCCGTGATTTTTCTTTTTATTTTTTCTTTTTTTTTATCTCTGTGGAACTCTGCTTCCAGAGGGAAAAGCTCTGTCCCAAATTGCTGGGGTTTTCCCAGCTGCTGGAGCTTTTAGGAGGCTGCTGGGTCCCTCCCCCACTCTGGCTTACTGAAAAAAAAAACCTCAGGGCCACCACCCAAGACCAAGATTCGGATCCAGGCTGCTCAACATGAGAGCACTTGGCCTCTGAATGATTGCTTGGTCCCCCTGCAGTCTGCAGGCCGAGAGCTTTGAAGTGGCAGTGTGGAGGCAGGTGCAAGACTTCCAGTTCTGCTGCCTCATTGCCCTGGAGGTGTTTTGACCAACCCGCTTTTCTACCCTGATTTCGCGGAGCTCCACTAACCTAATTCTGGATACTGCCACCGCTGCTGCAGATCCGCTCTCCCGAAGCTCCTGCCGGGGCTCGGCTCCTCTTGTCCAGTCGCCTTCTGGGCAGAGCCATGGTTTCAGGCCAGGCTGGTTTCGGCTCGCAGGGCTGATATGGTTCTTCGCAGCTGAGCTGACTTTAGTGGGAAGTATCTTTGTGTGCGTTTTGGAGTTCTAGGATTGGTTTAGAGTCCTATTTTATGGGTATTTTGGGGAGGCTACGTGAGAGCTGCGATATGTTGCTGCTTCTATGCCGCCATCTTCTCCTTGTTAGCAAACTAAGAGGTGGACTAGATTATCCTTTTAGTTCTTAATCCATTAGCCCATGAACTTTTAAAATGATTTTTAATGTTTAATGCTAATAGTACTAAACAATAAAAAGTTTTTTAAAAAATCTTCTTGTCCAAAACTATTATTTCAAATCTAACAATATTATAAAGAACCTAATTAAAGAAAATGGTGTAATTTTTTGCTGTCCTATAATTTGGAACACATTTAGATGCTATCCTTGTAAGAAAAAAAATATCTTCATTTCCTCCTTTACTTACATAAATCATGTTGATCATTTTCTGCTTAACTGTTTTTAATTTTTATTTATTTATTTTTTGGTGAGGCAATCAGAGTTAAGTGACTTGCCCATGGTTACACAGCTAGCAAGTGTCTGAGGTTGGTTTTGAATTCAGGTCCTCCTGACTCCTGAGTTGGTGCTTTATCTCCTGTGCCACCTAGCTGCCCCTTGTTTTCCATTTTTAAAAGACTATGTTAGATTGCAGGGGTGGGTGCCATTTTTCCTGAAATGGCTAATATGAAAACAAAACATATCAAACATATCATTAAAATCCTACAGAAGACCCAAGTATACTTTGGAGGGGGTGTTATTTGGATGTTTGTTAAGAGGTGGCCGTTGTATCGAAACGAACCTTTCTTTTGACCCAGCCCACAGTGAAGACTTAGAAGCCTTGGGGAAGGGAAGCTAACTGTTGGCTATATAGTTCACTCATCATTCCTCAAGTTTTGGTGCTCTTACCCCTGCCTTTGAGTCTGGGCTTCTGAGAAGAGGCTATCTGCAAGCTGTAGCGTATATAGTAAAAGTGAGGAGAAACCACTCTAGGTGACCACAGGAAAGAAGCCATTAGAGCTGATGTATGTTGTGTCAACCTGGGCAGAGTGATGGTGGGAGGTGATATATAAGGGGGATATTCCAAGCAATAAATATGGACTGAACTGAGTCTGCATTGATGACCAAGCTTGAGCTTCTAGGATGAGATGATGACCCTCTCTCCTCCTCCCTTTCTTCATTTAAGGAAAAGATTAATTTCTCTGTTTACAAATCATAACCTTTAACTTTCTGGTTTCCCATTGTTCCTTTCTGGCTATGGTAGCAAGATGCAAGCCTTTTGATTTACCTGTATAATTTTATGCTCGTGTTATTTAGACTGGTTGTTATTTATTTTTTAAAAATTACTTGTGGGCTCTACAACAAACCTTGAGTTGTCTACTGTGGTTACTGGGTACACTCAGAGTGAAACTAATGGATGGGGAAGTTCCATTTCAAGGTTGGAGGACTTATTTTTCTCAGCAAAGCTGTGCAGGAGGCAGAACCAGGAAGCCATAAAAAGTAGCATGCTGGTTTCCCCATATGAAGGTATTCATGAGTCTTTCAGGAGAATAGAGCCAGCCCTAGAAGACAGTTACCCAGAAGGTGAGAAAGGTGCATTGTAGCATCTTAGTTTCCTTGCACATTTCTGCTTTGCAGCTTGACAGAAAATCCTAGGACCTAAGGACCAAGGACTTCCCTCTACCCCCTAGCGAGTGAACTTCAGTCTTATATACAGATTATCATGATGATATCAGGAGCTGAAGGTGTCTGCAGTTGGAGAGTCCTGCTTTTGCTCACACTCCCCCTAGTGGCTGGGAAGCTGAAATATAACAAAACTCAAAAATGTAGGTTTATGGGTTGAATTTAAAACAGTGAAATTTTGCGGGAAGAATTGTAAAGTCTTACACTTAGATTCAAAAAACCATTTTCAGCAATGTAACCTGGGAGTGGTGTAGCTAGACATTTGGAAAATATTCATTGGTTTTAATGTATGGCAAGCACTTGGGCAGTGTAAAGAGCTACAGTGTCTACAATCAGGGGAGCAATATATCCACCATATTCTGCCTTTAGCAGCTCACACCTGGAATGTTATGGTCACTTCTGAGGGCTAATTACTCTTAATTCTAGTACCTTCCCTCTCAATTATTTCCTATTTATCTTGTATGTAGAGTTTTTGTACATATTTATTTGCTTGTATTAGACTGTAAGCTCCTTGAGGGTAAGGACTATCTTTTGCCTCTTTTTGTATCCTCAGCACTAAGCACAGTGCCTGGAACACAACAGGAGCTTATATGCTGACTGACTGGCTACATTTTAGGGAAGACGTAGATCAGCTGGACTGCGTCAAGCAAAAGGGTGAATAAAAAAAGGACACTTGAAGATGTGCCATACAAAGACTAGTTGAATAAAAGGTGGATACATAGCCTGGAAAAGAAAAACCTCACATGAGATGCCACTGTTGCCTTTAAAGTGTATAGGAAGGGCTGCCATGTGGAAGATTTATCCTAGAGGATAATGGGAACCATGGGTAAAAGGTATAGGGAAGGAACTTTTGGCTTAAGGTAAAGAATACTCCCTGATCATTAGTTATCTAGAAATGGAAGGGGCTGCCTCAGAAGTCATGAATCAAATCTCTCAGGCTCATAAAATCAATTCTAGAGACAGAAGACACCTTTGAGGTCATCTAGCCCAAGATCCTTATTTTCAAGGTAGGGATATCAAAAACAAGAGGCCTATGACTTGCCCAAGGTCAAACAGAAGAGTGAGAACTAGAACAGAGGTCCAGGGACTTCAAGTCCAGAACTCTTTGTAATGCAAAGTCTTCAAGAAACAGAAAAAAATGGAAAGACTTGCATGAAATAATGAAAGGCAAAATGAGAAGAACCAAGAGAACATTGTATACAGTAACAGTAATATTGTTTTAAGAATGACTTTGAGTGAATAAGTTATTCTATTATAAATGCCCAAATTAATTATAAAGAATCTATGAGGAAAGACACTATCTGCATCCAGAAAAAGAAATGATAAATAGAAGTGTGTATGGAATAATTTTACCATATATGTGTGCATATATGCATGTATATTATATGTATACATATGTGTCTAATGGTAGCCATCTGGTGGGGGAGAAAGAAAGGGAAAAAAATTTGCATGATAATTTTGTTGTATATTTCAAAGAAATATTTTTAATTTATTCCACAAATTAGAAACAAAATAAATTTAAAAATAACAGATTCAGTGACTACTTGCTAGTTTAACTGGTTCCAGGTGGTGATTTAGGTCTCATAAGCATCTTCCTAATATTTATCCTCAAGGTTAGTCCTTAATTTTATTGTCTTCTCTTATGTAATCACGAAAAATTGTCTTTTAGCTTCTCTCTAGCTCTTCACAGAATTTTTCTCTCTCAGAATTTCCTCATAAAATGACACTTTAGACAATTTCATAAAAAGAAGTCTCTTTTCCTTTGTCTCGCACAAATTTGTCTTAGATCCTCATGGATCACAAATAAATTATACACTTTCTCTATAGCTAGAAATATTTCATAGCAAGTCATTTTCTCAACTATCGCTTTTATATTCTCTGCATTTTCCATGGACTGATCATACATCTTCATGAAGCACAGATAAAACATACACTTACTCCAAGGAGAAAAAGACTTTTTGTTAAACCGTTTTCTCAACTGATGTTTTCAGCTGCCAACACAAAACAATTTTTCTGAACATTCTATTTAAATTCTTTCCTGCTCTTATATATAAGTCTTAGAGACAGTGGCATTTCCTATAGCTTCTGTGACATAAATGTTTGAAACAAGGGTTGCACGTGGAAAAGGGTGACCCTTTTAGATTCCAACAATTTTGATGATTGAAATGAGTCAAAGATAAAAATAAATATGAAATTTGCATATGAACAATACTAAGAAAACAGCTGCAGAGATGATTCACTTGTCTAGAGCAAAATCTGCTGTTCTGAGTAACAGTGGTATATTTGCATAGGACAGAGAGAACTTTGGAGTTAAAAACTAGGAAACTTTGAATCTCAGAACTCTTTCTGATTACTAGAAAAATGTGCATTACCTAGTTATGATATAGTGGAAGAGTTTTGTTCATTGTAACCTAAAATTATGTCTCTGGCTAAGAGGGCCTAGCGATGCATTAGGAATTTGCATCAAATAAAAACGTAGGGTTCTCCAGTACAGTTCAAGCTTTACTGAATTAAGACTTTTGGGACACTCTTCTCCAAACACTTTGGAAGAGAGGCTATAGTTTTCTGCACTGTTATCTAGTGCTAGGAAGAGCTGTTTGGCAAGAAAGGCTAAACATCTCAATCACCACCCCCACCCATCAAGGTGGGAAAAACCATCTCAAGAATCCCACTGAAGGAGCAGAACTGGAGTCTTTTTTTTTTTTTTTTGACAATTTTAGGGTAAGGATTGCTGCCCCTTTTAAAAGAGCAAAACACTTTCAGCTGAAGACGTCATTAAGTATGATGCTGAAAACATTGTTTACTACAAGTATTCTTTTTATTTAGAGAATATTTTATTAGTTTCTGTAATCAAATCCATGTAAATAAGACCTTACATATTTAACACAATGTGTTACCCTTGTACAAATGGAAAAAAAATAAGTTTAATGTTTCTAGACCAATATGGCTATTAATTTCTGTACAATGCCAACTCAACACAGTACAAGTGGGATACTTTTTCCAAAACTGACATCACAGCTAAAGTTTCCAAAAATTCAAATTATATATATTATATATATATAACATGTATATATGTATATATAAGTATGTGTATATAGATAGATAGAAGATAGATAGATAGATAGATAGATAGATAGATAGATAGATAGATAGATGGATGGATAGATAGATAGATAGATAACCAATAGCAATTTGCTAGGCATCAATAGCAGCAACAGCCTTTCCAGGTTCTGCAGTCACTGAACAAAATTATACACATTAGACTTTCAGCTCACTGTTTCTAAAACCCTTGAAAATATCCCCCTCCCCCAACAAAGAAGTTTTTTATTGTTATTTTTTTTTTAAATCCCAGAAAACAGTATTTTGTTACTGATGTGGTACCTGGCGCTTTTTATTAGCTTCTCAATCATCATCTGGAAAAAACCAAAGTCCATCTAGAATAACATCATTAAAAACAGCTCTGGTATAGCATGGTCACTACTATGTATCATAAGCAGGTACAGGATATTTTACGTTCACAGAAGTATGATACAGTATTGTCCTCTGGACTAGAAGATACTATTAAAAAAGCATTATTTGACTTGATTCCACTTCTCCAGCACAGAGTGGACAGGAGGGGTAGTGTGACACAGCTCTGATACAGAAATGTACCTCCTTACATAGGATTTCTATTAAGTAGCTGCACAGGTCTAAGTGCCTGTTGCTCTACATGAATATTAGCTGGAAACCATTTAGAAAAGCACTGGCTTCCTACAAAGGTGGCTGAGCAGAGGCAAGAAGGACTTGTTTGACTTATTAATGGAAGAAGCCTGCCATGTGGAGGGAGTGGGTGCTTTCAAGGAAGGAAGAGGATACCAGGTAGCACTTCATGCTTTTAGGCCACAATTTAAACACAGCATCATTTCAAACAGAAGTAGTAGCCAAACACTAGCCGTTTGGAAAAAAAAAAATTTAAAAGATGCTGACATGACTATTCATCTATCTGTTTCCAGGTCAAGAGAAGATCAGTTGCTGTCCTTTGCTTGTGTTCATTTAACTCAGCTTCCATGTTATAAAACAACAGCAAGCTGTCACAACAAAAAATAAGGCTACTCTGTCCAGCACCATCTATCTGCAGCTCTTACACACGGAGCCTATAAAAAAAGGAAATAGCAGCCAAGGAACATAAAGGAGCAATAAGAAATCTTCTCTGCTCAGGAGCTGGGAACACACTGCTCAAGTCACATCCTGACTCTGCTGTGCTATCTTGTCTTCATGCTTCTGCTGTGGCAGGTAACTATGAAGATTCTGCATTAGATGTACACAGGCCTGTTTGTTCATACATGGGCATCTCTATCCTGATGATAAAAATGCATTGCCATCAGAGCAGACTGACCTCTAGCTGAGTTATACAGAGCAGATGCTGGTCTACAGAGCCTCAAGCTTTCCCTGGTATCGCAGCTGTCTGTGCCACACTGTCAATAGCTTATGTCCCTGTGCATCTTCCTGAGCCTACTGCAGGTACCCTTGAAGAGTAACCCTAACTGAGTGGAGGAACAGCCAGGGCTAGAAGTTGATTAACCTTGAAGCCAGCTAGCAGATCAATCTGTCCAGATGTAAAAAGAAAAGGGTCTATATGTGCAAAAACATGTATAGCATCTCTTCTAGTGGTGGCAAAGAACTGAAAATTGAGGGGATGTCCATCAATTGGACATACAAGTTGTCGTATTCCTTGTTCTCAAAAGAAACAATCTCTTTCCTTCTCTAATACTAGATTTCTTTAATGACATCTCTTATGCCAGTTTTGGAGTGCCAGTCACCATTGGAAATACATTGTCACTGACATGTTGGCCATATGTTTCTTTAATGCCCCTTGAGTTACCTGTAATGTTAATTTCTTGGAAACTATAACATTACAGGCTTTGCAACTTTAGAACACAGTCAAGAAAACATTTCTGTTTGAAAAATGGATTTTTGCATTGAGGAATGGTACCCTTTTTTGTGTTTGTGTTGGGGTTATCATCATGATTTCTTTCAAGTGTGGAACCTCCCTCCATGGGTATAGATCAATTCAGGAATTTATCTCTAACTTAGAGTAGGTTGGGGTAATTAAAAGCATCAGAGAATTTCCGAAAAGCAATCTCTGCCATTCTCTTTAATTATTAAATATTCCGCATGGCTATTCGATGGCACATCATAACCAACCAAAGGCGTCATGGCATTGTGGATAGAGAACTGGATTCAAGTTCTGCCTCTGACAGATACTGGCTTTTGGTAGGAGCAATAACCTAACTCCTATCCCCATGCAGAAGGATGGAGGAAAGACTGTAAGTTTTCCTCAAAAAGTATTGAGGCTATCCTTGGCTCAGACTATTGACATCACTTCCTAGTCCCCAAAGTGCAAAACAGCTATTAGTAGTGAGGTGGAGCATTGGAGTTAGGAAGAGCTGAGTTCAAATCTGGTCTTAGACAATTACTAGCTATGTGACCCTGGGCAAATCACTTAACCCTTTTTGCCTCAGTTTCTTCCTCTCTAAAATGGGCTGGAGAAGGAAATGGCAAACTACCCCAATATCTTTGCCAAGAAAACGCCAAGTGAGGTCATGAAAAATCAGACATGACTGAAATGACCAAACAATAACAACATTGTATCCTTTACGAAGAGCGACTGATAGAAAATAATGGGCAGCTCAGGCAAGGGAGTTTCACCAAGCTCAATCAACACAAGGTATCCTCATGCCTTTCCTTTTTGAACATCCTTTGGTTAACTGACTTTTGGTAACTGTCGAATAATCTGAGTGCCTTATTTTGTTTTTATATCCAACCTAAAATATCTGAGCCGTGCCCAGCCCAGAATCCATGCTGTCATTATACAGGATTAAAGTGTAACGATCTCTTTGACGTGAGGGATGGGCAGTGAAAAGTATGGTGAGTTCAGATTGGCCTTCCTGCTTCTAGTCATGTCTACGGAGATGATGGTTACCTACTGTGAGGTGCTCCCCACTCCTGGGAGATTGGAGAGTAAAATGCCTATGGCCATTCAGTAAGGAGAGACTGATATGAAGATGTTCTGTGTCCTTAATGACTATTCCTTGAAGATAATTATGGTAAAAATGTCTTTTAGGCCCATCAGTTGTATTGTCTCTGGTAATTTCAGCCTATTCAAAGTTGTACTAGGGGATTTGCCTCAGTGACTTTGCCTCGAAAGCATCCAAGAGGAATTGAGTTTTAAGGGGATTGAAAGCAATAATTTCACCTTTGGACAAATACTGAAGGATTAGAAATGTTCTCTCCTTGTTGGACTGGGTTCTTTTGTATTGCTAGTGGACACCATGCTTTAAGGAAGGCCTACTAAGAGAAGACTTCTCTCAGATTTAAAGGGATCATTTTATTAAGTCATTTTTTAACCGTGTCCAACTCTTCATGAACCCAGTGGGGTTTTCTTGGCAAAGATACTGGAGCAGTTTTCCATTTCCTTCACAAGCATCCTTGTTGTACACCCAAGGAAACTGAGACAAACAGTTAAGTGACTTGTCCAGGATCACACAACTAAAGGAAGTAATGATTTCAAATATAAACTTACGGGAGTCTTTGGAACCCTGTATATGTATGGGAAAATGGCTCCATCCTGCCCCCTGGTGCAGGGTTTATAATTGTAAAGACTGCTGAGAGTGAACCTCCCCTGGAGGTGCTGAAAGAACTGTTATACAAGGTTGTATTGCATTAAAAGTTGATTCTAACATTTTACATGTGAGTTTATATTTTAAGCTATTATTTCCCTTAGCTGCTTTCTCTATTTCCTTGACAAGGAGTTCAAGTGTTTCCAGCTAAGGCAGTTTCCAGGCTCATTGACTTCCTTCATATGGTGAATATTTTATATTGGATAAATTTTTGAAGGAAATAATATTAACCCACATTGATATCTTTATCTTTTCTATATTCCCCACCTTTTGGCATTAAGAGTTCATTCAAAGAAGTCAGGAAAAGGCTGTTGGAATTGTTTAGTGTCCTCTTATCTCACGTCCTTCTGACTTGATATTGATCTTTTAAACTTTTCTCAGTCATTAGTCTGACTATATACAGGCTACTATGATTCAGTTCTTCAAATAGAATGTCAATTCACAGATCATTAGACCTTTAGAGTATCTGTGATTTTGAGTAATTCTTAGAGCATTTATCTTATTTAGAGTATCTATCTTACATTATATGATTAATGTTCATAGTCAACTTAGAAGCTGTATGATTCTTATTCCTCTCCACTCCCAGTTAGCTACTCCACTATCATTTTGTGGAAGAGTCTCATAATTACGAAAGCCATTCAATTTTTTTGAATTGCTTTATGGTTTATCATGGTCAAAGAATGTAAGACCTAATGGTCACTTGACTGCTTAGGAGTCTGTTCCATTTTACACTTAGTTGATCTTTAGCAGGAAGACTTGGATAATGACCAGGACTATACATTTCTCTCTCTCTCAAAAAGCTTACCTTGTTACCAAACAGCAGATCTTTCCCTAAAAGAAAATTGTTTTAGTGAATTTATCAGTGATACCATACCTGTAGTCCCAAAAAGTCTTACAGAAACAAAAACATGTAAGCAGTGCAAGAAACTGCAAAAATATTGCTATCTATGAGGCTACTGAAAACATTTTTTAAAAATCGAAGAAATATTTGTTAAGTTTCTCTATGAGCAAGACACTTGGTTAACCAAAATGACCCCAAAAAATAATACAACTGACTTTACCTGAATGTTGCCAATATTATTGGGATACAACAGAAAGTGAACTTCCTTTAGAATTTCCAAGGGTCTTCTATGACTAAATTTGGACACTTGAGACAGGATTAATTCTGCAAAAAGGATTTTAGGAAACCCCCAGTTTCCTGTTCCAGTTGCTGGAAAGAGATTGATGCTAAGGAGAGGATGGTAGTCATCTTTAAATGTTGTGTGATGATGTCTTTCATAACCTGAAAAGCATAAGGTAAAGTAATGTAATACAAGGGTAGTTTTAGGGATCAAGAATGCTAGGAAAAGGGGAACATCTGCATGGCCAAGGCTGAAATAACATTCAGCTTCTGTTTGTTCCTCAATTTGATTTAGGAGCTTCAGGAAGGAGACTTGGGACTGATATTTGTCATGGACTGTTTGGAAACTGACTTGACTGGTGTGACAGGTGTATGGGTAGAGAACTAGCATTTGGGTAAGGATTTTGGAAGTTTACCAGTTGACATATTGAGAGAGACTTAGATCATCATGAAAGAACTCAGGGAGTATGTAAAGAGAAACAGAGTGCTAAGGTTAAGGTGGATCTGCCAGAGTTGGTTGTGAGTTGATAGCCCCATTCACAAAAGAATTCCTTTAAGGATTCTGAATCCTAGTATCTCTCTTTCCAACAGTGTATATGCCACCACAGAAAAGTCAAAATGAGAAGCTATTAATTAGATTTTTGCCTTGTAGCACTTATTTAGATAGTATATTTTCTGAGCTCTTCCTAGGGTGCTTTGGGAAGAGAGGACCAAATGGGTGGAGTGACAGAGTGACCTAGGGTATGAAGAATATATGACAGTGACTGCTGTGTGACAGCTATCAATGGGAACAGAAAGAAGGAAACATAATAGTTCTAAGAATTTTGGCCATAGTTGCATCTCTCTGCTGCCTCTGTTTTTTTTTTTTTTGGAGTATTTTAGGGAATCAGAAAGGAAAAGGAAGAAAGAGACAAGAAGAGAGTATGGAAAGATGTAGAGACCTTTAAGAGAGCTTCAGATTAAGTGTATGTGTGGTTGTGTGTATGTGTGTGTGTGTTAAAGGGGAACAAATAAAAATTATCCATACGTGGAGAAGCAGAGTCACCAACTTATTAATTTCCCCCATATCCCTCATGGCTTCCTAATCATAATAGAGCATCATCATCATCATCACCATCATCACCATCATCATCAATAATGGCACTACTCCTACTGGCTTATCACTTTTTTCTTGTTGCTGTTATCGCCCATGCCTCAGAAGGTATCCATTACATGGAAACAGATGGCAAAGGTGATGGATTCTCCCATAAGTGTTAGCATAAATAGAAAAGAGAAATAGTCTATATGGATTTGAAAGAAGATCCTTTAAATGAACTCAAATTTTTCTCTACGTTTTGTGAAATCCCCGCTCCGTTATCCTACCTACCTAACCACCACATGGAACACAAATCTGCAGTCCAGATTATAGTCTTTTGTTGGGAAAACATGGCCTGCTCTCACTGATTTTCCTTTTTCTGCTGCATTTAATTCTTCTGGGAAGTCTGGGCTAGCTTTCGTCAATAAAGCCCCAGAGAGAGAAGGTGGATTGTTCCAATGAATGGAGTTGACAATAAGATCAGTCTTTAAGACAAAACCAATATCTTGTTAAAAAGCTAATTTCCAATCTACTAATTGGAATAGAGTAGGGGTTCAAATGAAGTATTTCTCACATACAAAATGGGATATTTATCTAAAAATCTGATCTATTTATAGAATTTTAGATATTTAGAAATTAGTAGATAGGTGACAGTAAATGGAGCACTGGGCCTGGAATCAGAGAGATCAGAGTTCAAATGTAGCCTCATATACTTAGTAGCTGTAACCTTGGAGAAGTCTCTTAAATTCTATCTGCCTCAGTTTCCTCAACTGTAAAATGGGCATAATAACAGCATCTACTCTCAGGGTTATTGTGAGGATAAAATAAGGCGTATTTGCAGAATGCTTTGCAAAATTATATAAACACTAAGCTAAACTAACAATGAATGGCAATCTCCAACAAAGTGATCATCCAAGTGAAGCAGGGATCAATAATTTTAAGCTTTACTTTGATGAAAAATCCTTGGGAAAGGATTAAAAAGCAAAAAGTCTTTGAAGATTTTGGCTCCTGGCTGATCAACACTAACATTTTTGACAAGTGTCAGATCCAGTGTTTTTTTAACCATGGCCGCTCCTCTCATCACTTCTCCTTTGGGACCACACAAGATGCCTCTTTGGTTAGCCTGAGTTTTCAAAACGACCTTCATGTTTTTCATCCTCAGCACATGCCAGATTTGCTTATTTTCCGTCTTCATATACTGGATGATTGCTAAAGAAATCACAGCAATACATTTTTGTATTTGGGGTTTTTACTATGAATTCACAAAGCAGCTGCTAGCTTTCACATACAGGACTAATACGCAGCAATCATTATCTTAACTCCAGTGTCTGAATTGTGCTGTTCTATTATTACAGTTTTTGAGGAGCAGTTATATTTCTAATTTAGATTGCCAGTGAGTGTTTTCCACCGACAATCATTAAGAATCCTACCATCTACCATGTTGATGCACTTAAAGTCCAAGGCTTTCTTCATATGATTTTCAGTTTCTGAAAGAATTTGGGGACAGGAGCCAACCAGCATAAATACTTCACCTTCCACCTCATAAACAGCAGGAATATTCTCAGCTCCAAAGAGAGATTCAGAGAATGTCTCACAGTTTACCTGCTATAGAAACTGAGTGGGAACATGGAAAGCTTTTTGAACTAAGCTCTGTAGATTCTCCAAAATTTCACTCTTTGCTTTGTAAACATCTCTAGCCAATACACTCAGGCAAATGCTCTCTTTGAGGGCATTGTAAGTGACTTCCAGTTCTGAGTATTTCTTGTGAGGAGTCTCTTCTAACCTGTCATTGCATAAATTGGAAAACCTCCCAGGACACATAGTCAAATTCTCACTTATACTTTGTTTTTCCCTTTTTGTGGGTGTCACTTTCTATCAGAGTCCTCATTTATGGTTCAGTTTTTTGTGCATACTCTAGTCTCCCCACTCTGACCACTATCTCTTGAAGCTTATCAAACTTAGTCAAAATGCTCTAATTTTCTAGGCTGTCTGTAATGATTTCCATACCCCTGAGTCCACATTATACTCTCTGACCTGGTATTCAGACATAAGGCAAGAGAATCTCATGGAAACATCCTCACTCCATGTCTTGATTATGTTGCTCTTTGTTCTTCTTTAACTAAGGTGGCTGAAGGACTGAGTATAATTTCTGACTCTTTACAGCTGGGGTCTTGGACATGTTAGATCACAACGACAGCTCTCCATGGTGCTGGTTATCTCTCCAATTACCTGTTTTTCTTTCTGTAAGAACTTCAATAGATAAGGCTCTACTGGTATTATTAGGGCTCTGGCAGCTTCACTGGTGGTTTTGCCTATCCAAATAAAGCAGTACCAGGGTAGCATGGAAACATTGAAATGAAACTGATGTTGAAGAGAAGCTTCTTTGTTAGTATGAAGTCAACCACTAAAAAAGGAAAAAAAGAAGTGAAAAAATTAAAAGTATTGAAAAAAATCTTTAAACTAAAATTTAACTAACCAAAACAAACAAACAAACAAAAGACTCATTGAATTGAAGTATTTTAATTAATTAGGTCACTGGGTCAACTAGCAATTACTAAGCACCTACTATATGCTAGACAGTGTAATAACCTCTGGGGATATGCAGAAAAAAACCAGTCCCTGCCCTCAAGCATTTCACAGACTGATAGGGAGACAACATGAAAACAACTATGTACAAATAAGCTATGAATAGGAGATATCGGAGATATCAACAGATCAAAGGTATTTATTTGCATTAAGGGAGATTGGGAAAGACTTCCTATAGAATGTAGGATATTATCTGTGACTTGGAGGAAGTAAAGGAAGCCAGAATTCTAAGTTTAAGAGGCAGTGATTGAAAGTGCTCAGAATCTGGAGACAGAGTATCTTATTTTAGGAACGGTAAGAGGTCACTGGATTGCAGAGTCCTTGTGGGTGAGTAAGCTATAGAATGACTGGAAAGGTTGGAGGAGATTTTATATTTTATCCTGGAGGTGACAGTAAATCACTGGTCTTAATTGAATGGGGCAGGGGAGTGACATGTTCAAATGTGCACTTTAAGAAGATGAATTTGATGAGTAAATGGAAGATAGATAAGAATGGGAAGAGATTTATGATAGGTAGCCAATTAATAGTCTATTGCAATAATTCAGGCATGGGGTGATTACTTAGTGACCTGATATTCAGACATAAGACAAGGGAATCGCTTGGAAACATCTTCACTCCATGTCTTGGCTATGTTGCTCTTTGTTCTTCGGCTGCATAATTGACTGAAGGACTGAGTGTAATTTTTGAACTCGGTGTAATCTCTGTTGTAGTGTCAGAGGAGAGAAAGAAGTCTATATGAGAGTTGTTCCAAAGGTAGAAATGACAGTACTTTACAAAAGATTGGATATGGGGTCATGAGAAAGTAAGGGGTTGAGGATAAGACCTAGGTTGTGAGTCTGTATGACTGAGAAGATGTTTCTATCCTCAATATTCATAGGTAAGTTTGGAAGGTAAAAAGAGAATGAGTTCAGTTTTAGACACTTTGAATTTAAGTTGCCTCCAGGAATCCAGTTTCAAATGTCTAATAGACAGTTGGAATTGCTAGATTTGAGATCAGGAGATAGGTTAGGGTTGGACAAATAGATCTGAAAGTCATCTGTGGAGATGGTAAGTGAGTCTGCAGAAATTGATGAAATCATCAAATAAAAAACTATAGAGAAAGAAGAGAGGAAGGCCCAGGACAGAGCCTTGTGTTATATCCACTGTGAGTGGTAATGATCTAGATGAAGATATATCTAAGGAGACTGAGAATGAGAAGTCAGACAAATAGCAGGAGAATCAAGATAGAGCAACATCACAAAAAGCTGGAGAAAAAAGAGTATCATGGAGATGATAAATGGTATCAATGACTGCAGAAATGTTAAGAAGTTAGAGAATTGAGAAAGGACCATTAGATTTGGCAATAAAGCTATTACTAGTAACTTTGGAGAGAGGAGTTTCAGTTGAAAAATGGGGCCAGAAGCTAAACTACTGCAGAGTTAAAAAGAGTAAAAGGAAAGGAATTGGAGGCATTGATTGATGAGTTTAGCCATGAAAAGAAGAGAAATAATAGGGGTTGATAGCAAAATGGGAAAGACTGATAAGTGAGGGTTTTTTTGTGGAATTAGAAGACATGGGCATGTTTGTAGGTGGTAAACAGGCGAAGATTGAAGATAAGTTAGAACACGTGAATGACAGAGGAGACAGTATGTTGGAGAAGACGGGATAGAATTGGATCACTTGTGCACATAGAGAGGATTGCTTTGGTAAGGAGAAGTGCCATCTCTTCAGGTGAGACAAGAGTGGAGAAGGACATAGTCGGAAAAGGCACCTCCATGATATGAGATGAAGGAAAGGGGAAAAGAGAAAACTCTTCATGATTGGCCTCATTTTTTTTTTTTTCAGTGAAATGTGAGGCTAGGTGCTCAGCTGAGACTTTAGGTGAGGGGAAATCTGTGGGAAGTTTAAAGAGAAGTAAGAAGGTTTGGAAAAGTCACTGTAGCATGTGGAATAGTGAGTTTATTAGTGAGATATAAATGGATTGCCTTGCTATAGTGAGAGTCCAGTTGATCATATTTATACTCCGCCTCAAACTTATTTATTTTTAGTTTTCAGCATTCCTTTCCACAAGATTTTTAGTTCCAAAATTTCTCCCTATCTCTCCCCTACCCCCCACCCCAAGATGGCATGCATACTGATTATCCCTTTTACCCCATTCCCCTTACTTTCTTCTAGGGCAAGATAGATACTTTTGAGTAGAATTATAAGGTGTATCAAAAACTTTCATAATGGACTTATCCGGGCAATACAAGCTTGCTCTACCTTCCTTAGTGGCATCTGTAAAGACCAGAGGCCCAGAAACTGGAGTCTGTAACACTATCTCAGGAGGAAGGCATATCTTAAAACTTTTCATCACCTTCAAAACGGGTGGAAGAGGACAAGGGGTAACTTTTGTGATGTAACTCTTACTTCTGGTATGCATCCCAGCAACGACAGCTTTACATCCAGCTCGAATGAATGTGACGGTTTTGTCCATAAGTAATCGGACAAAAGGAAATGTAACTGTAGGATTGCCTCCTTGTTCGCAAG
>CM053588.1:290775880-290786020 GCA_028646515.1 Pseudochirops corinnae
AAAAGGAGGAGGAGGAGACGAAGAAGAAGAGGAGGAAGAGGAGGGAAAAGGAGGAGGAGGAGACGAAGAAGAAGAGGAGGAAGAGGAGGGAAAAGGAGGAGGAGGAGACGAAGAAGAAGAGGAGGAAGAAGAGGGAAAAGGAGGAAGAAGAGCAGGAAGAAGAGGGAAAAGGAGGAGGAGGAGACGAAGAAGAAGAGGAGGAAGAGGAGGGAAAAGGAGGAGGAGGAGACGAAGAAGAAGAGGAGGAAGAAGAGGGAAAAGGAGGAGGAGGAGACGAAGAAGAAGAGGAGGAAGAGGAGGGAAAAGGAGGAGGAGTCATCTCACAAGGTAATCATGAGTTCAAGTGAGACAACAGACATCAAAAGAACTTGGTAAACCATAAAGTTATCTAAATGTCAGTATCTTGATCATTACTCACATTTCTTATTATAGATTAAGTGGTTCCATCTGGATCTGAGGAAATTCACCTCTGAAACATAATTGATCAAGTCTCCATTGGCAAAATGA
Source organism: Pseudochirops corinnae (assembly GCA_028646515.1). Lineage (NCBI taxonomy): Eukaryota > Metazoa > Chordata > Mammalia > Diprotodontia > Pseudocheiridae > Pseudochirops > Pseudochirops corinnae. The sequence goes on from CM053588.1 coordinate 290,776,388, forward strand.
CTCAATTAATTAATAATCTATTATTGTCATTAGTTTACAAAGTACTTCTCTCATAATAGCCATTTGAGGTAGATCTCAACAGTCATTAACTCCATTTTCCTGGTAAAGAAAAATCGAGTCCAGAAAGATGAATTTACTTGAATTTCTTGTCTCTTTTCTTTCAGGCCTGGTTCTACTCCTGACCCACGCCTTCAAATACATTCCTTTCTTAGTTTTCCTTATGGGATTGCTGGTGTCTGTATTGTCTCTAATTCTAAAACCTTTCTGCCTGGAAGCTAGAGAAAAGTATTATTTATTAGAGATCTAAGGAATAATCACTGTGGTTCCAGAAGAAAATTCAAAGGTACTGGCAATTCTTTTGTGATTTGATGAGAGCAGGGCATCTGCACAGGGTTCAGTTGTCATCTCTATGTAGATGCTTCCCACCTCTGCTGAGCTAGTCACACGTTTCCAACTGCTTCTTGGACAGACACCTCAAACGTGTAAAATACAGTACATTACTTTTCTCCCAAAATCTCTCCCCTTCTAAACTTCCTTCAAATTGTTGAAGGCACCACCATCATCCTAGTCATCCAGGCCTGCAAGCTTGTTGTCATCCTTAACCCCTCATACTCACTCACTTCTCATATCCAATCCATTTCCAAATGTTTTTTGTTCCTTCACACCATCTCTCATATATGGACCTTTCTCTCCACTTACACAGCCACAACACTAGTTCAGGCCCTCGTTACCTCTAGCCTGGAATATTGCAATACTCTTCTCTCTCATCTCCCTGCCTCGAGTCTCTCCCTTCTACAATTTACCTTCCAGTCAGATGTCAAGGTAACTTATCAGAAGGATAGATCTGATCATATCTCTCCCATGCTCAAGGACTCACCCTGGCCCCCTAACCGATTATCTTCAGGATCAATAAAACTTCTCTATTTGGCATCTGAAGCTCTTCATAACCTGACCTCTTTCTACCTTTCCAATCTTCTTATACCCTACCCTGAATCATGTGCGCTTTGCTCCATCTACAATGATTTATTTGTAATTCCTCACACATAACACTCTCTCCGATCTGAGCCATTGCAAAGGCTGTCCTTCCTGCTTGGAATGCTCTGCCCCCATCATCACCTTGTCCTCTTAGTTGCCTTAGTTTCCTTCAAGACTGAGATCAAATCCTACCTTGTGCATGAGGCCTTTCTGCTCCCCCCTCCACTCTGCTTCTCTGTTAACTGCTAATGCCTTCATCTTTCAGATAATATTTGTATATTCTGTGTATCTACTCCACGTAGCTATTAACTGGTTCCCTCCTTGAGATTAGATACAAAAATCTTTCTTTGTTTCACCAGTACTTAGCAAAATGCCCATTACATAGTTAGCCTTTAATAAATGCTTACCCAAATAAATAGATAAATGCTTACACATTGATATATACTCAGCTTCCACACACTCAGGAGAGTAGAATTTCAACCTCAGGCTAAACCTTCATTAACCTCACTAGGATAACTTGCTAGAAGTACGTATGAACCTAGTTACATGGGAATTAGGCTACTTCAATTTCAAAATCACCTTGTGGGGTGTTGGGTAAATGGTGATACCCACCTCAGCATCCTGAATATCTCCCTTCATCAACAAGATGCTTAGACCTTCTCTAGTTTGGATGGAAGCCAGCACATTTCCATAGTTGGCATTTTTTCTTAGGTTGGTTTCCTGCCCTTCTAATTGTGTACAAGGCATTGAATTATTATCAGGGAAAAGATCTTTAAAGATGTTTTTCACAGCTTTGGAAAGAGCTTTAACTGTCTTCTCAGATGAATCTACAAGATGAATCTTTTTCAAGCTATGTTTATTTTGGGAGTCCTGGAAGTTTTCTTTGATGGCCCCGATGATGGTCTCTGCACCCTCTTTTAAGGGAAAGCCAAAGATCCCAGAACTAAGAGCTGGGATAGCTATTGAAGTGTGCCCATACAATTCAGCCAGATATAGACTCTCTGTGATAGCAGTTTTTAATAACTGCACACATCTGTGAGCATGTTCCTGATTCCACTGGGGGCCAACAGCATGAATTACTTGCTTATATGGGAGCTGTCCAGCATCTGAGACAACAGCATTCCCAGGAAGGACACCCAGTATACCCCGCTCCTGTATTATCTTGTCACAGTCCCTCTGTAGTTCTGGGCCTGCTGCTTTAGAGAGTGCAGCTGCCAGGCCTCCAAAGTGCTTTAGGTCCTCATTTGCTGCGTTCACCACTACATCTGCTGAGAACTGGGTTAAGTCACCTTCCTGAACAGTTAATAAGATTCCAGATTCTAAGTTTATCTTGCAATGGACCTTCTGCCCATCAGAACTGTTCATGTTGTTTTCCTCTCCATCTTCTTGTATCCAAATTGAACAACTGTACTTCTCTTTTGCTTCCATCTTATAAAACTGTTCTCTGTCTTTGAATAAGGATTTGGCCCCTGGTTTAGCAATGCTAAAATTTCTAACATGTATTGAATGTAGTGTTTGTTTAACCATGGCCACTCCTTTCATTACTTCTCCTTTTGGACCACTCAGTGAAATGCCTCTTTGGTTGGCCAGAGTTTTGAAATTGACCTTCATATTTGTTTTCTTTAGTTTTTTCCAAATTTGCTTATTTTCCTCCTTTATATACTGGATAACTGCTAGAGATTTCACAGAGACCAGCTTCTGTACTTTTGTGTTTTTTTCTATAAATTCATCAAGTTCCTGGTAGCTTTCACACACTGGACTAACACAACCAGCAATGATTATCTGAATGCCAGCGTCTGAATTGTGCTGTTCTATTATTACAGTCTTTGAGGAGCAGTTGTATTTCTTATTTAAATTGGCAATGAGTGTTTTCCACTGACAATCATCAAGAATCCCACTGTCTACAATGTTGATGCACTTAAAGTCCAAAGCTTTCTTCATACATTTTTCAGCTTCTGAAAGAACTTGGGGAGAGGAGCCAACCAGCATAACTGCTTTACCCTCTACCTCATAAACAGCAGGAATATCCTCACCTTTAAAGAGAGATTCAGACAATGTCTCACAGTTTACTTGTTGCAGAAACTGAATGATCTGAGGAGGAAAATGAAGGGATTTCTGAGCCAAGTTCTGTAGCTTCTCTAGAATTTCACTCTTTCCTTTATACACATCTCTAGCCAATCCAGTGAGGCAAATGCTCTTTGTGAGGGCATCATAAGTGACTTCCAGCTCTGGGTTTTCCTGGTGGAGAGTCTCTTCTAATCTGTTGTAGTGTAAAATGGAGAACCTTCCAGGAGACACAGTCAAGTTCTCTCTTATACTTTGTTTTTCTCTTTCTATTTTCTGAGTGGCCCTTTCTATCAGAGCCCTCATTTGTGGTTCAGTTCTTTGCACATCCTTCTGCCTCCCTGCTATGATAACTGTCTCCTGAAGTTTATCAAACTCAGTCAAAATGCTGTCATTTTCTAGGCTGTCTTTGATGGCTTCCCACACCACTGGGTTCACCCTATACTTAGTGACCTGGTATTCAGACATAAGACAAGAGAATTTCTTTGAAACATCTTCACTCCAAGTCTTGACTATGTGGCTCTTTGTTCTTTGACTGATTAAGATGGCTGAAGGACTGAGTGTAATTTTTGCACTGGGTGTAATTTCTGACTCTTTACAATTAGGTTGGGGCCATGTCAGCTCACAGTGAGCTCTCTCCATGGTGCTAGTTATCTCTCCAATGACTTGATCATCTCTTTGTAAAAACTTCAACAGATAAGGCTCTATTGGCACTGTTAAGGGCTCTGGCAACTTCACCGGTGGCTTTGCCTTTCCATATAAAGCAGTACCCAAAGTAGGGTAGTATGGAAATATTGAAATGGGACTGTTGTTGAAGAGAAGTTTCTTTGTCAATATGGTGTTAAGCACTAAAAAAAGAAAAAAAATAAAATTGACAGTAAAGAAAAATCCTTAAATGAAAAGGTTCATTCTCTAAAAAAAAAGTTTGGTTGCAATGAGGTGTTTTAATTAAAAAGCTGTCTTCTTTTTATAGAAAGAAGTCCTCACTTTCACTTCTATTTAAATAAACGTAATTGCTATTCACTTTACATGTTCACTGACCAAGTGGTAGCCAGCTTGTTACAACAGCATTAGAAACTAACTGATAACAACTCAAATACATAATTTAAGAAATATTTGTTTCTTAAGTACAAAATAAGTGCTTGGAAAGGGATGTTCAGCCTAAAGTTTGTTAGAATATGTTGGTAAATAGCATATGGTACTGCAGAGAAAGGATGTCGTGAAGTCAGGAGACCTGGATGTAAATACTAGCTCTGACACTGCCTAGCTGTGTCCATGGCAAATCATTTAACTTTTATGACTTGAGAAGGCTCCTCATCTGTAAAATGGAGCTCCCAAAACTTGTATCACCTACTTTGCCAAATTTTTTATGAGGGATGCTCTTTGAAAATGTTTCATATTCCATATATGCGAGAGTATTAAAAAATTTTTGTTGATGTCCTTTGTTTTTTATATCACCCTAGTTTCTCCCAGTTTCCCACTCACCTTTTCAGAGAGCCATTTTATACAACAAATAGTGGTTTTATTTGTGTTTTTTTTTTTTTTTGCTTTTTGGAGGGGGGAGGGCTGGGCAATTGGGGTTAAGTGACTTGCCCAAGGTCACACAGCTAGTAAGTGTTAAGTGTCTGAGGCTGGATTTGAACTCAGGTCCCCCTGACTCCAGGGCTGGTACTCTATTCACTGAGCCACCTAGCTGCTCCCAACACATAATGTTTTTCAAAGAAAAAAAAGGAAAAGTCAGAAAAAAAATACACTGATAAAATTTAAATACATGTGCAATATGTAATCCCTGTGGACTTCCTCCTCCACAGAGGTGGAGGGAGAGGTATCCTATTATATTTCTTCATTTGAGTCATGCTAGATCTATCTAATTTGGTTACATTCCCTTCTGATATTTTTGAATGTGCTATTCTTTCCATTTGCAATATTGTAGTCATCGTGTTGGGGGCGGGGGCAGTTGGTGGAGTTACAGTGCACAGAGCACCAGACCTGGAGTCAAGACCTAAGTTCAAATTTGGCTTCAGACACTTACTGTCTGAGTGACCTTGGGTTTGACCCTTACTTTCTTCATCTGTAAAATGAGCTGGAAGAGGAAATGGCGAGCCACTTGAGTACCTTTGCCAAGAAAACCCCAAATGACATTACAAAGAGTCAAACACAATGGAAATGACTGAACAACAGTCATTGTGTATGTTATTTTCTTGTGTCTATATACTTCACTCTGCATAATTTCATGGGGATCTTCCCATGCTTCTAGGTATTCATCATACTCATCATTTCTTTCTTTTTGGAGGCAATCAGGCTTAGGTGACCTGTTCAGTGTCACATGGCTAGTGTTTGAGGCAAGATTTGAACTCAGGTCCTCTTGACTCCAGGGCCAGTGATACATCCACTGTGCCACCCAGCTTCCCCACAATGATTGTTTCTTAAAACATGGTTATATTCCATTACATTGATACATCACAATTTGTTTAAACGTTCCCCAAGCTATGGAATTCCATTTTGTTTCTAATTCTTTGTTATCAGAAAAAGTATTACCAGAAATATTTTGTTGCATATGGGGACTTGCTTTTATTAGGGCTTCCTTGGGTTATAAGCCCAGTAACAGAGCCTCTGGTTCAAAGGGTATTGACATTTTAGTCACTTTATTTGTATAATCCCAAATTGCTTTCCCAAATGGTTGTACGATTTCACACTACACTAACAGTGAGTTAGTGTGCCTATCGTCTCACAACTCTTCCAACATTAACTAGTACCATTTTTTGTCCTCTTAGTCAATTTTTGCTGCATGAGATGAAACATCAAGGTTCTTTTCATTTCTTTCATGACTAGTAATTTGAAGTACTCTTTCATGTGGTTACAAAGATTTTGTAATTTTTCATTTGAGACCTTTTAAATCATATCCTTTGACCACTTATCTATTGAAAAATTGTGATTAGTCTTTTTAAAAAATTCAAGTTCCAAATTCACTGACTGCCTCCTCTCCTTCCTTCATCCATTGAGAAGGCAAGAAAAACAACAGCCATTACAAATCACGCAAAACAAATTCTTACATTAGCCATGTTAAACAAAAGAAGAAAGAGAAGAAAATAGGCTTTAATTTGCACACTGAGTCTGGCAGCTTTGGCCATCGTATTGATCAGAGTTACTAATTCTTTCAAAATTATCTTCACAATATTGCTGTTATTGTATAAGTTGTTCTCCTGGTTCTGCATGCTTTACTTTGCTCCAGTCTATGCGTCTTCCTAGGCTTTTCTGAACCCTTCACCTTTATCATTTCTTACATCACAATAGTATTTTTAGATATTATAACTTGTTTGGCCATTCCCCAATTGATGGGCAATCCTTCAGTTTTCAGCTCTTTATCAATACAAAAAGACCTGCTATAATTATTTTGTACATATGGACCCTTTCTGTGAGGTTCAGATTGCAAGTGGTTGTATCATGCCACAGGGAAGTTTTTGAGGCCCAGGAATTAGTTGGGTTACATGGAGGTCAGAGCATATTGCACTGTCCCTGGCCAGGGGATACTGGATTGCTTAAGACTCTCTCACGTGGGGTTACCTGTTGTTCCTGATTGGCGTCTCCACACCCTGGGGCCTTTATACCCTTGTAATTTTACTCCCCGTCTCATAATTCTGTTCAGCTGGGCTCTATCACGTGTGGTATATGGATCTGGGGTCTATTTAAGACCTAGGGCTGGGAGGTATCTTGGAAGCCCGGCTTAGTATATGGCTTTAAGCCTTCCCCATGGAGAGACTTTAATGAACTTTTCTGTTTGGATGTCAGAGCCATGACTCTTCTGTCCTAAAAGGTATGCTAGCGTCATTGAGTTAGGTGTGTAACCGGTTGCCTCTGCTGGTAAGTTAGGGCACTCTGAGAGAGAACCCTGACACCTTTTCCTTTTTCTTTGATCTCTTGATAATATAGAACTAATAGGGATATTGTTGAGTCAAAGAGTATGCATAGTTTATCAGCTTTGGGGGCCATAGTTCAAAATTACTTTCCAAAAATGGTGAATTAGTTCAGAATTCCATTAACAGGGCTTTAGTGTACCTGTTTCCTCATAGTCCCCCAAACATTTGTCTTTTTTTCTCATCTTAGTCATTCTAATGGGTGTGAAATAGTACCTTAAAGTTATTTTAATTTGTATTTCTCTAATTATTAATAATTTAGAACATTTTCCATATGCCTATTGATAGATTGGAATCCTTCATTTGAAAAACTGCCTTTTCATATCCTTTTACCATTTATCAATTGGGGAATCACTCCTTTTCTTGTAAATATAACTCTGTTCTTGCTGTATCTTAGAAATGAGACCTTTATTAGAGAAATTTGCTGCAAAGATACTTTCCTCCAGTTTCTTGCTTTTCTTTTGATTTTAGCTATATCAATTTTGTTTGTGGAAAACCTTTCAATTTTATGTACTCAAAATTCTCCATTTCACCTACTATGAACTTGCCTATTTCTTCTTTGGTCATGAACTCTTTCCCTGTTCGTGAATCTGACAAATAATTTCTTCCATGTTCCATTAATTTGCTCATCATGTCACCCTTTATGTATAAATCATGTAGCCCATTGGAGCTTATCTTGATACACAGTGTGACATTTTGGTCTATACCTAGTTCCTGCCAGACTATTTTCCAGTTTTACCATCAGCTTTGTTGAAAGTGAGATATTGCCCAATAGCTGGGGTTTGGGAGTTTATCAAACACAAGGTTACTATACTCATTAGTTTCTGCATATTATTCCCTAATCTATTCCACTTATCAGTTTCTCTATTCCTTACCCAGTAGCAAATTGTCTTGATTACATCTCAGCAGTAGGATTTGAGATCCGGTACTGCCACAACCCCTTCCTTCCCACTGTTTTTTCATTGCTTCCTTTGCTACTTTTGATCTTTTGTTCTTCCAGGTGACTTTTTGTTATTATTTTTGCTAGCTCTGTAAAGCAATTCTTGTTAGTTTGAGGGATCTGTTAGTGAATACATAAATTAGGTCAGGTGGTGTTGCCATTCACCCACAAGCAATTAAGATTTCTCCCATGATTTAGTACTGTCTTTATTTGTATGAAGAACATTTTGGTATTTTGTTCATATAGTTCCTCTATGTATCTTGTCAGAAAGACTTCCCATTATTTTATACTGGCATAGTTGCTTTAAATGAAATTTCTCTTTTTAGCTTTTCCTGGTTGATTTTGTTGAGAATGTACATAAATTTTGGTAATATGTATAAGTTTATTTTATATACTGCAGCTTTGCTGAAGTTGTCAATTGTTTTGATTCATTTTCTAAGGTTGGCTGCCTGGAGATTTGGAAGAAAGTCACCATATATATATAAAATTTTTTTTTACAAAAAGGAATACTTTTGCTTCTTCACTAACTGTGCTTAGTCTTTAAATTTGCTTTTCTTCTTTTACTGCTATAGCTGGCATTTCTAGTACAATATTGTATAGTAATGGTCATAAAGCATATCCTTACTTCACTCCTGATCTTATCAGGAAAACTTCTAGCTTATCCCCATTACAGATAATGTTCGCTCTTGGTTTTAGATGACTCATACAAACACAAAAATCACGTTCAGGCACTCTGTCAATTAGACTCCCTCTATGATGCCTAGTGATGATAAAGTTCTGAGGAATTGTATGTGTCATCTCTCATATAAGAATGTAAACAGTTTCACATTGTTTCATCTCTTATGATTTTTCACTCATGTTTACCTTCATATTTCCCTTGACTGGGTTTGTATGTCAAATTTTCTACTCTGTTCTAATCTTTTCATCAGGAATGCTTGGAAGTAATCTTGATTTTACTGGGTAGGTTATTCTTGGTTATAAGCCTACATCCTTTGCCTTCTGGAACATTGTATTCTAAACTCTCTGCTGCTTTATCACAGTGTCTGCTAAATCATGTGTGATCCCGACTGTGATCCTTCAATATACAATTTTTTTCTTTCGGACTGCCTATGTCATTTTTTCTTGACTTTGGAGCTCTGAATTTTACCATAATATTCCTAAAAGTTTTTATTTTGGCATTTGTTTCAAGAAGTGACCCTTAGATTCTTTCCACTTCTACTTTGCCCTCTCATTCTAAGACATCTGGTCAGTTTTCTTTTGTGATTCCTTGAAATGTGACATCTAAGCTTTTTTTTTTTTTTTTTGCTCATAATTTTCAGGTAGTCTATTGATTTTTAAATTATCTCCAATCTGTTTTCCAAGTCAGTTGTTTTTCTAAGAGATATTTCACATTATCTTCTTTTTTCAGACTTTTTTTCTTGATTTTATCATTTCTTAATATCTCATGGAGTCATTAGCTTCCATTTGACCAACTCTAATTTTCAGGCAATTATTTTTTTAGCTATGTTTTGTACCTCTTTTTCCAAGATGTTAATTCTCTTTTCATATCTTTCTTCTCTACCTCTGCCTCTTTTCTCATTTTTTCTTTTACTGATCTCATTTAATTTTTTTTAAATTTTATTTTAGTTTGCATCATTCATTTCCACAAGATTTTGAGTTACATATTTTCTCCCCATGTTTCCCCTACCCACCACCCCAAAACAGCCATCCCAGTGTATCTCCCCTCCCCCAGTCTATTCT
>CM053588.1:290803032-290821419 GCA_028646515.1 Pseudochirops corinnae
TGCCCTCCCCTTCATACTCCCCCCTGTCATCCCTATCCCCCCTACTCTCCTGTAAGGCAAGATGCCCACTTTAGAGTGTATGTCATTCCTTCCCTAAGCCAAATTGAATGAGAGTAAAGGTGACCCATTCCCTTTTGCCTTCCTGTTCTTCCCCTCTATTGTAACAGTTATCCCTTGCCTCTTCTGTATGAGATGATTAACCCCATTCTGTCTCTCCCTGTCTCCTCTCTTTCTATTCCTCTCCTATCTCTTAATTATACCTTTTAAAATATCATCCCTTCCTATTCAGTTGATCCTGTGCTCTCTGTCTACATACACATAAATACCTGTACTCACATATGTATTCATATGCATATATACCTTCCTATATAGACATATGTGTATGTATATATACATATATATATATATATATATATATATATATATATATATACATTTATATTCCCTTCACCTATCCTCATACTGAGAAAAGTTTCACAAGTTACAATTCTCCTTTTTGCATGTTGGCATGTAAATAGTTCAACTTTGGTAAGTTCCTTATGATTTCTTTACTATGTTTACCTTCTCCTGCTTCTTGTGTTTGAATGTTAAATTTTCTGTTCATTTCTGGTTTTTTCCTCAAGAATGCTTGGAAGTCTTCCACCTTCCTTCTCTCACCTCTTCATTTTATTTTTTAGATATCATTGAACGACCATATTTTCCCTTGAAACATTATACTTAGTTTGCTGGGTAGGTGATTCTTGGCTTTAATCCCAACTCCCTTCATCTCCGGAATATCATATTCCAGGCCCTTCGGTCCCTTAATGTAGAAGCTGCTAGATCCTGGGTTATCCTGATTGTGTTTTCACAATACTCAAATTGTTTCTTCCTGGCTGCTTGTAATATTTTCTCCTTGACCTGGGAACTCTGGACTTTGGCTATAATATCCCTGTGAGTTTTCTTTTTGAGATCTTTTTCAAGAGTCAATCAGTGAACTCTTTCAATTTCTATTTTGCACTCCAGTTCTAAAATATCAGGACAATTCTCTTTGAGAATTTCTTGAAGGATGCTTTCTAGGTTCTTTTTTTCATCATGGCTTTCAGGTAGTCCAGTGATTTTTAAATTATCTCTCCTGAGTTTATTTACCAGGTCGGTGGTTTTTCCAATAAAATATTTCACATTGCCTTCTATTTTTTCATTTGTTTGGATCTGTTTTATAGTATCTTGATTTCTCATGAAGTCATTAGCTTCCAGTTGCTCCAATCTAATTTTGAAGGAATTATTATCTTCAGTGAGTTTTTGAAATTTCATTTCCATCTGGTCAATTTGACTTTTTAAGACATTCTTCTCCTCATTGGCTTTTTGGTCATCTTTTGCCATTTGAGTTAGTCTATTTTTTAAGGTGTTATTTCCTTCAGTATTTTTTTGGGCCTCTTTTAGCAGTCTGTTGACTCACTTTTCATGATTTTCTTGCATCATTTTCATTTCTCTTTCCAATTTTTCCTCCATTTCTCTTACTTGATTTTCAAAATCTTTCTTGAGCTCCTCAATGGCCTGTAACAAGTTCGTATTTTTCTTGGAAGCTTTTGATGCAAGAGTTTTTGTCTTTGTTGACCTCTTCTGGTTCCATGTTTTGATCCTTTTTGTCCCCCCAAAAGGATTCTATAGGCTGACTGTGCTTTCTCTGCTTGCTCATCTTGCTAGGCAATTCCTTGACTTTTGAGCTCTTTGCATTGGTAGAACTCTACTTCCAGAGTGGATAGCTTTGTCCCAAATCACTGGGGTTTTTGCAAATGTTTTCAGAGAGCTGAGGAGGGCTCCCTCTCTCCAGCTACCACAAGCTCTGGCACACTGGTGTTTCTCATCCCAGGACCATTGCCCAAGATCTAAGGAGGTTGAAGCAAGAGCAATAACCCTCTGAATAGTCACTTCATCCCCCTGTTATCTGTAGGCCAGGAGCTCTGCATGTAGAAATAGCTGCAGGTGCCATGCCTCTGCCACTTCTTGCCCAAGGGCAAAGGCTAGGCTGTGCTCTTCTGTCACCCAGTTCCAACAGAGGTCCTTACTGACCTTTTACTTTCTCTTTGGTGTTTATGGGTTGAGAAGTCTGGAAACCACCATTGTTGCTGGTGATTCACTCTCCTGAAGTCTGCTCTGGCCAATCTGGGCTCCTGGTCAAGGATGTCCCGGGCTTGGCATAGCTCACCCAGAACTGTGCTCGGCTCCCAGCTTGTTGCAATAGACCCTACGTGTAGGCCTGCCAGGCTGCCTTTGGTGGGAGATTTCTTTCTCTCTGTCACTTTATGGGTTCTATAGCTCTACAATTTGTTTAGAGTCACATTTTACAGATATTGGAGATTGTGGGTATGAGAGCTCCCACAGTTTCCTGCTTCTACTCTGCCATGTTGGCTCTGCCCCTCCCCATCTTTTTTTATAGCACAATAGTACTCCATCACAATCCTGTGCCACAACTTGTTCAGTCATTCCCCAATTGATGAGCATCCCTCAGTTTCCAAGTTGTTGCCATCACAGAAAGAGTTGTTATAAATGTTTGTACAAATAGGTCCTTCCTTCCCCCTGCCTTTTTTTTTTTTTTTTATCTCTTTGGGATACAGACCTCATAGTGGTATTGCTGGATCAAAGGGTATGTGCAGTTTTATAGCCCTTTGGGTATAGTTCCAGATTGTTCTCCAAAATGTCTGGAATAGTTTACTACTCCGCCAAGAATTCATTAATGTACCTATTTTCCCTCATCCCACATAGGAGACTTTTAAAAGAAATCTCTGTTTGAAGCAAATGGGAAAATCAAGATTAAAAAGGAATTTATTGTAGGTAATAAAGGCAGCAGCATAAATATGGTGGGGAATTCAAACTGTAAACTTCTTTGCCATATAGGATTAAACAACTTCTAGATGAGGAAAAGATAATCTTGATACACATACATTTCTTTTTCTCTTTCTTTTTGTTTTTTTGTGGGTTGGAATGGGGCTTTTACTGTGTAAGGGAAAGGGAAAGAGCTCAGTCCCAGCCTCCACACACACCTCTGGCCTGCCCCAAGGACATAATCATCTGCTCTCAGCAAGAGGAACCCTTTGAGCTGAGAGCTTCATCCTGTCTTTGGCAGCTGGACATGGGGGCAGGATCTGTGGACAGGGTCCCAATGCCAGCCATGCAGACCAACTTGCCGCTTCTCCTAGACTTGAGCAGATAGCTACTCTCTTACCCCAAAGGGCAATGTCAGGCAAGTTGAGGTGTGTGGGTGGTCCCAGCAGAGTACCAGCCCATCCCTCAGGGGCATGGGCAAGGCCCTGGCACCTCAGCTCATTAGAGAGCATGGCATGCAACACCATTTCACCATTGCCAGCTAGGGTGAGGGCCAGAGTCCCCAGGCCTTGAGTTACAGGCATGTGGGCCCCCCCCCCATAGGGCACTGGATTGGGTGCCTTTGTTTCCAAGGGCCTAGCTGGGGTATTCTGGTACTCGGGAGTACCAGAAAATTGATTTTTGATAGAAGCTCAGGTCCTTCAACATCTGGTTGATCTCCTCCCCAGTCGTGTCACGGGCGGGGATTCTCTCAAGCTCGTCATTCTGGTAACCCAGCAGCACCAATTCAGGGTGGGCGCCAGGGAGGTATCTCATCACCAGGTTGTGGTAGTAGGGGATGTCCTGGTTGACAAAGAGTTTCACCTCCTTCAGCCAACTCAGCTGTCATCCTCCACAGGTCACCACTCTGCCCCGGGCCAAGCCACGAAGCTTGTTCCAGTCAGGCTGGAAGGTGGTGAAGAGTCTGGGGAGGAGAATAAGCGGCAGCAGAAAACACATGGGGCGGGTGGGGGGGGGCGGGGCCAGGGACTAGGGTTGGGGAGGGGGCAGGGGCAGGGACTGGGGTGGGGGCCCGGGTAGGAGCTGAGCTCAGAGCTTGGCTTGGTGCAGCCAGCTGGAGCTGATGCTGATGGAGAGAGTGATACACATACATTTCAACAAGGAGATGGGGTTAATGTTGCCTCATCTCCCAAAGTATTTTGATTGGAACATGTAATTATAAGGAGAGAGGATTAGGGAACATGAGTGTTTGCCATTTCATGCAGGCTAGCTGCCGCGCTATTGCTGTTCAGTCCTGTCTGACTCTTCAGAGGCCTGTGGACCATAGCGTCCATGAGGTTTTCTCAGCACAGTCACTGGAGTGGTTTTCCTTCTCCAGTGGATTAAAGCAAACAGAGGTTAAGTGATTGGCCCAGGGTCACACAGCTAGTAATTGTCTGCAGTGGGATTGGAATTCAGGTCTTCCTGACTCTAGGCCCAGTGCTCTATCCCCTACGCTACCACTCAAAGTTTAAAGTTCTAAATGGAATCACTCAGAACGATTCAGCACAAATAGCTGACTTCGTAGAGGCCTATGTCAGTTTGATCATCTCTCTCTCCTCGCTATAATGGCTTGGATATAGATTAATGATAAATTCAGTAACAATGGTTCTGGCAGACTTGAGCCTGATATATTGCCAATGTGATACCCACAGGGGCTGCTATGACTATGCAGGTGTATTCCCAGGTTTTAATTGTAATATAAAACAGACTCTCTACTTCAAAGACAAAACCAAGATATTTATTCATATACCAAATCCACCATGGTAATAAAGAAGTTGGTACACATTACCAATGCAGGGAGCACCACCATCCCCAAGCCTTCCCTCCATCAGGCCTCCCCAAAAACAAGCTCCCTTAGGTAAAATGTCTCTCTTTCACCCATTCTAGCTGCTCTGCCTCTCTTGGTCTCCTTTCTCTCTCAGTTCCACCTTACTGCCACTTTCTGCTCCACCTATTCAGCAATGTCCTCCCACCACAGGCTCCATGTGACTCAGGCTCATGTAACTCAAGCTTCCATATGATTCGGGCTCAAAGCAGGTCACATAGGTTTATTGATGGGCAAGAAAGATCATCCCATTCCATTAACAATACACTATATAATAGAATAGTTATTAGTGCTTTTTGTTCTTCTTAAAGAAAAGTTAAGAAAGTGCAGTTCCTTGCCTTCTTTTCAGGTTTTAGGTATGGAACATAATACATTCTCTCAGACTCTTTATATGTTGGTTACTTTTGCTGAACTGCTTCTTTTCCTTTTTTTTTTAAACTGGCATGGGTTATCCCCGATTGGGGAGGGGAGGAGAGAGGGATATATTCAGAAATGGAGGTATTGTTAAAATTAATGAAATCAATAAAATGAAGGAAAGACTGCTGAGCAGCAGGTCAGCATATGGCAACAGCAGCAATCTGGACAGGATCAAATACAGGAAAGGTACTGAGTGCAGGGCAGGCCTAAAATTATCACCGAGCAGTAAGGAACATGCCAGCTCTTCTTCCTGGCTGACTGTGAGTAAAGCAGCAATGAGTGTTAGAGAGGGTTTCCAGAGATAAGGTAAATCCCAGAGCTCTGGGAGTTCCAGATGATAAAAAAGAGTGTACAGGTAGAGATTTTGGACAAATGGAAGTCTGAAAATCATAAAATGGGAGTTCCAGAGGACACAGCTGAAGGGGAGGTATGTAGGGTGACAGAGAACAGTTATTAGTAGAATTGAATGAGTTAGAAATGAGACTATAAAAAAGCACAGGAAAAGGGTTTTCATTTTGACAAATGATGCCATCCTAGGAATTTGGAGAGACAGAAGTTTGCTGACCATTGGGCAAAAGAAATGCTAGTCAATCAGAAGTGATTTTTAAATTAAAATTTAAGTAGATAATTAGAAAAGAAAAAGAAACATTATACACTTAAATATTAAAACTTAAATATAAAATAAGAAAAGATAAAAATGTCATGTGCACAGCAGAGCATACGAGAGGATTCCAAATATATAGCAATAAATTTCCAAGAAAGACTACATATGAGGTACTGCATGTTGTGTTGAGAGCAGCCCATCTTTGCTTCCTTGTAGGTTTTCTTTTGTTCTCTGCTGTACACTTTTTACTTTGTTCTTTTTTCTCCCTTTCTTCCCCCCACCCCCAACCAAACTACAATTAAGTGTGGTTATATGGAGACACATAGATATATACATGCACATATACATATATACATATACAAACATAAACAAACATATCCTTCCCCTAACAGATTCTACTCCTAATCTTTGTTTTTATGTTTGTATCTCTTATTTCGATCCTTCTTGATTCCTCTACTTCTACTCACTACCTAGCCCTCCTATTACTTAACTTACCTCCCCCCCACACCCCCCCGCCCCGCAATGATCCCTCCCTTATCCTCCTATTCCCATAAATCTAAACACCCTTTTATGTGCCCCTTTGACCTATTCCCTCACCTTCCCATCTAAAGATCCCTCCTTTATCCTCCTATTCCCATTAACCTAAACACCCCTCTACATCCCCCAGAATCAATTTTAATAGACAACAGGGGACTGGATAGTCAGTGAGAATGATGGTTGGTGTGGTAAAGGGGTCCCTTATCTGTGGCTTTATTCTCTTTTTCCTTCTCCATCACAGGTCTTTAGAGTGACTGGGGATAGAAATCCGATAAATAAACCAATCAGTATTTGAAAAAATGAGATACCAGTTTGATCATTACAGATTTACTTTATTAGAAGCATGTGACACAGCCACTCAGTCATGTTTGCCCTAACGCAAGCACAGAGTCAGATCCAAATGAGTGAATTATTTAGAGAAGAACCTTCTGCCCCAGAGCGATACACATTGTCAGCAACAATCTCTTTGTAACTAGGAAAGGAACCTCTCCCCATCCTACTTTCTCTTTTATTCTCCCAGTAATGCCACACCCAGTATTTAAGCTCCTAATGAATATTTCTGCTTCATTTTTGTAGCAAGTAGAAAAGGTGGGCTCTTTCAGAGATAAATAGGCAGGCTATTCATTGCTCTACAACTACACTTTTGAGAAGACACCGAAAATAATGGAAAATTGAGCAGAAAATATTGTGGAGGTTAAAAGTCAGAAAATATTTGAGTTTGTCTGTGGTCTTACAAAAGCTAGCCAGTGATGGGGAACCTGTGACTTCAAGGTCACACGTGGCCCTCTAGGTCCCCAAGTGCAGCCCTTTGGCTGAATTCAATCTTCATAGAACAAAACCACTTAATAAAAGAATTTGTTCTGTAAAATTTAGTCAAAAGGCTGCACCCACGTGTGGCTTTTAGGATGCAGGTTCCCCATCCTTAGGCTTGACAAAAACTAAGAATGCAGAAAACCAGGACAGCACACAAAACAATGCCAGTTGCCTATTAATCTGTAAACACTGATTCGCAGGTCAATGAGCCTGCCCATAGTCAGTCAGTTAACAAGTATTTAGTAAGTACCTACTTTTTGCTAGCCTCTGTACTAAATGCCTGGGATATAAAAGATAGTTCTCAAGTAGCTCTCAAGTAGCTCATAGTCTAGTGGGGGAGACAGTATACAAACACTATATACAAACGAGATACATACAGGATAAATTGGAGATAATCAACAAAGAAAAGGCCCTAGTATTAACGGCTTTGGGGAAAGGCTTCATGGTGAAAGTGAGACTTTAAGTAGGACTTGAAAGAAGTCAGGGAAGTCTGTAGGTGGAAATGAGAAGGAAAAGAAGAGCAGGCATGAGGTGAGGGGGTGAGGGTGGGGAGATATCTGGTGAAAATGAACAATCAGGTGAGGTGGAGTTTTGTGCAAGGAACATCAAGGAAGCCATATTACTGAGTCACAGAGGACATAGTGGGAGAGCAAAGTGAGGGCCAAAGTTTTGAGGGGTTTTAAATGCCAAACAGAGGCTTTTAGATTTCCTTCTGAAAGTGATTGGAAGTCACTGGACTTTATTGAAGACAGAAATATCTTTCCCCACTCTTCAATTTGCATTAAATTTGCCAGAGCTCCAAGGATAGATAATTTCTTTCTGAAGTGAAAGACTCATACAAGTATTTGAAGAGTATAATTTTTTTCAAAGTGTCTTCCAACCTTTTAATGTTCATGGCTATCATTCCAGTTAAAAGGGAGCTAGCTCCGGTGAGTTCTGAGGCCATCAACAACTCCACAAATAATGTGAGTGCAGGCATCACCTTGTGTGAATGGTACAATGGAAGATTCCTTAACTCCAGTATCCCTGGTGACAGCAAAATGGAGACAGTCAGGAAAACACCAAGAGATACACTTTGGGTTCTCACTAGAATAACTTTTGCATTCCTCCCAGGCTCTCCATTTGTCTAATAAGGAGCCAAATCTCCAAGAAGTTAGACAGGTTGGCAGGTAACAGTTCATCCCACTCACCCCTAAACAAATTGATTTCTTCTCAAATTTTTTTCTTTTTGTCTAAATGGTGCCTATGCACACATAATTTAATGAACGCTTGGATTTCTTTTCACAGCCACAGTTTTTGCAAGCCCTTCTTTCGAGGCATCCTTTATGGGGGCACTCTTACTCAATCCCTTTTGCCTTCAGTTCCATCTTGACTCGTGCCAGATAGTTGGGATCAGGATAACCAAAGCTGCAAAAGGATAAAGATTTTGAGCATCAGAAATTCCCTTTTTCAATGACAACCTTTAAATACCTGAAGACAGCTATCCCATCCTTCCTCCCCAAGCCCTCTTTTTTTAGGTCAAGAATCTCTTTTTCTTTCAAATGATCCACATATGGCAACAACCGGAAAGCTGTTAATTAACCTCATCACTCTGCTTGGATGAGCTACAGCTTATTCATGTCCTTCCAAAAATGGGCTCCCTTGAATTGAAGACAGTACACCAGAAATAGTCTGAAGAGGTCACCATCTAGCCACTCTTGTCTCTTTTGTGTTGGATGCTGTGCCTCTCTTAAGGTAAGACTGTATTAGATTTCTTTCATTATTGACTGATACTGGCTTTAATTTAATATTTTAATTGCTCCCAATTACGCATAAAATTTTTAAAATTCTTTTTTTTTCAAATTTTAAGTTCTGATTTTTCTCCTTCCTTCCCCTCCTCACCCCATTGAGAAGACAAACAATTTTACACAGGTTATACATGTGTAATCACACCAAACACATTTCCATGTAAGTCATTGCACATCTTTTTCTAGTCATACAATTCATCTTGTACTTCTGAAGGTGAGTTTTTGGAACCAAATTAAGACTACATTTATCCCCACTAAAATTCGCCTTTACAAATATTTGGCCCAATCTTCTAGGCCATCCATAAGATTGGGGATCCTATTATAGCGTCACAGATCAAGAGCTAAAAGATACTTTGGAAGGCATCTAGCCCATTCTTTTCATTTTACAAGAGAAGAAACTAAAGCCTAGGGAGCATAAGTGACTTGCCCAAGGAAACTGAGGTAGTAATTGATAGAGGTAGGATTTGAAGCCAGATCTCCTGACCTGAAAGCTAGTGCCATTGTTCCATGCAGCTACTATCATCCCACATAAGAATTATCTCTCTAAGCTTTGTGTCCTCTGAAAAACCTGGTAACCATGTCTTCAATTCCTTTATCCCATTCCCTGGTAAAATATTAAAGAGTATAGAACCAAGGACCCATCTCCATGACATGCCATTAATACACCTCCTTCCACAGTAACACGGACCCATTTAATACTACTTTTTAGGTCTGAGCACAGCAGTCTTTCAGAGAAATAAATGACACTTTCTCTGGTATGAAATCTTTGTTTTACTGTACTTATCTCTGAAAGAGCTCTCTGAAATTGTACTTTTGTCTCTGAAAGACACCTACTGGACCCAAACCCACTACAGTAAATAATGGTTTCTACCATGGACCGTCATCCTGACAAGCTTTGCAATTTCTACCTTTGCTTTACAAAACAAATGGAATTCAAAAGGAAATGTCTTCAACTGGAATGAAATATTATTGCCCTGCAAGAGAAAAGTAAATGTGAGGAATCCAGGGAAATACGGGAAAATGTGCAACAGACTAAAATAAGCAGGATAACAGTGAGAAACCAAACCAAGAAAATGAAAGCCTTTTTCTATAAATTTCCGTCTACTTTGCTGTATAATTATACTAATTCGTTACAATTAAATGACAAACAAAGGCTAAAGAAAAGATAAAAAATCTAGCTATTTCCGTTTTCTGGAGCTTGAGGGGTGATTTGAGCATGAAATGTTGGGTATGCTATCGGATCTGGTCAACGTGGAGGCTGCACTTGCTAAAGTTTACCGTTTTGGGAAGTTTTTGTTCCAGAGAAAGTTTGTTGGGTGAGAGAGGAGGTAGGGCAAGTGATTATCATGTAAAATCCAAGAGAATCAATAAATCTTAACATTTTTAAAAGGGCAAATATCTCTTACTTTTCTGGTCCACCATGCGTTTGAGTTTTATGGTGTATATCATTCCATGTGATCACATCCATATTTCCCGATGTCCGAGACTGTCCTACTGTGAAAATCAGCCGTTGCTTAAAAGCTCTTGTGAGGAGATTAAAAACATGCTGTCCTTCTTCATTATCTGGCAAGAATGCCACCCGTGTTATTCCTTTATATCTTTTTCCTGGGTTGGGATGATCTTTCTGTATGGAAAAGGCAAGCAAACAACAAGAAGAAAAAAATGTGCAAAGCTATAAACTTCTTACCAAAGGTATAGCATTTCTGAAAAAAGACACAATGTTTTGTTTTGTTTAGTAATAGGTTTGTGACTTCATTGATATATTAGCCCAGTGATGGTGGTATGGGAGAGGGGTGGGAATTAACTCTATAAGAAGATCTGCAGGGTCTCTGTTCTAATTAGTGTCTTAAAAAGTTGCCTGGGCCACTCAAAGGTTGTGACTTGCCCAGGGTCACACAGTTAGCTTGTGTCAGAAGCAGGACTTGAAACAGGTCTTCCTCACTCAGATTTTTCTTTAAGGTAGTTCATTGTGAAAGTCCCTTGCTATGGCACTAATACCTGCAAAATCCAATTCAATGTAACAAACATTTACTCAGTGCCCGCTATGTACACAGCGTAGTGCAGGACCATGGAGGGCATATAAACAAACACTGTCTGTCCAAAGGAATCTAACAAATCGAGTATTTTCTCAGTGCATGCTCCAGAGGTCATCGGTGATCAGAGAAAGATTTCATTAGGACTCATCAAGTTTTGGTGGCTGATTTCCTAATGACCAAATGAAACTGAAACTTCCTGGAGTCCACTCACATTTTCATCCCAAATGAATATTGTCCAGTCTCCCTCTGGGGAACCACAGCAGCTGGGGCCTTAGGATAAATAACATCGCCCTTCCAGGCTTCCTTTTCCCTCTCTGTAAAACTGGAGAGGATCACATTTCCTCAATCCAAAGCCATTTGTGAAGGTGGAAAGAGAGAAAAGGTAACAGACATCATGGTGTAGTGGAACAGACAACTTAGTTGTACAGGAATCTGCTCCAGGACTGTGGCTGGTTACATTTCCTGCAGAGCAGACCTCTTTCACCGTAATGATTAGTGGGATCCAATCCATCTTCCCCATTCCCATTTTCACAAACTCGTTATCTCCATTTCACCCAGTTCCATTTAAAACTCATTCAGTCAATCAAAGAGGTTGTTTCAGTTAATAAGAAGGGCCTGGGACAGAGTTTGGTTACTCGGGTTACAGTGTTGCTTGGGAAGCAGGAAATGTCTCCACTGGATGTTTTCAAAGTGAGAGGTTTTCAGTGAGATGGAAGAGAAATGTACGTCATTCCCGAGATGTATACTGATTAGTCTGCTAATCATTGCTTATCTTTCTTCTCAGGAGTTTCTCTTAAGGTGTCAGGAGGTGGTCAATCAAGTGGACAAGATTTAGTAAGAATTTACTGAAGAGACAGGCATCATGCCTGGGGATACAAAGAAAGGCAAGACAGTTCTTACCCAGAAGGAGCCTTAATTCAACACATTCATAGAACTATGTACATACCAGACATAGAAGGGTAGATCGGAGATGATTTCAAAGGGAAGTCACTAGTATTAAAAGCTTCTTGAAGAAAAAATCAAAGGAAGCCAGGCAAGCCAGGATCTGAGACTAGGACTAGGAGGGAGAGCTTTCCAGATACTGGGGACATCCAGTAAAAATGCAGGGAAGTGAGAGATGGAGCATTCATTATGTACTAGCAAGAGCAAGGATGCGAGTGTTGCTGAGTTGAAGCATTTGTAGAGGAGGGTAAAATAAAAGATGACTCAAAAGGTAGGAAAGAGACAGGTTGTACATACAAAGAGAGGATTTGATATTTTATCCCAGAGTGTATTGAGTGGAGAGCTGCAGGGACAGGCCTTTTTAGGGAGATCAGTCTGGTAGCTGCTGGCAGATTGATCAGAGTAGAGGCTCAAGGCAGGAAAATCCAACATTAAATGGCTATTGGAAAGGAATGAGCCTTCTTTCCTCCTTTGCTCATACTATTCTTTGTCCGTACAGTGGTGGTACCTTGGATTGTATGTCTTTATCTTGTCCTATTATTGTACAAGGAAAGCACTAAATAAATGAATTTAGCACAGCTCTTGATGCACAGTGAGTACTTAATAAACACTTTTTCATTCGTTTATTCATTCTTGTTTGTTGAAATAAAATCTCACATACTATCCATTCTTCCCTTTTCACAATATTCCTAATCCCCACCCTTCCACCTCAAAGCCCGACTTCATTCCAACCTATCCCTATAGAATATTAGATTTGGATTTTTTCATATCATTACTTTCCCCGCTATTTTTGAAGAAGGGGCAGGGAGAGACCTGAGCAACCTTCAAGAATGTGGAAAGTAAGGAGATGAAAACCAGAGAGAAGCAGCTTCTAGTCTTGATGCCATCAGTAGGGCCTGTCTCATAAATATTTTGTGCATTTGTTTATTGTACAATGTGAAAGATATATAAAAAAGATGGAAAAATCCAACGCAAAACTTCAAAAAACGTGAGAGAAAAGTGGATTAAAGATGTGTTAGAGACTTAAGGTGTAAAGTTTCAAGTCCCAGGCTTCTGCATCTGGGTACTGATTTCTGCTTGCTGTATTATATTTCTTCCCTAGAGCAACCACAAAAACAACTGGGTCAATTTAGCTATATCTTTATCTAGGGATAGGAACTGGTCTCTAATTTCAACAGTACAGAGAACTACCACAGGAAGAAATGCCCTTTCCTGATGCAGGCTGGCACACTCTCTGCAAATTATAATCTTAAAGAGCTGTCTAGAGCACTGAGTAGTGATGTAAATTGCCCAGGGTCACACAGCCAGTATGGAGAAGAGTGGGGTTTGAACCCAGGTCCTCTTGGTGCCAAGGCTGGCTCTTTGTTCACATCATACCATTTCTCTACCTAATTAATATTTTAGGTACTGAAAATTATATCTGTCTATGTGTGTGTGTGTGTGTGTGTGTGTGTGTGTGTGTGTGTGTGTGTGTGCGTGTGTGTGTGTCCATGTACTTAAATACCTTTGGGAACCTCCTGACCATCTAGATTGGCACCTCGGTGGTGCAGTAGAGAGAATGCTCAACTTGGAGTCAGGAAGATTTGGGCTCACGTCTCGCCTCAGACACTTACTAGCTGTGCAACTCGGACAAATGTCTTTACCTTCATTTCTCTCATTTACCTTGTCTGTAAAATGGGGATAACAGTAACAGTTACTTCCCATGATTGTTATCTCAGATGAGAGATTATTTGTAAATGCTTGCCAACCTTAAAGTGCAGTAGAAATGCTATTTTTTTCACCTGGATATATGAAATACCCCAAAAATTGTTAATGGAGAGACTGCCAAATTCATGTTTTATAAACATAGCTGGGTACTCTTTTATCATCACAAAGCAGCACAAAGCTTCTAGCAATCAGAGCTCTTCCTTACCGTTTGTATGCCTCCACTCATTTCGTAAAGAATCTTAATAGTGCCACACGAACTATAACCAGGAAGTGGAAAATGCAACCTAGAGTGAGTCATCTTCCCCTCTGGCTGATTCCCTATCATGGTACCATAGGGAGTCTGGCATAAAGGGCACACTGGCTTATACTTCATGGCCTCTTGGATACAAGGGCCACAGAAGGCATGCTTGCACTTTGGGAGGACTTCTTTGTGGTGGATAATTTCCATACAGATCACACACTCCTCTTTCTCTTCCTCCTTCTTCTCTTTTTCTAAGTCTCCATAGCTAGGCAATCCTTTGGAAAGATGTAAAGCCATCTTGAAATCATCATCATTTGTGTTCAAAGTAGACTTAGGGTCTTCATTCCAGTTCCCTCCAGGGGAGAGAGCTGGTCTCTGCTGAGCAGGATCTTCAATACTAAAAAATCTCTTAATATATTTCTTTGCTTCTGCAAGGTACTTGGGCAAACCAATCAGTATCGATTCGTGTTCAGTCCACTCCAAGTATACAAGGGGGTGCTTTATTTCAAAGTCTTCAGAGAAAGTCTTTTCAGTCCAACACTTTTCCTCTTGGTCTAATGGTTTTAGAATAACTACCTCCTTAACAATCTGAGCTGAGATCATCTGAAAGACATCAATGAAATATTCATAAGCATGTGCAGAAAGGTCTAGGCCTTTGTCTTTTGGTGTAAATACGAGGAGAGTTTTCCCAGTTTGGGGTCTGTTCACCATTTCTGTTGCAATATCATATTTTTTCTCTATTTCTATGATTTCTTGGTGCAAAAGATGCAAGTGAGTAGTATCAACCTCAATTCCATTCTTCTTCATGTTTTGGGAAACCATTATTTTCACAGGTTGTTTGTGGAAGAAGTTTGCTTCGATGAAATGTTTAGCTTTTAACATATCCTTTAGGTGTCCCTGGAGAATTAATACTTTTCCTTCGGCTCTCATGTGGAGGTTTTTAAACCTGTCAGCCAGTGTTCTTTGGACTTCAAGTGCCAGCTTATTATCTGTGAAATGAACTTCCTGAGAGGTCACATCCTGTATTTTCTCTTGAAACGCTCTGGTAAAAGCTTCTTGAGCCGCTTTTCTGTCCCAAGGGTTACTTGTCTCAAAATTTAAACAGACACTGCCCATAGGATATGCCAAAGTACTTTTGATACGTATGTTGTGCTCTTTTTCTATTCTGTTCAGAGTTTCAGGAAAGACATGTTTAAAATATTCAAACAAATGTGAGGGAACTTGGATGACTTCCAGCTCTTCTGTTCCGTGTTTTGGATCTGAATGAAGAGCATGATCCCGGTCATTTGGCATAGTTTTCTTGATTTCTCTTGAGAAGGCTGAGTGGGGAAAATCTTCTTTCTGGTCATTTCCCAGGATTCTCTCACTTAAAAATCGATGAACTTTTTCAATATCTTGGTAATCACCAATAATTTTCTCCGTTCCATCTTGGCCTTCCTCTATTTTGAGACTTGGACAAAGGTTAATAATTTTCTCCTTTTGCTCTTTGGAAAGTTTAAAGCTCAGGTAGGCCTCCACATGTAGAAATATCTGAAATTTACAAAAACCAAATAAAATCACAAACCTATAAATGGTTCTGCTATTTTTAAGATACCTAGACATTATGGCAGTGGTTCTCAACCTTCCTAATGCTGCGACCCTTTAATACTCGTATGTGGGCGTATCTGCATGTGGGCAGACCTGCCTGGAGACAGAGGAGCCGTGTCTCAGTTCCTAAGACCATCAGAAATATGTGTTTTCTAATGGTCTTAGGCGACCCCTGTGACCCCTGTGAAAGGGTCGTTCGACCCCCAAAGGGGTCGTGACCCACAGGATGAGAACCACTGCATTAAAGAATTAGAGCCTTAACAAGTCTTAGCATTGACTCTGCCCACTGTCAGCACTGAAAAGAAACGGACTGGATTTTGTGCTTCGTTTCGGGTTCTGCTTACATTTCTTAATAGCTAAACCAATGAGAATGCACGGTAGATAAGGCATGGGGGTTGGGGAAGAGGGAATGGTGCTGGTGATGGAGACACCATTGGTCCAAGAATCAAGAGACAGAGCAGCAGGCTGGGCTCTGCTACCAACCAGCTATGTGCCTTAGACCAGTCACTTCAACCTTCTGAACCTTGGCTCCTTCCTTGACGAATGATGATGATAATAAACAACGATAACGATAGAATTTATCTAGCGCTTTGATGTTTGCAAGGCGCTTTACATGGGTTATCTCTTTTGACACTAACAGTAACCCAATGAAATAGCTGCTATTATCCCCATTTTGAGGGAGATAATGTTGAAGAGCCTGAAGCAGAGTGAATAGAATATAGGAATCGGAGCCAGTTTGGCCAATTTGAGGAGGATAAAGTTGAGGAAACTGAGGCACCATTAAACAGAATAAGGGAGTTGCAGCCAGAAAAGACCCGAGTTCAGACCCTGCCTCAGATACTTAACTGTATGACCCTGAACAAAACATTCAACCTCAGTTTTATTACCTGTAAAATGGGAGTAATAATAACACTGACCTCACGGTGTTGTCCTGAAGATAAAATGAGATAATAAGTAAAGTGCTTTGCAGACCTCAAACTATGGAAATGCTGGCTATTATGGAGTCTCACAGTCAGTAAGTGCCCGAGTCAGGCTTTGACTCTTGATGTCAACTCTTGACTATCGAACTGACACCAGGCTCTATATGCCATTCAGTATACCTGGAAAAATTCTGAGGTCTGGAATACAGTGTGCCTTATGTGTGCCAGATTTCCTATGGTATCACGAAAGGGAATCATTCAGATGGAACGACGCTAACCTCTTACTGGACTTTTTCACTTCCAGGTTATAGTTCATTTGGCAATAATGAGATTCATTATGACGTGTGGGGAAGCAATGATTTGTGGTGATCATGGGAAGTTTTCTGCAGATATAGCACTGCAAAAAGTACTCTACTATAATACCCAGAGGAATTATACAAGATCATAAGTTCATAAATTTAGAACTGAAAAGAACCTTGCAGGTTATCTAGCCCAATTCTCTCATTTTATAGATGAGAAAACTGAGGGACAGATAAATTGAGGTCTCAGAGATAGTAAGTGCTAGCAGCAGGATTTGAACCAAAGTCCTTTGATCATGCTCTTTTGGTAACTACAACCTTTTTTGTTTTAACTAAAACTTATTAATAATTTTTTAAAACATCAACTTGATCTCCCTCCCTTCTGCCCTACTTAGACAATAATCCTTTATAACAAAGAGGGGAAAAAAATAGTTCAGCAAAACTGACAGATGCATCCAAAAATTCACATTGTTTTTATTTCACTTTTATCTCCCACTTCTGAGAACCTACAGATTAAAATTTGCATTATTACTAGATTAGGAAGAGGAGCCTTGGGAAAAGGAGAGAGGAAAAAGGAGAGAAATGTGTGGAAATTATGTAAGTTAATAAAAACTTCTTAAAATATGACTATCATTGCAAAGGAGGAAGGACATTTCTAGGTGTTGAGAATGGCTGGGACCTCTGATCACCCTCTTCCCTTCCTACTCACCTTTTGAATGGCGGAATCAGAGGAGCTAGAAGCACCTCCTTCTTCTGGATGCTTGTCATCTAGAAATTTCTTTGGGAGTGACTGAGTCTGGAAGGAAAGCCGGTTCACCTCCGAAGTCGTCTTCTCTGCTGAGGTTTCACTGGTTTCTAGGAAGACTTTCACATGTACAGCACCGACTTCCACAGTGTGATCTCTCTTTTCTATCACTCTTTTCTTGGCTTAGAGAAAAAGAAAAATGAAAGGTAAATGATAAAGCTTCAGAACAAGTTTCCTTCAAAATTTAATATGTACATTTACTCGAAAACCACAGGTATCCTCGAACGCGGGGTGAGGCCTTTAGAGCCGGCAGGGACCTGTGCTCTGTTCCCCCTCCCCGAAGCCATCTCGGTCTTTGAGTCTGTCTGAATCTTGGAATGCAGCAAGACAGTGACAAGGGAGACCTGGGATTCCATAAACCAGCTCTAGGGGAGATTATTTAATTCGTCCAGCAACAGGGAATAACCAAAAGAGAGGAGCGGTTACAGGACACGTCTTTGGCAGGGCTGAGGTAACAGAATTCAAGATGCTGCAGATCAGATAAAGAAAGAGAGGCTTTAACTTTCAGGACGGGTCAAAAGAGGCCGCACAACGGGCGCATTGGGAGTTAACACTCCTAGACAAGGGATGGGGAACCCAGGTGGCCTTCAAGATCCTTACGTGTGGCCCTTTGACTGAACCCAAATTTCAGTCAAAGGTCACAGGTTCCCCACCCCTGTCCTAGACTATGTCTGAATCTCCCATGGAGGAGTTATAAGAAATTAGAGAGGGAGCAGAGGGGGAACTTCTAATCTAATGCTCTCCATGAGAGTATAGATTTAAAGCTGCAAGAGACACTTGAAATTATCTAGTCCAATCCACTCATTTTACAGAGGAGGAAACAGGTCCAGAGAAGGGAAGTGCCTTGCCCAAGGGGCACAGTAAGTGGCAGAGCCAGGAGATGCCAAAGCCAACACTGCTGCTCACTGAGACCTTCTTATTCTTTTTGATACAAATACAAACTGGGATGGGATTTGAATAATACAGCCAACACAGGCTTAGCTGAGTAAATGAATTCTGATTGGTGTGTGTGTGTGTGTGTGT
>CM053588.1:290821919-290840856 GCA_028646515.1 Pseudochirops corinnae
ATCTACTTTTTAAGGTGTTATTTTCTTCAGTCAGGTTGTTGACTCCCTTTTCATGATTTACTTGCATCATTCTCATTTCTCTCCCCAATTTTTCCTCCACTTCTCTTATTTGATTTTCAAAATCCTTCTTAAGCTCCTCTATGGCTTGGTTTACATTTTTCTTGGAAGCATTTGGTGCAGGAGTTCTGACTGTGTTGTCTTCCTCCCGTTCCATGCTCTGATCCTTTTTGTCCCCAAAAAAGGAATCTAAAATTGGATTGTTGTTCTTGCTTTGCTTTCTTTGCCTGCTCAGGTTGCCAGTCAGTTACTTGACTTTTGAGCTCAGTGGAACACTGCTTTCAGAGGGGAGAGCTCTGTCCCAAATCACTGGGGTTTTTGCAGCTGCCAGAGATATTAGGAGGCTGCTGTCTCTGCAGCCCCCACCAGCTTTGGCCCACTGGTCACACACCTCAGCACCACCACCCAAGACGATGATCCTGATCCAGGCAGGTCAAGGCAAGAGCACTTAGCCTCTGAATGGACACTTGGTCCCCCTGCAATCTGCAAGCCAGGAGCTCTGAAGCAGCCACATGGAGACAGCTGCAGGGCCACAGCTTCAGAGTGATTCTAGCTCTGGAGGCAGTCAGCCAACCCTCTCCCCCAAATTTAGCCAAGTTCCACTGACTTTTTCTCTTTGTCTTTGGTTCTTATGGGTTGATAATTCTGGAAACTGTCATAGCTGCTGGTGATCCACTCTCCTGAAAGTACAGCCGTGGCTTCTCCTGGACAGCATGGGGCTAAAACCACATGAGGCTGGGCCCTGCTCCTAGCATGCTGTGATGAACCCTTTCTATCTGCCTGCTGGGCTGCCTTCAGTGGGAGCTTTGTTATTCTGTAATTTTGTAGGTTCTAGAGCTCTAAAATTTGTTTAGAGTCATATTTTATAGGTATTTGAGGTGGTTATGGGGGAGCCACGAAGTTCTCCTGCTTTTATGCCACCATCTTGACTCTACCCCCTCAAATGGTCTGAATTCTTAAAGTCCAAATGTAGTTTTCTAAGTATCAAGAAAGTTTTGAATGTCCAGAAATAGATAAACATTATATATATGCACACACACACATATACGTATACATATACATACACACACACACACACACACACACATATATACATAGGTGTGTGTGCATGTGTATTGAGAGAGAGAGGCAGTGACAGAGACAGAGAGAGACACAGAGAGAGAAAGTCAAGGGAAACATATTGGACCAGGTATTTAAGTGAATAGAATAGAAAGACACCCTCCAAGCCCTACTACCACATAGCTAGCCTTACGCTCTAGGAACTCAACCTGCTAACATGCATGCAGGTTGGGAGAAGTTCCGAGCCTCATTACATGCCCCACTAAGTTCAGCATAGTTAATGGATAAGTCATTACATCTCCTTCTAGGCTGTCTGCCATCCTCTGCTATGCTGGGTCAAGCATGCCTCTAAGGACTTGGTTCTTCATTGATTCTAGTTCCTGGACCTCTGGCAGTTTCTCAGTCTTTCAAAGCCTATAAAGGCACAGGCTAGTCTACAGTCCCTTCACTTAAAATCAGGCAAGAAGTGTAAGCAAGTCAATAAAAAGGGGTACCATGTTCACATGCTGGGGAAATGGGTAACGCAGCAGGTGCTGAAGGAGGCTGGAACAAGCATTCATTGAACTCTTACCATGCCAGACACTGTGCTGAGCTTTACAGATATCATCTCCAGTTTAGCCTCACTACAACCCTGGGAGGGAGGTGCTATTATGAACCTCATTGTATAGTTGAAGAAACTGAGGCAGACTGAGATTCAGTGACTTACTGAGGGTCACACAGCTAGGAAGGGTCTAAGATCAGATTTCAACTCAGTTCTATTCTCACCCCAAGCTTGGTGCTCTGTCCACTGTGCCCCCTACCTGCCGAGCAATAGGAGGCCGCTGATTCCACTGCTGCTGCTGGTCTTCCCACCTGGAAACTCACAGTAGTCTTCTCACTGCAATGAAATCAGTGAGGAAAAGGGGCTGAGTTGCCCTGGTGGGATTCAGAAGCCAACAAAAAAGGCTGTTTCTCATTCACTCCATGTTTAGTGGACTGGAAATAGAAGCCTTCTCATACTCCAAAATCCACATAGGAGATTGAGTTGGCAGAACACACTACCTTTCGCTCCCTCCCTTCTCCCACTTATTTTAATCATTCCTATAAAATTAATCCAGTTGTATATATCTCCAAAATTTCTACATGAAAATAAAAAATGGGGGTGGCTAGGTGGCACAGTGAATAGAGCACTGATCCTGGAGTCAGGAGGACCTGAGTTCAAATCTAGCCTCAGAAACTCAATACTTACTAGCTGTGTGACCTTGGATAAGTCATTTAACCCCCATTGCCCTGCTCTCCCCCCTCCAAATAGAGATAAAATAAAATTTAAATTTAAAATGCCATCTTATCTTTCAATTTTAGCATTCCATGCTGATTGACTCAACTCCCTGGCATCAAGGATTTAATAGATTTAATATCTCAACTGCAAAGGTGGGGCACTGCTATCAATCAATTGCTATCCACAACTCAGATCAGCTATTCCAGGGCAAAATCATTGTCCCAAACCAACTATAACATAAAAGGAATCTTCACCATTAAAGATCTTCCCTGTCCATTAATAGGCTCATGTGACCACGTGTGTGCAATCACAGAAGTCTTGCTGCTTTGAGCTCCAGCCCAGCTGTGATACATCCTGCATTGCACGTGGCCCACTGGGAGAGGAACTTGCTAAAGAAGGAGCTTGCTCAGGGGGAGGCTTGCTTGTAGGAAGGCTTTCACACCTTTCAGTACTAAGCTAACCAGGCCCTGAGTCACAAGGGTTGTGGTGCCTTCTGGCTCTGAGTCTCTTAGTTGAAAATTATATATACTAGGTAGGTGTTTTACTTTGGGGGTTCACTTATGAGAAGGACCTTTTGATTCCCTGAACAGGACACTGAGTAGTCATTTGTTAAGATCCCCCCCAACTACTCAGAAGTTTGTACTCTCTCTTTCCAGTGGTGTATGTAAGTGGTTGTATTACTTTGTTCAGACAATAGGAGTCCTGTCTGTTGAATCTGTGCTAATTTCTCTGCTTGTATTTTCTACTTATCTCTGTGAATTAAAATAAGATTGTTGATGCCTTTAAAAGTTGTCTTTCCTTTCACAAAGCAGATCAAAGAATCTGTGCTAGCAGGCCATCCTGGGTGTGTTAGGGTGCTTGCTAATGCATTTGATATAGTCGACAAGATCTACACAGACTAAAGGAAAGCATGGGGTGTAGTGGGACTGGCATAGTTATCGACCCAATTATTGTGTTGCTTTTTGTCAGTAACCTGAGAGAAACCAAGTGAGAAACAACACAGGAGTGATTTCTTGGGTGCTCAGAGCAGGGCCCCTAGGAGATAATCTCTCCTTCCCCATCCATCCCCCACTAGTACTCCTGAGGAGACAGGTTGGAGCAACAGTTGTGGGAACAAAACAAACTTGTGGGAGGTGGGGATGGCCAGAGTCCAAACCAAGGCTCGAGTGGAGTAGCCTTGAGCCAGACTGTACTGGAGGGGTGGAGGTTCTGGAACTGTACTGTGCCCAGAACCCAGACTGGAGGGGCCCCTCCCCATGTAAGTCTGGGGCAGGGTAAGCTGCCTCTGGGGTTGGGGTGGTACAGGCCAGAAACAGAGGCTGCAGGCAGGAGCCATGGAACCTGCAATGCCTAATAGGCAGGAGCAGAGAGAGTTTGGAATGGAGGCATGGAACAGGAGAGAAGAGCTGCCTGCTTTGGGACTCAGGCAGGAACAGGGAATGATTGGCCCCTGGACCTGCAAGAGGAGGTACCGCAGAATTTGGAATTCAGCCCTGGGGCAAGATGAAAACTTTGCACCAAGGCAGCAAGGCACTCATGTAGCAAAGCTTGAGTGTGCCTTTCTGTCATGAACCTCTGGGATAGTTTAGGACCCAGGAGGTGGAGTTGTCTGTGGTGGGGATAGTTGGGGGGGGGGGGAACACCATAACCCCCAGGACCCACCCTGTAGGCTTTGTCACCCAGCCTCCTCTCAGGACTTGGAAGCAGGGTGGAGCAGTGTTAAGACTGGAACTTGACTCATTAGAGCATGCATAGCCCTGAGAGTACTAGGAGGGAGGCTGCAACAGCAGTCCCCCAAGAGGACTTCTCCTTGGACATTTTTGTTTTGTATGGAGGGAGTAGGAGTTGGTTGCTCACTCCCCAAAGATTCTGACCCCCAAAGAATGTATAGGGTGGGGGTATGATATGTTATGTTATATACTTTTGTGTTTATTAAAGGTCATGTGGCCACGCTGGTAATAAGTTACTATGTGAATATGTATTTTTTAACTGTGAAGTTCATGATGTGTTTATTTTGTGACTATTCTTTTTCAGTTTTCAGAATCCATGGCCGTAACAGTCTCTCATTCATCTGTGTAGATTATAAAGGCTAAGTGTTAGACTGTAAAGGCCAGTTTTCTGGAGGAGTGGAATGTCATCATGAGCAAAGTGGGATTTTTTTTGTTGTTATTGTTTTTTGGTGTTCAGTTTCCTAGGCTTAGGTTAAATTGTAAACATCTGAAGGATTAATCACCTTTGAAACCCTGATAATTCACAGCTCTGTTGAGTAAAGTCTGGCTCTAAGCCAATCAGGGGCTGAGCCTTTGTTGTATATTCTGGGAGGTTGGAGTTTTGCTTTGGGGGTTTGCTTGAGAAGGACCTTTTGATTCTCTGGATGGGACTCAGAGTAGTCATTTGTTAAGAGCACTCTGATTACTCGGAGGTTTGTGCTATCGAAATATGATGGTGTATGTAGGTGGTTGTATTACTTTGTTCAGACAGTAGGAGCCCTGTCTGTTGAACCTCTGTGCTAATTTCTCTGCTTGTATTTTCTATACTTGCTTCTTCCTACTTATATGTAATTAAAATAAGATTGTCGACCCCTTTAAGGTTGGCTTTCCTTTAGAAAAGCAGATCAAAGAACCTGTGCTAGGAGGCCTTCCTGGGTGTGCTAGGGTGCTTGCTAATACATCAATTTATCAGACCCAATCTAGAATTTAAGTGACTCAATTCAATTCCATGATTCCACTTTCCTGTTCCAAATCCAAACCAGGATATTAGAATCAGTGAAATTAACCTTGAGAATCATTAAAAATTCTCCCAGGTCCCTGGAGAGGAGTTATCTCTTCAAAGGCAGCCTCTCATCCCAAGCAGTTTCTAATAGGTAGAAACTGTGATCTTCTCATTAAATTTGAGCCATCTCTAGCAGCTTGTAAATGCCTTCAAACTCAGGGTAATTCTGTTGCATTGCTCTACTTCTCATTACGTGGCTGTAATATTTCCATTTCTAGGCTTTCTGCTATGCTACTGTACATTTCTTACTCTGTAAATTTCTTATTTATAAATCATATTCCATGTGGTTCAATTATATTGTTAGGGTTTTTTTTTTCCTTTTTCAAACTTTCCTCCCTCTCTTCAATTTAGTACACTTTTGTATTTGGAACCAATGAGTTCTTTAAAAAATTGTCTGTCTTTACCTCAAAGTTGTCTTGTCCTTTTGTAGAAGGTTACATGCATGTATTCATTCATTCATGTACTTAATACTTTAAGCAGATAGAGATGACAAGCAGTTATAGCTGGCTCAATCACAATGCACAACTTGCATATAATAGCAGATGGATACTTCTGAGCTGGTGGAGGGAAAGCAACAAAAACTAGTATGTCTACATCTATGTCTCTATCTATCTATGTTCTCCATACTGGGGTGGGGAATATGCAGCCTTGAGGCCACATGTGGCCCTTTAGGTTCTCAAGTGTGGCCCTTTGACTGAATCTAAATCAGGATTTGTTCTGTGAAGGTTGGATTCAAACGGTCACACTTGAGGACCTAGAGGGCCACATGTAGCCTCAAGCCCTCAGGTTCCCTACCGTGGAATGTAACTCCTTTCAGACTGAAGGATCTATCAGGACTGAGGATACAAAAAGCTACCTCACTGGTTATTTGGTGATGGGTGGAGATATCAGTGGCTATGTTAACACTATGAAGTCTTTCTTTCTTTCTGAGCCAAAGAAGCCTTTATATTCTAGCTGCTTTTGTGATAGGGGAAGTTTACCACCAGGCTAACCTTCCTCAAACATTAATTTATGTCACTTTCCTTCTCAAAATCTTTAGTGTCTTTCTACATTATAAAACAAAGTCTGAGCTTCTTAGACTGGCTATTTTTTTTACTCTGTGCAGCATCCTTCAACTTAAAAAATCAAGGTTTATGAATGTTTTTAACTTTTTATACCATGATCATTATTCAATATACTTATACACACAGAGAGACATTAAACCCTCCTTTGTAAGAAAGAAGAACAATTAAACAAAAGGGTGTCTGGTTTTTGATCTTTCTAATGGAGTATAGCAGTACCCTATCCACAAATTGTAGCTAAGCCTGCAGGTGATAGAGACTGAAGATGCCCAATGAGAAACAAGTCCAAAGAGTTCAGTGGGCTGACTTTTCCCATATGAGATATTATGTCCTAAAAGAAGAATGTCTAGTCTGCCTAGGGAGTAACCTGCCCAGGAGAGATATTGTCGCCTATAAGGAATGATCCCAGATAAACAACCTACCTAGCATGAATGCCATGCCCAGTGGTGGAGGGCCCCATAAAGAGGGAAAGGACTTTGAGACCACATAAAAGTAGAGAACTAGGTTGCACAATGTTAGAGCACCAGGTCTAGAGTCAGAAAGATTTAAGTTCAAATAATCCCTTAACCTCTGTCTGTCTCAATTTCCTCAACCGTGAAATGGAAATAAAAAAAGCACCTACCTACTAGAGTTATGAGATAAATTGAGATGATGTTTGTAAGGTGCTTTGCAAACCTTAAAGCTCTGTCTAAATGTTAGATATTGTTAACAGCCTTTTCTAAGGGCTAGTGTATGTATTCTTTCCCTCTTGACCCGACAAGAGTGAAAAGTAGCATTAGTTTCCATTTACTCTTACAGGTATGCACTCTCTGCCCTATATCCCCCCTCAAAAATAAATACTCAGGTCCAGTATACAAAGCATGTGTTATATGGCAGTTGAAAAAGTTGTGTTTGACTCTTCGTGACCCCATTTGGGGTTTTGTTTGCAAAGATACTGAAGTGGTTTGCCATTTCCTTCCAACTCATTTTACAGATGAGGAAACCAAGACAAACAAGGTTAAGTAACTTCCCAACTTCATACAGCTACTAAGTGTCTGAGGCCAGATTTGAATTTCCTGGCTTCTGGCCCAACACACTATCCACTGTGCCACCTAGCTGTCCTACTGTGGAGTAGAATGAGGTCTAGATCCGGGAGTGTGCTGCCAGAAAACCTCAACAAACTTTTAAGCTTCACCTGATTATTAACATTTTCTCTATCACCTTCTAAAGTCTAGACCAGTGCTTCTTAATGGGATTGTATAACTAAATGTGGGGGTAACAAAAAAAAATGGCAACAGTAAAAGATTTCTGAAGGCTCAAAGACCAATAATTAATTCAGAATTATTCTTAACTCAGCCCCATTTGAAAAAAAAACAACCTAAAAGATTTGGTTTAAGGAAGGAATAACATACACACTCAACTGTATATCTTACCCTACAGGGGGAAGGATATAAGGTTGGGGAGTAATTATAGAAAGTAGGGCCAATTGGGGGAGGGGGTAGTCAGAAGCAAACAGTTTTGAAAAGGGACAGGGTCAAAGGAAAAGATAGAATAAGTGGGGGGGCAGGATAGGATGGAGGGGAACATGGTTAGTCTTTCACAACATGACTGTTATGGAAGGGTTTTGCATGACTACACATGTATAGCCTACATTGAATTGCTTGCCTTTTCAGTGAGGGTGAGTGGGGATGGAAGAAAGGAGAAAATTTGGAACTCAAAGTCTTAAAAACAAATGTTAAAAATTGTTTTTACATGTAACTGGGAAATACAGGTAAAGTGGTATAGAAATCTATCTTACAGATACCAAAAGAATGAAAAAATAGAAAACAATGTGAAATATCTCATTGGAAAAACAACTGACCTGAAAAATAGATCCGGGAAAGATAATATTAAAATTACTGGACTACTTGAAAACCATGATCAAAAAAAGAGCCTGAACATCATCTTTCAAGAAATTATCAAGGAAAATTACCCTGATATTCTAGAATCAGAGGGTAAAATAGAAATTGAAAGAATCCACTGATCACCACCTGAAAGAGATCCCAAAAGGAAAACTCCTTGAATAAGGTAGCCAAATTCCAGAGTTCCCAGGTCAAGGAGAAAATATTGCAAGCAGCCAGAAAGAAACAATTCAAGTATTGTGGAAACACACTCAGGATACACAAACTGAGTCTAGTCTTTCAGGGGGAAAGTAGACATTCAGTGAAATAGAGAACTTACAAACATTCTTGATGAAAAGAGAAATCATAAGGGACTTATGTCATTTTCCTGTTTTGTCATGTTACTCAACCTGATAAGTGTGATGTGGTACCTGAGAGTTGTTTTGATTTGCATTTATCCAATCAATTGGATTCATATAGTTCCTGAGTTTGTTTTGGCAGGTAGATTCCCAAATAGTTTATATTGTCTGCATTAACTTTAAATAGAATTTCTCTTTCTATGTCCTGCTGCTGGACTTTGTGAATAATATACAGAAATGTCAATGATTTATGTAGATTTGTTTTGTATCTTTCAACTTTGCTATAGTTGTTAATCATTTTAAGTAGTTTTTTGTTGACTCTCTAGGATTCTGTAAGCATACCATCATATCATCTGCAAACAGTGATAGTTTTGTTTCTTCACTGATTATTCTAATTCCGTCAATTTGTTTTTCTTCTCTTATAGCTAAAGCTATCATGTCTAGTACAATATCGAATATAATGGACATCCTTGTTTCACCCCTGATCTTTTTGGAAATGCTTGTAGGTTATCCTCATTACACATAATACTTGCTGATGGTTTTAGATAGATGCTACTTATCATTTTGAGTAAGATTCCATTTATTCCTATGCCTAGTTGTTTTAATGGGGATGGGTGTTATATTTTGTCTAGAGCTTCTTTTCTACACCTATGAAGATAATCATACGATTTCTGTTAATTTTATTGTTGATATGGTTAATAATGCTGATAGGTTTTTTTTGTTTTGTTTTTAAATACTGAACCAGCCCTGCACATCTGGTATAAATCCTCTCTGGTCATAGTGTATTATTCTTGTGATAAGTTGCTGTAATCTTTTTGCTTACATTTTATTTAAAATTTTTGAATCTATATTCATTAGGGAAATTGGTGTATAATTTTCTTTGTGTTTTGGTTCTTCCCAGTTTAGGTATAAGCACCATATTTGTATCATCAAAAAAAATTGGTAGAATTCCTTCTTCACCTATTTTCCCAAATAGTT
This sequence comes from Pseudochirops corinnae, assembly GCA_028646515.1. Classification (NCBI taxonomy): domain Eukaryota; kingdom Metazoa; phylum Chordata; class Mammalia; order Diprotodontia; family Pseudocheiridae; genus Pseudochirops; species Pseudochirops corinnae. Next base: position 290,831,323 of record CM053588.1, read on the forward strand.
TATATAATATTAGAAGTAATTGTTCTTTAAATGTCTAGTAGAATTCACTTGTAAATCCATCTAGCCCTGGATACTTTTTGTTATGGAGTTCATTGATGGCTTGTTCAATTTCTTTTTTGAAATGGGTTTTTTGAAGTATTTTATTTCCTCTTCTGTTAATCTGGGCAATTTATATTTTTGTAAATATTCATCCATTTCACTAAGATTATCGAATTTATTGGCATACAGTTGGGCAAAATAGCTCCTAAGTATTGTTTTAATTTCATCTTAATTGGTGGTGAATTTATCCTTTTCATTATTGCTTCTGGTAATTTAGTTTTCTTCTTTCTTTTTTTAAATCAAATTAACAAAAGGCTTATCTATTTTATTGGTTTTTTTCATGAAACCAGCTCTTAGTTTCATTTATTAGTTTGTTAGTTTTCTTAACTTCAATTTTATTAATCTCTCCTTTGGTTTTCAGAATTTCTAGTTTGGTATTTAATTGAGTATTTTAAATTTGTTCTTTTTACAGTTTTTTTAGTTGCGTGCCTAAAGCATTGATCTTTTTTTTTTCTGTCTCTGGCTTTCTCTCCATCCTATTTCCCCCCTGTTTATGCTTTTCTCTCTCCTTTCTCCCTTTCCCTCCTCACTAGTGTTTTCTTCTGACCACTACCTCCCTCAGTCTGCCCTCCCTTCTATCAGCCCGCTCCCTATTCTTTCCCTTGTCCCTACTACTTCCTATAGGGTAAATTACCTAACTGAGTATGTTATTCCTTCTTTCAGCCAAATCTGATGAGAGTAAAGTTCAAACAATGCTCATCTCCCTCCCTTCTTTCCTTCTACTGTAACAGATCCTTGTGCCTCTTTATGTGATGCAATTTATCTTTTTCTGCCTCCTCATTGCCTCTTCTCCCAGTCCAATCCCTTTTCACTTCTTAAGTAGATTTTTTTAATCATGGCATCAAAGTCAACTTATACTCACACCTTCTGTCTATGTATACCTCTCCTAAATGTTGTAATAAAGATACATTTCTTGAGAGTTATAAGTATCATCTTCCCATCAGAGGATGTAAACAGTTTAACCTTATTGAATAACATGTTTTTTCACCCTTTTCTGTTTATCTTTTTATGCCTTTCTTGAGTCTTGTATTTAAAGATCACATTTTCTGTTAAGCTCTGGTCTTTTTATCAGGAAGGTTTGGAAGTCCCTTATTTCATTGAAAGTCCATCTCCTTCCCTGAAAGGTTATGATCAATTTTGCCAGGTAGTTGATCCTTGGTTGTAATTCAAGCTCCTTTGCCTTATGGAATATTGTATTCCAAGCCCTCCAATCTTTCAACATAGAAGCTGCAAGGTTCTACATAATCCTGACTGTGGTTCCACAATATTTAAATTATTTCTTTCTGGCTGCTTGCAGTATTTTCTCCTTGATCTGATAATTCCGGAATTTGGCTACAGCATTCCTTAGTGTCTCTTTTTGGGATCTCTTTCAGGAGGTGATTGGTGGATTCTTTTCATGAATATTTTGCCCTCTCATTCTAGGACCTCAGGGCAGTTTTCCTGGATAATTTCTTGAAAGATGCTGTCCAGGCTCTTTTTTTTTTAATCATGGCTTTTAGGTAGACCAATAATTCTTAAACTATCTCTCTTGGAACTATTTTCAAGGTCAGTTTTTCCAGTGAGATATTTTATATTTTCTTCTATTTTTCATTCTTTTGATTTTGTTTAACTGATTCTTGATGTCTTGTGGAGTCATTAGTTTCCAATTGCCAAATTCTAGATTTCTTTCTTTCTTTCTCTTTTGTGGAGGGGTGAAGGCAAGAGAATTGGGGTTAAGTGACTTGGCAAGGTCACACAGCTAGTAAGTGTCAAGGTCTAAGGCTGGATTTGAACTCAGGTCCTCCTGACTCCAGGACCAGTGCTCAATTCACTGTGCCACCTAGCTGCCCCCTCAATTCTAATTTTTAACAAATTGTTTACTTCAGTTAGTTTTTATACTTCTTTTTCTATTTGCCGATTCTATTTTTTAAGTTCTTCTTTTCAGTGAGTTTTTGTGCCTCCTTTTCCATCTAACCAATTCTATTTTAAGGAATTGTTTTCAACAGTCAATTTTTGACCATCCTTTTTCAAGCTGTTGACTCTCTTGCATACTTCTCATTTCTTTTCCCAATTTTTCTTCTACCAACTATGTCTCCAGAGGGCCCAAGATGAAGCATGTTACCTACCTCCTCCCAGAAAGAGGATATATATACACTTTGTGTCTATCAGCCCTCTGGGAGGAGGTAGGTAACGTGCTTCATCTTGGGCCCTTTGGAGACATAGCTGGTCACTGCATTGATCAGTTATTGTCTTTTTTTTTTTTGCGCTTATTAGTGTATTTTTTTCAGTTACATGTAAAGATAGTTTTCAATATTTACTTTTATAAGATGTTAAGTTCAATTTTTTTCTTCCTCCACTCCTCTCTTCCCCCTCCCCAAAATAGTAAACAATCTGATATAGGTTCTACGTGTAAGATCACATTAAACACATTTCACATTAGTCATGTTGTTTAAGAAGAATCAGAACAAAAGGGGAAGACCACAAGAAAGAAAAATCAATAACAAAAAAACAAAAATAGTGTACTTTAATCTGCATTCAGATTTCACAGTTCTTTCTCTAGATGTGGATAGCATTTTCTATCATGGGTCTTTTGGAATTGTCTTTGTATGTAATTTGTCCTTGGATTGCTGAGAAGAACCAAGTCTACCAAAGTTGATCATCACACAGTTTTGCTGTTACTGTGTAAAATGTTCTCTTGGTTCTGCTCACTTTACTCAGCATCAGTTCATGTAAGTCCAGGTTTTTCTGAAATCTGCCTTCTCATCATTTCTTATAGCACAATGGTATTCCATTATACTTATATACCACAACTTGTTCAGCCATTTCCCAATTGATGAAAATCCCCTCAATTTCCAATTCTTGGCCATCACAAAAAGAGCTAATATAAATAGTATTGTACATGTGGGTCCTTTTCCCTTTTTTTTTTTTTTTTTTTTATCTCTTTGGGATACAGACCTAGTACTGATATTACTGGATAAAAGAGTATGCACAGTTTTATAGCCCTTTGAGCATGATTCCAAATTGTTCTTCAGAATGGTTGAATCAGTTCACAACTCCACCAAGAATGCATTAGTGTTCCAATTTTCCCACATCTTCTCAACATTTATAATTTTCCTTTTTTTGTCATATTAGCCAATATGATAGGTGTGATGTGGTACCTCGGAGTTGTTTTAATTTGTGTTTCTCTAATCAATAGTGATTTAGAGCATTTTTTTCATACGACTATAGATAGCTTGAATTTGTTCATCTGCAAACTGCCTATTTATATCTTTTGACCATTTATCATTGGAGGAATAACTTGTATCCTTATAAAATTGACTTAGTTCTCTATACATTTAGAAATGAGACCTTTATCAGAGACCATGGCTGTAAAAAAGTGTTTGTCAGCTTTCTGCTTTCCTTCTAATCTTGCTTGCATTGGCTTTCTACAAAACCTTTTTAATTTAATGTAATCAAAATTATTGAGTGGCTCTTATTCTCGCAAATTTGGATCAGTTCCTGATATATATTAGAAAGGAGAACTTTCTAAGAAAGTTTTCTAGAAAGCAAAGAAACTTGCTGAGAAGATTCAAACCCTTTCCCCCATAATTTTCTGCTTCTCTTCTAACTTTAGTTTGCACTGGTTTAGTTCGTGCAAAAACTTTTTAATTTAATTTTACATAGTCAAAACCATCCATTTTACCTCCTGTGAACCTTTTTATCTTTTGTTTGGTCATAAATTCTCCCTCTATCCATCAATCTGAAAAGTAACTCCTTCCATGCTCTCTGATTTGTTTATGATGTCACTCTTTATATCTAAATCATGGTCTCCATTTTTTAGTTTGTCTTGGTATACAATGTGAGATGTTGGTACATATCTATTTTCTGTTAGAGTACTTGCCAATTTTTTCAGGAGATTTTGTGAATTAGTGAATTCTTGCTCCATTAGATGGTTTCTTTGAGTTTATTAAATACTAAGCAAGTATGCTCATTTACTTCTGTAAATTTTGTAGCTAGTCTGTTCTACTGCAATCTCTTTTTTTTAACCCTGTATCAAAACACTTTGATGATTAGAATTTTATAGTACATTTGGGATCAGGTACTGTTGGGGAGTCTTTCTTTCCACTTTTCCCATCAATTCCTCTGATATTTTTTACCTTTTTCTCCTCTAGATGAATTTTTTCAAATTCTAAATTTTTTGGTAGTTTGAGTGATATGGGACTAAATAAGTAAGTCAATTATGGCAGAACAGTCATTTTTATTATATTGACTTGGCCTACTCATGAGTAATTGCTATTTCTCTAATTATTTAGATGTGCCTTTTTATGTAAAGAGAATTTTACAATTATGTTCATGTAGTTTCTGTGTGTGTCTTGGCAGGTAGTCTCCTAAGTATTTTATCCTGTTTGTAGTTATTTTTAAAAAGAATTTCCCTTTCTATCTCTTTCTATCCTGTTTATAGTTTTTTAAAAAAAATAATTTCCCTTTCTATCTGTTCCTTTTCTATTTGTAAGAGAAATGCTAATGATTTGTGTGATTTCATTTTATATTCTGCAACTTTGCTAAGGTTATCACTTGTTTCCTATTGATTTCTAGTGTTTTTAGCAGGAACCAGTATTGTGACTTGTTAAAAACTCTTTTCTGTACCTATTGATATAATCATGATTTATGTTGTTTTTGTAATAAATATAGTCAATTCTGTTTATAGGTTTCCCAATACTAAGCTAGTTATGCATTTTTGGAATGAATTCTTTATCATGGGTTGCTTTGGTCTCCTTGCTAATATTCTATTTAAAAATTTTGCTTTTCAATATTCATTATTGATAAAGCCTATAATTTCTCTGTTCTGACTCTCTCTAATTTAGAAATTTGACAGGATACCTTCTTTACCTTTTTTTTTTCCCTAACAGTTTATGTACTGTTGGAATTAATTGTTCTTTAAATGTTTTACAGAATTCACTAGTAAATTCATCTAGTAATTTTTTTTCCTTTGGGAATTAATTTATGTCTTATTCAATTTCTTCTTTGAAGGTTATTTGGGTATTCTATTTCCTGTTCTATTAATCTAGACAACTCATATTTTTATAAATATTCATCCATTTTATTTATATTGTCAGTTTTATTGACATATAGTTGGTCAAAATTGCTTCCAATATTTTTTTATTTCTTCTTCCTTGGTTGCAAATTCACCTTTTTTTATTTTTTATAACAGTAATTTAGTTTTCTTGTTTAAAAAAAACTGTTAGCTAATGACTTGTCTACTTTATTGTTTTTATTTAAATAAAACAAGTCTTAGTTTCATTTCTTAATTCAATGTTTTTGGTTTTTTTCAATTTTATCAATCCCTCCTTTGACTTTCAGGATTTCTAGTTTGGTGTTTAATTGGGGTTCATTTGTTGTTGTTGTTTGAGTTGCATTCCCCACTCATTGACCTACTCTTTCTTTTTTTATGAAAATATTTAGAGATATAAATTGTCCCCTAAGTACTGCTTCAGCTACATCCCCAAAATTTTTGCATATTTTCTCATAGTTGCCATTTATTTTTTAATGAGATTATTGGTTGTTATTATGATTTGCCTAGGTCACATAGCTAGTAAGCTTCAGAGGTAGTATTTTAATTCAGGTCTTTCTTGTCCAACTACAGCTGTTCATCCACTGTGTCACTTAACCTTTCTGAGCCTTAATTTCCTCGTTTGTCAAATAAGCAAAATAATAGTAGCATTTACCTTAAAAACATGTGATAAGGATCAAATGAGATCATGTATGTGAAGTGCTTTCCAAAATATACTCAGAAATCCAGTTCTTTTCACCACCTTAGTAACAGCCTACTTATAAGAGACGAATTTTTCCTGAATAAAGCTGTGTAGTGTCCTCTCTCCCATTCTTTTCTCTGTGACATCAACCTTTCTCTAATGGTAGGTTTTATACTAGGAAATGAATTGGATATGAGTTGTGTATAGTCTGCTAGTAAATATTTAACCACCAGATCTCCAAAAAAAGTGACACACTCAAGTATAATCTGTTTTATTAATATTCTCTCCATCACGAAATTATTTCTAGACAGCCAACGAAGCAATAAATCAAATTCTGATTTGTAGCATTTGCCAGTTTCTGAGGTTTAAATGTTCACATTGAAAATTTAACATTTGACAGTCCTACACCAGTTCAAACTTGCTCCGACACACTCCTGGAACTAAGTGACCTCCTTTGGTCCCTTCCAACCTGGGCGAGTCTGTGATTTAGTTCCATTTTCATTTGTCTTCTTCAGTAGAAGGGTGGTACAGTCAGATAACCTCATCCCTTTTCTTTCTTGCTCATTAATGGACATATTCAAACTTTTTCTTTGCCTGCAGTCAGAACGAGGCATCAAGTGTTGCCCTTTGGTGATAACAATAACCACAAGAGGCCGTATTTGTATCATATTTGCTTTACAAAGACTCCCTCCACAAGAACTCTGGAATCAAAGGGAGGTGGCATGTGAGTTTTACTGTAACTATTTAACAAACAAGGAAATTGAGAGTGTCTACTTTGTATGAGGATCAAACAGCTAACATTTGTAAAGAGCACTTAGCCCAGTGCTCGGCGCATAGTAGGGCATATAGAAATGCTTATTCCCTGTCGCCCCTGAAACATAGAGATGTGAAATGATTTGCTCAAGTCACATGACTAGGAAGTTGCAGAGCCAGAATCCTAGCCCAACTCTGTGTGACTCTACCTAAATCCAGAGCTTTTCCCGCTCCACCATGCTATGGGGCCCTTAGTGGGGAAAAGGCAGAAGTGGAATCTCCTTCAAAATGGGATGGCTCCTTGGGGATGATTTCCTTAAAGTGCCAGGCATATTGGAAACCAGGAACCGGGAGAGGAAGCAACATAAGGGTAGCTAATAGCTACCATTGATGTAACTCCTATTATGGGCCAGGCATTGTGTTATATGGTTGACAAATAATACCTCACCTGATCCTCACAACAACCCTGGGAGATAGGTGCTATTATTATGCCCACTTTACAGATCAGAAAACTGAGGTAAACAGAGGCTAAGTGACTTGCCCAAAGTCACACAGCTACTAAATGTCTGAAGCTCAATTTGAACTCAGGTCTTCCTGATTCCAGGGCCAGAGCTGGAATTGTGCCATCCAGCTTCTCACCTAGGTTTTGAACTTAATCTAGGCTCAGAATCTTGACTCTACATGTTTACTATCTTTGTAACCTTAGGCAAGTGACTTATCTCTCTAGACTTCAATATCCTCACCCCTGCAATGATGGCATAGGTGACCTTCCAGTTTCCTTGATGGAAATTAGTGAATAAATTTCCAAAATTACCAGGGAAGTGAAAACTGGCCCATCTACTGAGGAAGTAGTATCAAACATTAACTTAAATTGGTCTTCTTTTCACTCTCTTGGTCAGATTCTCTGCGTCAGGCTTGACAGTGCTCTGTTTCACTTGGAGGGAGTGTGTTTGAAGGTAGACGAGAGTGGAAGGTGGGGGAGGTGTATCTTCGGATTACTGGCAGCTGCGTATGTTTGGTACCCACATAAGAAATGGGATTTTTCAGATGAACTTCACCTTCCCAACTCTCACTATTTCCTGTTTTCTTGTTTTCTTCCATTAGACCCACAGTATCATTATGGCATCTACTTCAGCAAGAACCTCAAAAACGTGGTAGACAATTTCAGGAGGACCTCTGATTCTGACTGCATGATCTATGTGTTTGAGGCTGAAGTGGCCATAGGTTCCTACTGTGAGGGGAAGTCATCCTACATTTCTCTTCCTCCACTAGGTTCAAGAACCATGGATACCTATGATAGTGTTTTTGACAATGTCAAGAACTGAGACGTTTGTCATTTTTGACAGCACACAGGCTCTGCCTCAGTTTTTGTGGACCTGTGTGTTGAAAAACAGTGGTCAGGTAATGAAAGTCTCTAAAAGCTGAACTATTTTATTCCAAAGGTAATAGGGAGCCACTGGAGTTGATTGAATTGATGATGTGGTCAGATTTTCACAAAGATTGGTCTGATGACTGAGTGGAAGACAGATGAGTAAAGAGACTGGAGGCCAGGAGACTGAGCAGCAGGCTACTACAGTAGTCCAGGCATGTGGTGAAGAGGGAGGGCCTTCACCAGAGTAGTAGCAGAGTCAGAGCAGAGCAGAGCAGGGAGCATAGTTGAGAAATGCTCGGAAGGAAGATATAATAGGACTTGGCAACTAATTAGATACCAGAGGAGAGAGAGTGAGAAGTCAATGATGACACCTATGTTGCAAGCCTGGGTGACTGGGAGGATGGTGGTGCCCTTCATAGTAACAGGGGAGTTAGAAAGAGAGGAAAGATTGAAGGGGGTGGAGATATGAGTTGGTTTGGTCACATTGAGTTGAAGATGTCTACAGGGCATACCATCAGATGCCTAAAAAGCTGTCAGAGGTGCATGGCTAGAGTAAGGGAGAGAATTCAGGATTGGACAAGTAGATCTGTGAGTCATAGAGATGATAAAGGAAACCATGGGAGCTGATAAGATCTCCAAGGGAAAGAGGTTTGAGGGAGAAGAGAAGAGGTCCCAGAACAAATCCTTGGGGGAAATTCATGATTAGTGAGAATGACCTGGATGAAGATCCAACAAAGGAGACCGAAAAGGATCAGTCAGACAGGAGGGAGGAGAACCAGGAGAAACAAAACCTAGAGAGAAGAGAGGACTTAAGAGAAGAAAGTGATTGATGGTCACAAAGGCTGCAACAAGGTAAAGAGGTTGAGGATCCTCAGTTTCCTCATTTGTAAAATAAGTATAATACTTGTGCTACCTACCTTATAGAAATGTTTCTGAGGAAGGAGCAGGAGCCAAGTAGGAGCCAGTGCAGTAATTGGAAGTGGCAGCTGCAGCTGCTGTGCAAACTTTTTTTTGAGCCACCCAGAACTTCTACTAAGGACTCCTGCTGAGGACTGCTGGGGACAAAAACTGTTGGGGGGGCCGGAGCTGCTGGGAGCTAGCTGTGTGGAGGCTGAGCAGTTACCAGGAATGAGGAGAAGAGGACCTTTGCCTGAGGTAGTCTGTTTCATTTTGAAGGCTTGAGAATGTTAATAAAAGAGTAGACCACCCAGCAGACTCACCCAGATGGAGGCTTCTGCAGCCCTCTCACAGCGGAGTGGAGGACCAACGGAACTGGGTAGGGGGGAACATGGGCCTCATAGCAGGGTCAGCAGTTTTTCCTGGGGCTACCAGCCCGCTGCCTGGATGTTTGAAACTACATACCCAAACGGGATGGAAGAATAAAATCTAGGTGCTCTGATCCTCCCTGACATAAAAAAAAGTCCAGAGGTAAAAGCCCCATCTAGAGTACTGTAACAGCAAGCACCCTAGCATACCTAGGGCAGCTACTAGCACAGGTTCTTAGATCTGCTTTTCTAAAGGAAAGCAACTCAAAATGGGTTAATCTTACTTTAATCAAACATATCATTTACCTAGTTCAGGGGGAAAAGTCAGCACCCT
>CM053588.1:290841356-290851382 GCA_028646515.1 Pseudochirops corinnae
AGAACCAGAGGGCAAAATAGAAATGGAAAGAATTCACTGATTGCCTCTTGAAAAAGATCCCACAAAGAAAACTCCTAGCAATTTTATGGCCAAATTCCAGAGTTCCCAGGTCAAGGAGAAAGTCGAGCAGTCAGGAAGAAACAATTTGAGTGTTGTGGAAACACAATCAGGATAGCACAAGATCTAGCAGCTTCTACATTAAGGAACCGAAGCACTTGGAATATGATATTCCGGAGGTCAAAGGAGCTAGGATTAAAACCAAGAATCACCTACCCAGCAAAACTGAGTATAATACTTCATGGGAAAATATGGACATTCAATGAAATAGAGGACTTTCAAGCATTCTTGATGAAAAAACTAGAGCTGAACAGAAAATTTGACTTTCAAATACAAGAAGCAAGAGAAGCATGAGAAGGTAAACAAGAAAAAGAAATCATAAGGAACTTATTAAAAATGAACTATTTACATCCCTGCATGGAAAAAATGATCATTGTAACTCATCAGACTTTTCTGAGTATGAGGATATTTGAAGGGAATATGTGTGTATGTATGTATACATGTATGTATATTTACATATATGTATGTATTGGAGAGTGTGTGTGTATAAATATATATGTGAGTGGGTGTATATGTGTATACATGTTTACATAGACAGAGGGCACAGGATGTGTTGAATATGAAGAAATATCTAAAAAATAAAATGAAGAGGTGAGAGAGGAATGCATTAGGAGAAGGACAAAGGGAGAGATAGAATTGGGTAAATTATCTCATATATAAGAGGCAATAGAAAACTGTTACAATGGAGGGGAAAAGCAGGAGCTTGAAAGGGAATGGATCAACCTTACTCTCATTGAATTTGGCTTAAGGAGAGAATAACATACACACTCAGTTGGGTATCTTACCCTAGACTCTAGAGGAAAGTTGGGGAGAAAAGAATAAGAGGAGGAGATGATAGAAGGGATGAGGGAGAGGGCAGTTAGAAGCAAACACTTTTGAAAAGGGACAGGGTCAAAGGAGAAAATGGAATAAGTAGGGGGCAGGATAGGATGGAGGGAAACATAGTTAGTCTTTCACAATATAACTACTATGGAAATGTTTTGTGTAACTGCACATGTACTACCTACATTGAATTGCTTGTCTTCCCAGCCTGGGTGAGTGAGAAGGGAAGAAGGGAAAGAATCTGGAAATCAAAGTTTTAAAAACAAATGTTTAAAAAAATTGTTTTTTTATGTGCAACTGGGAAATAAGATACACAGGCACTAGGGTATAGAAATCCATCTTGCCCTACTAGAAAGTTGGGGGGGGCGGGAATGTTATGGGGTTGGATGTAAGAGAAAACATATTGGGGTAAAGGGTATTCAGTAGACTCACTATCTTGGGGTAGGGTTGGGGGGGAGATGGGGAGAAAATTTGTAACTTGAAATCCTGTGGAAATGAATGTTGAAAACAAAAAATAAATAAATATTTTTTAAAAAAGAAAGATTCCATTTATTTCTATGCTTTCTAAGTGTTTTTAATAGGAAAGGGTGTTATATTTTGTCAAAAGATTTTTCTCCAACTACTGAGATATTCATATGATTTCTGTTGATTTCGTTATTGATATGGTCAATTTTGCTGATAGTTTTCCTAATTTTTTTTCCCTTTTTTTGGAGAGGGGAGGGCAGGGCAATTGGGATTAAGTGACTTGCCCAAGGTCACAGGGCTAGTACATGTTAAGTATCTGAGGCTGGATTTGAACTCAGGTCTTCCTGACTCCAGAGCCAGTGCTCTATTCACTGTGCCACCTAGCTGCTCCTAATATTGAACCATCTTTGCATTTTTGATATAAATTCCATCCACTCATAGTGTATGATTTTTGTGATATATTGCTATAGTCTTGTTCGTATTTTATTTTAAAAAATTTTGCATCAATATTCATTACAGAAATTGGCCTATAATTTTCTTTCTCTGTTTTTGCTTTCCCTGGTTTAAGTATCAAAATCATATTTCTGTCAAAAAAGGAACATCGTAGGACTCCTTAACTATTTTTTCCCAAATAGTTTATATGGTATTAGGATTAATCATTCTGTAAATGTTTGGTAGAATTCATTTGTAAATCCATTTGGTCTTGGGGATTTTTTCTTAGTGAGCTCATTTATAGTTTGATCAATTCCTTTTTCTTAGATAGGGTTATTTAAGTATTCTGTTTCCTTTTATGTTTACATGGGTAATTTATATTTTTTAAGGTGTTCATCCTTTTCACTTAAATTGTCAGTTTTACTGGCATATAATTGAACAAATACCTCCTAATAGTTGCTTTAATTACATCTCTATTGGTGGTACGCTCATTCTCTTAGTTATTGATACGGATGATTTGGTTTTCTTCTTTCTTTTTTTTTAATCAAATCAACCAATGGCTTATGCATTTTATTGTTTTCCCCCATGAAACCCGATCTTCGTTTTATTTATTAGTTCAATGTTTTGGGGTTTTTTTATGTTAAATTTTATTAATCTCACCTTTGATTTTCAGGATTTCCATTTTGGTGTTTAATTGGAAATTTCAAATTTGTTGATTTTCTAGGTTTTTAAAAAAAGTTATTTGCCCAATTCATTGATCTGCTCTTTCCCTCTTTTATTGATGTTTGCGTTTAAAGATATAAAATTTCCCTTAAGCACCAAGTACTGCTTTAGCTGCAATCCAAAAATTGTGGTATGTGTGTCATTGTTATTATTATCATTAGTGAAATTATTGATTTATTCTATGATTTGTTCTTTGACTCAGTCTTTAGAATTAGGCTACTTAGTTTAAAATTAATTTTTAATCTGTGCTTCCATGGCCTTTTCTTTATTAAATTTAAGTTTCATTGCATTATGATCTGAAAGGGGTACATTTCTGCTTCTCTGTATTTTTTTGAGGTTTTTATGCCCTCATACATGGTCAGTTTTTAGGAAGGTACCATGTACAGCTGAGAAAAAGGTACACTCCTTTCTCTTCCCATTCAGTTTTCTCCAGAGGTCTATTATAGCTAACTTTTCAAAAATTCTATTCCTCTCCTTAACTATTTATTTATTTTATGGCTAGATGTATTTAGCTCTGAGAAAGGAAAGTTGAGGTCACCCACCAGGATAATTTTATTGTCTATTTACTCCTACAACTCATTTAACTTATTTTAAAAAATAATTTGACTAGAAAAGGTATGCATTTTTGGTGTATATCTGGGAAGTAGTGATATTATTTCATTGTCAATGACTACTTTAAGTAAAATGTGTGTTTTCTGCTTATCTCTTTTAATTAGGTCTGCTTTTGTTTTGTCCAAGATCATGATTGTTACCTGTGCCTTTTTTTTTTACTTCAACTTACGCACAACAGCATCTACTCCAGTCCTTTATTTGAACTCTATGTGTGTCTCTCTCTTTCAAGTGTGTTCCTTTTAAACAATATGACAACATATTGTTCGATACTAGTTCTTAATTCATTCTGCTATCTTCTTCCATTTTATGGATAAGTTCTTCGCATTCACATTCACTGTTATGAAGACCAACTGTGCATTTCCCTCCATCTTATTTTCTTGTCTTTATCTTTCTCCCTCTTTTCTTACCCTGTTTCTACTCAAATGTTTGTTTTCTTTCTGAGCACTGCCTCTTTTAGTATACTCTCCCTTTTATTACTCCCTCCCTTTTCTTTTCCCCTTCCCTCCTGCTTCCCAATTGGGTAAGATAGATTTCTATACCCAGCTAAGTGTGTGTGTGTGTGTGTGTGTGTGTGTGTGTGTGTGTTCTTTCCTCTTTGAAACAAGTCCAGTGAGAGTGAGGTTTAAGCATTTCTACTGTTTCACTCTCCCATATTAAAGGTCTTCCTTGCATGCTTCTTCTACTGCAGATAATTTTTCCCTATTGTTCTTCTCCCTTCCCCTTACTCCCAGTGCATCCCTCTTTCTTACCCATCCATTTTTTAGAGCATCCTTACATAATTCTTTTTCATATGTAGGTATGTTGCAAAGTGGCCACTAGTCCCAATCTCTAACAGGCCCAGAGGCTGGGGGTTTTGTCTCTTTTTTTGTGTAATAATAGAGAACAGAATAGGCGATGGGACCTTTCTCATCCTTCATCTTCTGTGTTAATAATCTCAACCTACCTGGGCCCTTGGTGGTAGTATTTCCTCAGTCTTAATTAGTACTTCTCTTTGGTTATGTAGATGAACTTATCTATCTTATGGGTTTAGGAAATCTTTGGACAAGGAGAAATTCTTGGAATGTTATTTATTACTAATGACTATAGAGGAGGGGAAGCCTGAGCTCATGGGTACAGTACAATGACCAATTAAAGTATTCATTGTTGTTAATAATGTCCCAGTGTCAGACCAGGAAGCATATAAAGTTCAATTATTAGAAAATCAAGAGAGGTAGGTTGATGGAGTGGACAGAGAACTGCCCCCAAAGTCTGGAAGGCTTGGATTCAAGTTCAACTTCTGACACATAGGATACACTGACTCTGACCAGGTTATTCTAGCTTTCAGTGCCCTAGGCAACTCCCTAAGATGCTAAATTACAGAGCAGGTGCTCATGATTTGTATTGGTAGGAAGAGGTTTGTTCCTTATAATAACGAAATCACAGATTGAGTTCAAAAAAAGCAAAAGGAGGAAATAAAATTTTTCAGTCAGTCAATATTCATTAAGTGTCTACTATATACTAGATACCATGCTAAGAGCTCGAGATACAAAAAGAGGCAAAAGACAGTCCTTGCCCTCATGGAGTTCCAAATTTCATAGGGGGTGACAATATATGTATAAAAAGCTATAGAAAGGCTAAATATGACACAAGTGGGAGAGGGGCAGCACTAGAATTAAGAGGGGTTGGAGAAGGCTTCCAGAAGAAGGTGGGATTTAAGGTGGGACTTAAATGAAGCAAGGGAAACCAGTAGGTGGAAATGAAGAGAGAGGGCATTCCAGGCATGGGGGACAGACAGAGAAAATGCCCAGAGCTGAGAGATGGAGTATGTTGTTCATGAAACAGTAAAGAGATCAGTATCATGGATTGAAGAGCACATGGAGGGGGAATAAGGTATGAGAAGATTGGAAAGGGGGTGGGGGCTAGGTTATGAAGGAGCCTTGAATGCTGAACCAGAGGATTTTGTTTTTGATCCTGGAGGTGATTGGGAACCATTGATGTTTCCTGAATAGGGGGTGACATGGTCAGACCTGTACTTAAGGAAAATCATTTTAGTGACTTAGTGAAGGATGAATTGGAGTCGAGAGAGGCTCGAGGCAGGCAGACCTAGCAGCAGACGATTATTATAAGAGGGTATATTAAAAACTTGCTGTAAACATAAGTGAATGTATTATTAGGAAAACATCAATGAAACTTTTTTTTTAATTCACTGAAGATAATAGAAAGAAGTTCAAATAGGGCTACAAATGAGCAGGGCTGTGTTAGAACTACCAAGTTACATTTAATAGACACTTTATGTTTACTTAATATATATCCAAAAGGTAAAGGAGTAACAATTCATTCATATGCAATCTTATTTTCCTGTTCTCTTTTGTATAAATGTTTATATTTGTCAAGTTGATAATAAGAAAAATAATATTTTTGAAGTGTTATTAAGATTATTAAAAAAGTTTCTATTTCCTCACAGACACTGAAAGAGGCAGTGAAGAAATGCTTGGAAAAATGCTGTCAGTACAATGTAAATTCACTTTCCTTCCCTGGTCTTGGAACTGGGAACATTGGCATCCAAAAAGAAGAAGCAGTTCATATTATGTTGGAGGAAGTTTTACAATTTTCCAAGAAATACCCAAGAAAACTCCTCGTGAATTTTGTGATCTTTCCAAATGACAGCCAACTATCTAAGGCAAGATATATAATTGATTGCACTTGGGCAGTATTACACAATTTGCCATTTGCCTTCCTCTAGGAAGGATAGGGATTGCATCTAGGGATCCAGTTTTATCCATTTCCTTGATTATAAGAAACACCTTGCTTAAGAATGTCCCCTTACTAATTCAGATTGTTTGCTTCTCCGCAATTTATTGTCTTAGACTAGAGCATTGCTTAGAGCACTGAGAAGTTAAGTGACTGGTCTTGCATCTCATGGTTAGAATGTATGATAGGTGGACATTGTACTTTAGTGCAAAACCTACCAGATTTAGAATGAGAATAAATTTGTTCTAGTCCTGTGCTGATTGGTAACTAGCTATGTAATCTTGGTCAGGTTCACCTCTGATGGTATTGGAGAAGATGATCTTTAACGAGCATTCCAATTCTCATAGGTGGTGGTTAGTACAACTGGTCTTCTTTCTCTGTTTCCATTGCTAGATTTTCTTTTCCTTCCCACTCTTTAACTGTGAATATTCTTTCATCTTGATTTTTTTTTTTTGTCTTTTGCTCTTCTCTCTATATACTGATTCCATCAAAGAACTCATTCAATCTCCAGGTTTTAATCCGGGCTTCTTTATCAATAACTGCTAAATTTGTATCTCCTGTCCTCTTTGCTGAACTGAGCTCTAGTCCTGTGGGTTTTTTTTTTCAATTTCCTCTCTAAGAATTCTATTTTACTCTTCAATTTATAGGCATTCATTTTTTCTTTCATTCACCTTACTCCCCAATTTCAAAGAAAAACAGAAAGACAAAAGCCTTGTAACAAATAATGTATAGTCAAACAAAACATATTAACTATGTCCAAAACATGCCTTCCATTCTGCATCATGAAGCCATTGCCTCTATGTCAGAAGAGACATAGATAGGTACATTGGAATCATGAATGGCCATTGTATTGGTCAAAGATCTTAAGTTTTCAAATTTGCTTGTCTTTACAATATTATACTTATTCTATAAATATTTCTCCTGGTTCTACTCGCTCCACTCTGCATCAGTTCATATAAGTTTTCCCAAGCTTCTTGGAACCCATCCCTTTTATCATTTCTTATGTCACAGTAGTATCACATTATATTCATCAACCATAATTAGTTAGCCATTCCCCAATTGATAGGCACTCTGGTCTTTTCCACTTCTTTGCCCACATTAAAGAACTGCTAGAATTATTTTTGTACATGTACCAAATTCTTTTGATGAAATTTGTAATATGTTACTGCTCTGTCCCCTTTGTTCCTACTTTTTTTTATGATTTCCCTGGAGATTCTAGAAATTTCTTCCTCTAGAGGAATTGTGTTTTTCTTCCTAATTCTATAAAGTAATCTTTTGGTAGTTTGATTGGTATGGCACTGAACAAGTAATTAAATTTAGGTAGTCTTGTCATTTTTCACTTTATTGGTTTGGCCTACATACAAACAATTAATATTGCTCCATTATTTAGCTCTACTTTCATTTCCACAAAGCGTGTTTTGTACTTGAATTTATATAGTTCTTTTGTGTGTTGACATTTGTACTGAAAGTATTTTGTACATTTTAAAATGGAATTTCTCTATGTTTTCCTGCTGAGTTTTGCTGTTAATATATCGAAAATTCATATGGATTGATCTTATGTCCTGCAACTTTGCTGAAGTTATTGTTTCAAAGAATTTTAGTTTATTCTCTAGGGTTCTCCAAGGAAATCATTATATAATCTGTAAAAAGTAATCATTTAGTTCCCTTTTTGGCCTTGTTTGTTCCCTCAATTTCTGTTCTTATTGTGAGAGCTAGCATTTCGAGCATGTCAAATAGCAGTAGTGAGAATAGTTATCTCGGACCTTATTACATAAGCCTCTTATTTCTCCTCATTACATATAGAACTAGCTCTTGTTTTTAGATAGATGTTACCATAAGAAGAAAAAGTCCATTTATTACTATGTGGTTTAATGTTTTTTTAACAGAAATCACTTAACCATATCTGGGCTCCATTTCTTCATTTGTAAAATGAATGGATGAACTCTAAGGTCGCTTCCAGCTCTGTCTCCAGTCTTATCTGTGTAAGCTCCATACAGATTCGGTTAACAATAGCCATTTCGTTGGTTGACAATCTCTTTTACTTATTGCTTCTTGTAGGCTTTCAAAAGTAAGTTGACCAAGATGACTACTAAGCAGATGGTGTACATGCTACCAAAAATGAATAAAGAAAGTGGCACAGAGTTCGAAGGTAACAGCAGACATTCAATACATTACCAATTGAATAATCTCCTAAGAAAATCTCATGGAGAAGGACAAAGACATGGATAACATTGATGTGATAACTGATGATGGTACTGATTATCCCACTCAAGGGTCCACCCATTCTGCCACGAATCCCTCTACACTTAGGCCAACTCTTGCATCCACTAATTCAGTTCAAGAAACATGAGCTCAGGTGACTGTTATGGAGGTGGTGGGAGGCACTGGACTCCTGAGTATGTAGGAAGGCATATGCTCAACTCATAAATAATCAAGGAAGACTGTAATTCTTTCTAATTAAAGGCTTTGCTGTTCAGCTACCATTACTAAATTAGTCCCTGCCTTTTGTATCCCTAATGTCAGTTGCATAGAATGGATAGAGTCCAGCACTGAGGCTTGGAACGAGGAAAACCTGAGTTTGGATCTTACCTCATACACTTAAGTTGTGTGACCTTTGGCAATTCCCCCAATCCCTGTTCGGCTCAGTTTTCTCATCTATTAAATAAGGATGATAATATCACTTCCCTCAAAGGGCTGTTGTTAGGAGGAAATGAGAAACATAGGTAAAGCATTTGCTGAACTTTCAAGTTTGTATGAATTTTAGCTATTAACTGTATTTTGGTTCCATTACCAGGCTTACTGGAGTTTATTCATAAATATCAATTGTGAAAAAGACCCAGTAGGTGAAACTAATAGAAATTATTGAGGATGAGGTGAGTTTAGAAGTCTGACATAAGCTTATCTCTGACATTTTGAGATGTTGAAGTGGTCGCTAGCTAGAGAGACTCCCTAGTCCGCCCTTACGGAAACCTCACATAAACTGTAAACTCTATTTGCAGATTTCCTGGAATTAACTGAGTGAGGACAAAAAAAAAACAAGAAAGAGAATGACCTACTTGGGTTAGTATCTAGGATCAGATGTAGTTGGTAAGAGTCCAGAGCCTTGAGAACTCTGAGGCAAGGGTTACAGATAAAGTAAAGAGCTCCATTATTTATTAGGTAAATGATTCTTTTAGTTTTATCTTTATCCTGGTTGATCATTCTTACTGATCTCACAAATATCACAATTTCTAGGCAAGTGTGTTCCTCTTACCCCTCAAGTTTTATAACAGGTGTGAGATGTTTTCACCTCTCTCCCCTATGATCTGACAACATTCAGGCATGGGTAAATAACATTAAAATACCCTAAAAATAGGAGTCTGATAACTTATAAACAAAGATGAATTACTTATTTCTAGATACTTAGTGTGGCAACTCCTAACACCTTCCATTTATACTTTATTTATCTTGTGTGTAAATACGTGTTTGTATGTTGTCTCCTCCATTAGAATGTGAGCTCTTTGAGGGCAGGGACTGTGTTTTAGGTTTTTTGGTTTTGATTTTTCCTTTCTTTGTAACTCTAGAGCTTAGCATAATACCTAGCACATTGTAGGAGCCTTATCAACGGACTCACGATAGATGACAACCATGATGAGACCTTTTAGTCTCAGACAGTTGCTTAAGGCTTAAGAATTTAATTGATTGGGGGCAGCTAGTTGGTTCAGTAGATAGAGTACTGGCCCTGGAGTCAGGAGGACCTGAGTTTAAATGTGGTCTCAGACACCTACTAGCTGTGTGACCCTGGGCAAGTCACTTAACCCTAGAGAGAGATAGCAAGAACCATGTGTAAAGTCTTTGGAGTACCACATTCATTGTATACTGTTTCTATACTTAAGTGACTAGGAAACTGTGTCAAAGACTTCAGCCTGGGTCTTCTGGATCAACCAAGTCCTTAGAATGTTTTTACTACCTTGTCAGGAAAAATCAACAAAATGAAATGCTAGATTAGCTTGCATGAGGCTATTTGGCACTCCTGCAACAAAAATAATAATAAAAGTCATGGAAATGGTGGAGATCACCAAAATAAAGGATGAGAGACAGAGAGATAAAGATAGAGAGATAGACTGGGAGGAGCGAGAGATGGGG
>CM053588.1:290851482-290875412 GCA_028646515.1 Pseudochirops corinnae
AGAGACACACAGAGTGCATCTGGGACTGAACTTTGCAGTACACACACACACACACACACACACACTTTAAGGAGTAGGAACCAGATGAAGGGCCAACAAAGTCAGAGTTTATAGGCAGGTAGGAAAACAAATGGCAGGGTCATAGGAGTTAAGGGATGAGGACAGACAAAAGATCATTGGATTTGTCATGCAGAGGTATGTAGTGACTTTGGAGATAGTTGTCTTGGTAAAATGGTAGCAGCAGAAGTCAGATCAGGGAGCTGATAAGTGGATGGTGAGAAAGTTGAAGCAGAAAATATAAACTCTTCTTTCTATTTAGTTAGATGAAGAAGGGGGAAGAAAGAATTATTTGAGGGCTAAGTGGAGTCAAGGTTTCTCTTAAGATGGGGAAATCTTATCATGTTTATAGGCTAAGGTGAAGGACTCAGCAAAAAGAGAATGAAGATACATGAGAGGTAGAGCAGGGCTATGGAAGAGACTAGATGGAATGAGATCATGGGCATGTAGGGAGGTGGGCAGCTTTAGAAGAGATGAGCACCATCTTTTCCTTTAGGACAAGAGGAAAGGAGAAGAATGAGGATGTCTTTGGTGGGACCTGCAGGATGTGACTCCATTTTTTAAAAGCCTATTTGTTCTTGTTATTTCTGTTCTTGGTGGCCTTTTCAGTTCCACAGTGGTCTAGAGAAGGGCAAAAAGAAGCTGAGCTTGAAGAAGCCCAATCAGCTTCGATCCACCTCAAAGGGAACAATGAGGAACAGTTGGTTGCTGCTAAAAAGTGGGTCTTCCAGTTGCTGCAAGCCCAGGAGTGCCGTTTTATCGAAAATAATCATATCCTCTACCTTGGCAAGGAGGAGCATTATCATTTGTCTCATCTAAAGAACAAGTTTGAGGTTTCCATCTCAGAGGATATCAGCTCTGGGAAGGCGACACTGGAGATTAGAGGGAGACTCAACAGCATCATTCCTGTGATGCTGCATATTGAAAATCTGCTGTATGCCGTGCAAATAGGCTATGCAGAAAAACACTACAGGAGACTAGCAGGTAAGTGCCTGGTCCTTCAAAGCCAGTGAAAGAAGTCACAGTGCTCTTTGGTACTACTTCTTTGTATTGACCAGACAATTACTAACTTTTTTTTATTCTTCTTTTCATTTTTTCTTGAAATAGATCATTTTTCCAAGGTCTTAAAATGCTGCAATTTAAAATTAGAATCTTAATTTCAGTTTTGTGTTCTGTGCTATTGAATCTTCTCTAAGAGGTACAATGACCCTCTCTACCTTTTCACTTCAGATGATAAGATTAGAAGTCTAGGGGCAACTAGGTGGCACAGTGAATAGAGGACAAGTCAGGGGGACCTGAGTTCAAATGTGACCTCAGACACTTGACATTTAACTAGCTGTGTGACCTTGGGCAAATCACTTAACCCCAATTGCCTTGCCTCCCCTTTCCAAAAAAAAAAAAGAAATCTATATAAAGCTTCAAGGTTTGCATACACATATTATTTCATTTGATCACCACACAATACCATGAAATAATGCTCCCATTTTACAGATAAAGAGCCTGAGGCAATCAGTAGTTTGCCCAGGGTCACACATAGGTCATAGGCAGCTAGGTAGTACAGTGGATAGAGTTCTAGACTTGGAATCAGGAAGTCCTGACTTAGAACCCTGTCTCAGACAAATACTTTGGTTTTGCCATGGGATTCTTGACAAGTCACTTAACCTCACTCAGCATCAATTTCTTCATCTTTAAAATGGGGATATTAGAAGCACCTCCCTCAGAGGGTTATTGTGAGAAATGAATGAAATTTTCAAAGTAAAAGGCTTTGCCGACCATGGAGCCCTGCGTAAATAGGATCTATTACTATTGTTGTTACTGTTATTATTATCATTGTTGTTGTTGTTGTTGTCTGGGATCCAGATCAAGGCTTCCTACTTTCAAATCTAACATGCTATCCTCTAGCCTGGTGGCAACAAACTCAAATAGAAACAGATCTTTCTGGGCCAAACATTGACTTAGAAAACCACAAATTATCATTTTCCATGTTTTACTATATATTTTTTCATTTTGTTAAACATTTCCCAATTACAATTTAATTTGGTTTCAGATTTCACTTGGGAGTTTGAGAAGTGTATGACAACAAGTCTGACTCCTCTGTCCTAGATCGCCTTGTCTAGATACACAGGAAACCTAGATCCTGGAAATGGAAGCAAGCCTCTTATTCATTGCCTTTCATATTCTAGGCTTTGTGCTTTCTAATTCTCAATTTGAGCCTTGTAGCATTCATAGGATCACAGTTCTAGATCCGCAAGGGTCATAGAAGGTCATCTAGTCCAAAACTCTCAATTTACATATAAGGAACTGAAGCTCAGAGGGACAAGTGACTTTCCTAAGGCCATACAGGGGGTGACAGAGTGTAATTTGAATATGGGTCTCCTGGTTCCAATTTCAGCACCGAACGTTCAGCGTCCCTTTAATTGATCTCTACTACCTCTCATCAATGGCTTGTGGCTGGGCTATTAGGTCAGTGGTTAAAGAAAGCTACTTGCTTCATACAGGACCTGAATGCTAGCAACACCAAATCTCTGCCTTGTATAGGGGGCCATTCTTCTTTCTATGCTAATTCCTAAGATAGTGTATGAAATATCCACTCATAAATTAAAGTAATACCATGAAACTGGATTTGTTTATGATAACACAGAATTGTCCAAAAGGTAATTAAAGGCTTGGAGCCAAGGAAAAGAGCAAGTTAATTTGTCATATCCTTGTGCTAGGTGGCACAGTGGATAGAGTGCTATGCTTAGAGTCAGGAAGACTCATCTTCTTGAATTCAAATTTAACCTCAAACACTTCCTAGCACTCTGATCCCAGGCAACTCATTTAGCCCCATTTGCCTCAGTTTCCTCATCTGTATAATGAACTGGAGCAGGAAATACAGATCACTCCAGTATCTTAACCAAGAAAACCCCAAATGGGCTCATGAAAAATGGGACACAACTGAAAGGACTCTACAACAAAAATGACCTTCAATAGGTTGATAAATGTATAAAGCTTGTGACTAAGGGTAGTCTTATCAGCTTAACGGGGTTAAAGGATAAGACCTTTGTTGGCCTTAAAGATACTCCAGAGTCATATATTTCCTTCAAACACATTGCAATGTATTCATACCTACCACCCACTTCTGTGGTAACTATATATACAGCTTTCGTCCATAGCCTTCCATAAGTCTACCCTCGTATGGATCAGGGTCAGAGACAGGAAGACACTCAGTGTGCTGAGGGTTTTCCTCCCATTCCATTAACATCTCACCAAGCAAGCATCTTAGCTATCTATTGGTTGTTCCTCTTGTTGGTCATCCTCTTAAAACCTGGCTATGGCCACCAGGAATGACCAACCCCTCTTTCTCTTGAAGATGACCCCTTCGAGACATAACATGGATTGTTGACCCTTTTTGTGCCATGGCCCCTTTAGCAGACTGGTGAAGAACTACAAACCTTTCTTTAGAATAAAGTACATGAGATTATAAAAGAGACCAATTACATTGAAATAGTTATTGCGATTTTTTAAAGTACATAGATCCCAGGTTAAGAGCCCCTACTCTGTAAGGTATGAAAATTCCCTTTTAGACTTTATTTAGAATCTTGATCACCCCTCCTTAATGGATATGAAAAATGATTTTATCCCAACTGTTTGTTAGTCAATGAGGGTGATTAATTGAATTATGGTTTTTATGGACTGAGAACCACCTAAAGTCTTATAAGAATGTAAATATATATGAAAACATTCCAATAAATTTCACATTTCTTTTTTAAAGTCAATGCTAATAGCAGAAAGGGCACTAATTCGTGTGTTGTTTAATCTAGGTCGACTAGATTACAGAATGTGGTTGTAATACAACGTTGGGGCTGCATAAGGTAGATGAAATAGGCATGTGGGGAAATGCATTATTGAAGTCTTTAAAAGCATGGAAGTGATGGACAATTAAAAAGTTCCAGATCTATGCTGAATGACATGAGCAGAAACAGGAGAACATTGTGCACAGTAATAGCCATATTGTGCAATGACTGAGTTTTATAGACTTAGCTCTTCTCAGCAATGCCAGGATCTCAGACAGCTCCAAAACACTCAGGATGGAAAATGCTGCCGACATCCAGAGGAAGAACTCCAGAGTCTGACTGCAGATGGAAGCAGGCTATTTGCTCTCTTTTTCTTTTCTTTTCTTTCTTTTTTCTCATGGTTCCTCCCATTAATTCTAATTCTTCTTTGTATCATAACTAATGTGAAAATATGTTTAATACGAATGTGTGAGGAAAGCCTGTATCACATTGCATGTCATCTTGGGGAGGGAAGGAGAGAAGGAGGGGGAGAAAATCTGAAATTCAAAATCTTATGGAAGTGAATGTTGAAAACTAACAATTAATTAAGTAATTATAAACAGGGGGACAAAAAGATCAGTAATCATATTCCCAACCAGATTGGGCTTTAATTGGTACCATGTCATTGAAAACATTTGAATACTTCAAAGCATACTTTTTTTGAGTGGAGTCATGTCTTATTCATAACAAGACACAGGAGAGCTATATTACAAGCCTATTTTGGTAAAAAAAAAAAAAAAAAAAAGTCCTTTCATTGATTTGTTGAGTATGAGTTTTCAAGGCTTTATGTGAAAAAACTTGGCCACAACTAAGACTATATTCTCCAAGGAAAGACAAGATATTCAACTATTTACTCATTCACATTGCTTTTATTTACTTCAATCAACATACAAGACTTTTAGTTATTTTATTCAGTTTACTTAATTACCCAATTACTTACTGGAGGGGAAGTGTCTCTACTCACATTTCTGGTCTATACACTGAAAATCAGCACAATTCTCTCTAATGCACAATAGAAAATATTCAATACACTATCCAAACTTATCAAAATCACTTTTTCCACATCTAGGATGTTAGAAAAAAAAAGGTGGTGGTTCAATAGTCCAAGAATAAAGATTGAGGGGACTTGGACCAGGGCAGACAGACCCAGAATTCTGGGCAGCTGTGGCTGGAGATCAGCCCTCATCTTCTCTTGTCTCTGGGGGGTCTGCAGTCAAGCCCCCCTGGTTTCTTTTTAAACCTTGGGTGATTATAACTGTAGACTTGGATAGTTTAACCCGTTTACATTTAAAGTTAGGAGAGTAAGGTTTGTATTTTCTTCTAACTCTCAATATTTTTTCAAGTTATTGCTTTACTTCTGCTGTAAACACAGTACTATGTTTCTTCAGTTCCTGTAGCTTAATCTTTTTGCCTTTGCTCTATTCTCACCAACTCTCTTTCCCTCCCCTCATTGCCTTCTTTTACCCCTTTGCAAAGGGTTTAAGAACTGGGTTTTGCTTATTGATTATTTTTCTCTCTTGCTTTTATCTGTTATGTAATTCTCCCCACTTTTGTAATCAATTAAATCTCTCTTCTTTTCCTCCCCTTCAACTGTTTGTATTTATTAGTTTTAAATTTTTCATTGTTGTACCCCTTTCCAAAAAGAATTTCTCTCCCTCTCTTCATTATCTGTTTTCTCTTTCTGCCTACTTTAGATTCTAATTCTTTGACTCATGACCCCTGCATCTAGTCTCTCTCTTTTCTCTTTATTCCCCATACAATCATGTCTCCATTTAATGTCTCCATTCCAGGCCTTCCCCTCTATGCAATTTCTGCCTTGTATGGTTTGCCTCATGGATTCCCCTTTCCCACTGTGCCTCATTTCCAGAATAATGCCAATTATTACTGGTGCCAGACCAGACACTCCCTCTTGGTGGGTCCTCTTTTCCATCAGGTCCCTGATTGTGCAGCCCACCACTGAGCTATATCTGCATCTGGTTGCCTGCCCACCACAATCTCTTCCTTTTGTCCATAGTTTCCCAGTTCTGGGGTGTCAGTTGCAAACTCCCCACCTCTTGAGCCCCAGACCATCACCAGTAGCTTTGACATTTGTTTTGCCATTCAACGTCAATAATTCTGGAAAAGAGAGTGAGGCTGCCTACTTTGCATATCTCTGCCTCATTTAAATCCAATCAAATCATCACCCTTGCAATGTCATTGGTCCTTTTCAAGAACAAAGGAAAAACAATAATAACAAGACTTTAAGCTTAGATTCAGTCTCCTCTGTAGAACTGGACCATTCTGTCATGATTAAGAGTGGCAGCTTAGGCTTAGAATAGCTTTTGTTTAGCTCTTCACTGATAATTTGTTCCAATATGGAAATATATCATATCACTTCCAGGTGATTTATGATAAACAGATCAGGACATCTTGACAATTCCATAATTTGGTCAAAAATAAATAGAAATTCTTGTCACAAGCACCTGTTCACCAGGCCTACACACTTAAGGTGTTCATATACAGCTAGGTCCTGATTAATGCAAATAACACATTCCCTGAAATGGTCATTTGCATCTTCTAAAGTGGTCACATGTACTCAAAGTCACCATATTTGAAGTTTCAATTATATAAAATATCATAATTGGTTCCATCCTAATGGAAATATGGAGTGCAAATTCAAATGTCGTGACCACTTCAGGAAATTCATTATTTGCACTATTTGGGACCCAGTTGTACTCATGTGCTTAAAGAGTGCCTGCTTATTACAGATTCAAGGTGGAGTCACATATATCAAGAGAGATACTAAGACAAATTCAATTCTGCTCAACAACTGACACTATGGAAAATGGTGAACATTTATGTAGCATAGATTTAAATAATGTTTTGCAGTTGTCTATGTCCACCATCTTATTTCCTAGACCAGAGCAATATTCCAAACTTATACTGTCTAGTTATTTTAAATAATCTAAAACAATATTGGTAAACATGGCTGACATCTAGTGTAGTTTCCATATTTTTCTGTTTTGATTAAATCCATTTTAGCTTTAACTTTGTCTGAGATCATAATTACTCCCCCTGCTTTTTTCCCTAATAACTTATACTCTTGGTTTTTATTTTATGCTTGTGTGTATAGCTTATTTCCTAAACCTCCTGGCTTTTCTACTTTACTTCTGTCACTACCTTGCCCTCTTATTACTTAACCTCCTTTATTCTCTCTACCCCACCCTTTCCCTTTGCCCTCTTATTTTCATCTGAATTTAGGAGACTTTTATAGCCTTATAAATGTATATGTTATTCCCTCTTTATTCTATTCCTGTTAATCTAGATATCCTTTTATAACACCTCCCTTATTCTATTTCTTTACGCTCTTATTTCTTTGTATATGTAGAAGACTTTAATTTCCTTCTAAATGTATATATTGTTCTTTCTTTAACTCAGATCTAATTTGAGTAGAGTTCCCTCTAAAAATCTCTCCCTTTTCCTCTCTCCCCTCTTTACCCCCTAACCTTTTATTTCTTTCTGAATTTAGAAGACATATACATATATATGAATGTATGTATATATATGTGTGTGTGTATGTATGCATACATGCATGCATGTATTTCCCTTTTTAACCCATTCCTGATGAGAGTAGGGTTCCAGAACTATCAGCCCTCCTCCCCCATCTAATTCCTCTGTGTCATACTTCCTCTGGAACTTCATTTGCATAAGATAATTACTCTTTTTACTTTTTCCTAAATGGTTTTACTTTATAGAATCCCATCATACTCAGTTCTACCCCAGTCATTCTTTTGAACTACCCAATTACTGATAACAATATTGGACATGTGTTTTACACGTCTTCATGTAAAAAGTAAACAGTCTGTCTTTACTGGGTCCTTCATAATTAGTTTTTGATGTGCACCTTATATTTCTCTTGGATCTTGCATGCCAAAATTTCTATGAAGTTCAGGGTTTTTGCAAGTGAATCTTGAAAGTCTAGCAATTCAATGAATGTCCATTTTTTTTTTATTCAGGATTAAGGTAATTATCACTGCCTCAACTCTTTTTTATTTTTTACTACTCCACATTCTTCCTAAGGTGCAATTTTATCTTGTTTTGGGGGAAAATCTGGAGAGCTTGGAGCTTTCTGACTTACTCTGCCATCTTCCCCAAATCCTCTGTTTTGCAATTTTTAAAGCACTTTTCTCATAAGAGCCTTTGTTATGGTCAGGAAACAGTTAAGTAATACTCTATGGAATTAGAAACCAGCCAAGTGAAACTTTATGAACCTGGGAAACCAGCCTAGGGTAATTTATCTTTTTCTTGCTCGGTCGCCAAGCCCTGTGCCCCTCTGCTTACCTTAAGAACCTCCTCCACTTGCCTTAGTAATCGCTTGCTTGCATCTATATGACAACTTGCTTAGGAACCAAGTTGTATTAGTTGGGTACGTAAACCAAAGAATGTATAAAAGGTTCTCCACCCCCGAACTGAGGGCTGCTCCCCCTTTAATTGGCATGGAGTAGCCCCAGCAGGTAAATTAAAGCTCCTTAAAACTTTTTAATTCGGACTCTGTGGTCACTTTGTTAAGACTCGTCAAGTCACGTCATTTCATTTGGAGGCCCCAGCGAGATGGCCTTTGGCCATCTCCGGTGACCACCTTTCCATCTGCGAGGGGGACTGGACTAGAAAATTGATTAAGGGGGCGGCCGCTGAGAAGACTTCCCGAAAGACGTTCCTCAGCCCCTGATCTACTTTCCCACCCCAAGTCAGGCTGCAAATTGGCTGCGCATTTCTCTCTCTCTCTCTCTCTCTCTCTCTCTCTCTCTCTCTCTCTCTCTCAGGATTCCCAGATTGCCACTAACAATTGGCAAGCAAGGACCTCTAGTTACTATGTAACTCTCTCTGGTAGGTAAGGAGCTCCAGTTTAAATTAAAGCTCCTTAAAACTTTTAATTCGGACTCTGTGGTCACTTTGTTAAGACTCGTCAACTCATGTCATTTCACCTTGTGAGGTTAAGTATTAGAAACCTCATTTTAGAACTGGGCAAAGTGAGGTTTAGGTCTTACAGGTAGTAAATAGTACACCTTGCTTCAGACCCAGATCCAGGGCATGTTACCCTACAGTAGAACTGCTCCTTTGTATTCTATTTACGCGACATCGGAAATGTTTGATCGAGGCTTGTGAAATGGAAGGCAGAGCAGTCATAAAAGAAAGGGTAAAGCTCAGCACAATCATTCAGTTGATTTATTCATTCGTTTATTCAATAGACATTCACTAAGATGCGCAGGAAGACACTGTGCTAGCTGGTAGAAATTTTTTTTTAACATTTTAAAAAAGTCTCAGTGGCAGTTAAGTTGTACAGTGTTTGTACAGGATGTTGGACCGACAGCATCAAAAAGACATGAGTTCAAATTCTGCCACATACATTTTTGAAGTTGTGTGATTGTGGACAAGTCACTTACCTCTCAGACTCAATTTTCTCATCTGTAAAATGGGAATAATATTAACACATACTTCACAGGGTTGTTGTGAGGGTAAAATGATTTGACATTTATAAAATATTTGGAAAACATAAAAGCATTATGTAATATCTAAGCTTATTTTTGTTGCTATTATTATTAATTATGGGAAAGGACAAAAAAAATCCTGTCAAATTCCTTGCCTTCAAATAACATGTTCTAATGGGGTGGGAATGGGGGAGTCAGACATCACTCTCTTTAGTACTAATTCATCAGTTTTTGTTTTTTTGCTTGTTTTAGTTAGGTTTGGTTTTGGTCTGAGATTTCCTCAGACCAAGAGGTAGAATAAGATTGGCAAAAAGTCTACAACTTATGGTCCTAGAGAGTTACTGAGGGGCATCGAGATGCTGAGTGACATGTCTCTGGTCACACAATATGTATCAATCCAGGTCTTGGACCCAAGTGTTCCTAACTCCAAGGCCAGCCCGCTATCTACTAGACTACACTGAATCTCTCAGATTCGTTTTCTTCCAATTTATCGTCCTTGTAGAGGCCTTGTGGCATGTTCAGTTAAGAGAGCTAGCCTCAGAACCAAGCAGATTGCAGCTCCTGCTGTGACCCATAATGGTTGCACTTGTGACCCTGAGTAAGTTGTTTAAGCTGTCAGTGCTCTAGACAAGAGTCTAAATTTCAGAGAAGGTGCTGACCTGCATCAGTACAGTGAGTATTCTCATCTGGGAGTTTACTATACCAATGAACACGTCCAGTACCTGTCCTTCTTAATCTCTAAATACAAGGTAGCATTCTCCTAGTTAAACTTCTAGTGACCACTGAAATTTGCTGCTTTGCTTGATGCTCATGGGCATCTCTGCTACCAGAGTATGGATGGCACTCAGGTTTCACAAGTTTCTTCCTCTTCCCCTTGAGTTAAGCATTTCAGGAGCAGATAGTTAAAAAGACCTAGAACTTGGTTTCATTTGGTGATTATCCCCTGATTTTTCCCAATTAAGCTACATTCAGTTGATTAAGTAATATCCCACAGAGTACCTCCTCAGCTGCTAAATGAGGAAAGGGAAAGGAATTTGTCCTGGGATTTTATTGGTAGAGGGAACTTCCAGGTGTGTTAACTCCCTGTTTGTGCCATGCTGTTTGGCACATCCTCTGCAATTTATAGTGACAGAGAGTGGCTTGGGGCAACTGAGAGGTTAAGGACTTATCTAAGGTCATACAGCCAATACCAATCAGAAGCAGGATGTGAACCGAGGTCTACCTTTGAGGCCAGCTCCCTATTCACTACGCTGCACTACCACTCAGATCTAAATAAGTAATGTAAATAGAAGCTCTGTCCTTTGTTGCTGACAGCCCCAGTAGACTGCAAGAAATCACATTGTAAAAGGATTCTTATGATCAACATTTTAACTGGTACAGCCCTTTCCTGTTAGCACTGTTTTTCCCACAGGTATCCATTTCAATTGCTCTCCACAGCCGGAAAGGCTGCATCATATTCACATTCAATCTGTTTAGCTATTCCCCAATTGATGGGCACCTTCTTTTTTTCCAGTTTTTTGCTACCAACAAAAAGTGCTGCTTGGAATATTCTGGTTTTTTCTCTTCTATCCTGGACTGCATTGCTCTTCCCACACCCCACACCATTTTCAAGACATTATGTCACTCACTACCCACTCTAAGCAGGGGGAGGGATATAACGTGGGCCATGGTTAATGTTTCCTGTATGATCTGCATTTTGAGTTGTTACTCTTTTCATAGAACAGTCAATGTTTCAGATGTTGCTTTTATTCTGTTTAGGACACCCATTCCCTAACCAGCCACAACACAGTTATTTGTTTGAGTTGGACTTTTTGAAGGAAAAGAAACTCCAGGAAAAGAAGCTAGAGTTTGAAAAGGCGGGTTTGGAAGCACAGAAGGTAACAGCCATAACTTGAGTGTAGATGCTATAGAGAAAGGTCTCATTAACCATATCCATTTAATTTAAATCACTTACTTTTTAATTAAGCCTTGCTCCTGATGCATATAGTACAATTATTCATTTAGTAGGACTAGAGAGTTAAGCTGAATGCATGTGTGTGTGTGTGTGTGTGTGTGAGTGTGTCTGTGTGAGTGTGTATGTGTGTGTGTGTGTGTGTGTGTGTGTGTGTGTATGTGTTGGAGTAGAGAATGGAGTGGAGAGGGGAGAATAAAAGTGGGAGGCTCAGAGGGCAAAGATTAGAACAAGCAGAAATCGTCGGGACTCTTCTCTTGGTCCATTCCAGTGAATAGAAATGAACTAGGGGGTTGATAGTGAGTAGGAGAGGGGCTTAGAGACTTTGGGGTAAAATAATTCAATAATTTAACTCAACAAGCATTTATTAAAAACCCATTATGTGGGGGTAGCTAGGTGGCGCAGTGAATACAGCACCCTGACCTGGAGTCTGGAGGACCTGAGTTCAAATCCAGCCTCAGGCACTTAACACTTACTAGCTGTCTGACCTTGGGCAAGTCACTGAACCCCAATTGCCCTATCCTCCCCCCTCCAAAAAAGCCAAAAACAAACCAAAACAAAAAACCCATTAGGTGCCAGGTACCATACTAAGTGCTTAGGATATAGAGACAAAATGGATTTACTGTCCTCAAGGAACTGGAATCCTATTGAAAGCTGGACTAGGGGATTCCTAACGACCAAGGGACCAATCTGACATTAAATGCAACTGGGGCCTGTTAACCTCTTCTTTTTGAGGGAGTCAGGGCAGAACCGGAGCCCTACCCCCCACCCACCCCCTTTATCAGTTTGTTTCATTTCTTCAACTGACAGGTTGAAATGATCCACAATCTGAACCTTTCAGCTGCCTTTGAAGAGAGGAAGAAGATGATTCGGAGTAAAAAAGCCCATGGGAATGTACGCCTTATGCTATACCAAGAAGTTCCACATCAATTCTACCACCTCGTAAGCAGAGTTGGCTTCCACAGGATATACTCCATGCCTCCAGGTAGGCCTCAACACCTTTTTGTGTTACTGTTCCAGTTCTCTGGAGAAGCTGGCGAGCAGACAGCAGCTAGAGGAGTCTCAGCAATTACCCAGAGACTGACGCCCGTGTTCAGGGTTCCTTTGGCCCAGTTGTGGCAAAGGGACTTTGGAGCACTGGTTGCAAAGTCACTTAATAAATTTGTGTATCTCCATTTTCCTTTAATATCTCTCTCTTTTTTTTTTTTTTGCTGATAACTTTTAAACACTTGAATTTCATTTTCTTCCTTTTTTTTTTTGCTTAGAATTTAAACAAGGTTGGGGCGGCTAGGTGGCGTAGTGAATAGAGCACCAGCCCTGGAGTCAGGAGGACCTGAGTTCAAATGCGGGCTCAGACACTTGACACACTTACTAGCCATGTGACTTTGGGCAAGTCACTTAACCCCAATTGCCCTCCAAAAAGAAAAAAAAATTTAAACAAGATCTTCATTCCATTTATTCTCTTTTGCCTCTCATGCCCAAGTAGAATGTATATTTTTCACAGCAACTACAGAGGAGTAAAATTAAGCTCCCTGGGACAGTTTCCATTAATCCAAAGGGAGATTTTTTTTTTTTTTAGTTCATAACAACAACAGCAAAAACAGTTAACTTTTTAAAAATATAATTTAATTTTCTTTTTAGTTCTAAATTCCCTCCCTCTCCCACCTATTGAGCAAGCAAGAAAAACAAACCCATTAAAAATATGTAATAAAGGAAAACAAATTTCTGCATTAGCCATGCTAACCCTCCCTCCGATTGGCTTCAATATTTTTCTAAGTCCATTATTACTCTACCTCAAGGTAGAGAACATGTTGATATGATTTCCTAAGCCTTTCAAAACTGATTGTTTCAATATGGTCATCACAGTATAGTCATTGTATAAATTGTTCTCCAAGGTTCTATCCACTTTTCCCTGAATCTTTCCATTCGAGTCTTTCCAGGTTTCCACGAAATCCTTCATCATTTCCTAAAGCACAATAGTATTGCATCACATTTCTGTACCATAACTTGTTCAACCATTTCCCAGTTAGCAGGTTTCGATGTTAATAGGATTTAAGATCTTCCCCTCCCATTAATAGGCCTCATCTGGAGCCTGTTAAGGGAAGCTTACTTAGGGGAGGCTGGCTTGTAGGAAGGTTTTCACACCTTTTGCTAATTTCTAATTAGACACTGAGTCACAGGGTTGACTCTGAGAAGTGTATATACACTCAGAGTTGGTATTTTGTTTTGGGGGCTTGCTTATAAGAAGGTTCTTGTGTTTCCCGGATCCAGACTCTGGGTAGCTATATATTCAGAGCCCCTGCCTGCTCAGATGTAAAGGCCCTCTTGATTTAGGGATGTGTGTAGAATATAGAATTGATTCAGGCAGTCAGAGCCCTGCCTGTTGGTCCTTATTTCTCTGCTTGTATTTTCTCTACTTTCTTTGTTTGGATTTTCTCTGAAGTTCAGGGATGCTGACTTTTCCCCTGAATTATTGAATGTAATTAAAAACATTGTTGACCCCTTTACTTTCCTAGTAAAGCAGATCTGAGAACCTGTGCTAGCTAGTAGCCATCCTGGGTATGCCAATGTGATTGTTGTTACACAGGCATCCCCTCAAGTTCCAATACTTTGCCACATATGAAAAGAGTGGTTACAAATATTTTTGTACATATTAGTCTTTTTTCCCTTTTCTTTGATCTCTTTGAGGTACAGACTTAACAGCAATGTTGGTGAGTCAAAAGGTATGCACAGTTTAAGAGCTTTTGGAGCATAATTCCAAATTTCTTTCCAGAATATACAGACCAATTCACAGTTCCAGCAATGGTACATTTATGTATATTTCCCTAAAACCCCTTCAGCATTAAAAAAAATTTTTTTTGGTCAACTTTTCCAGTCTTATGGGTATGAGGTAGTACTTGAGGGTTGTTTTAATTTGCATTTCTCAAGTTATCAGTGATTTGAAGCATTTTTCCTATGGCTATTGATATTTCTTCTTCTGAAAATTACCTATTCATATCCTCCGACCATTTATCAACTAGGGAATGGCTTTTGTAAATTTGGATCAGTTCCTCATATATCTTAGGAGAACATTAACAGAGAAACTTGCTTCAAAAGTTCACAACCCTTTTGCCCAATTTTCTGCTTTTCTTCTAATTTTAGCTTGTACTAGTTTTGTTTGGGCAAAACCTTTTTTAATTTTATGCAATCAAAATTGTCCTTTTCACCTACTGTGAACCTTTCTGTCTTTCATTTGGTCATAAACTCTTCCTCTATCCATGGATCTGGCAAGTAATTTCTTCCATACTCTTTTAATTTGTTTATGGGGTCACCCTTTATATCTAAATCATGTACCCATTTGGAGTTTGTCTTGGTATATGGTGTGAAATGTTGGTCTATTTCTACTTTCTGTTAAGACAATTTCTTAATTTTCCCAGGAGTTTTTGTAGATTGGTGAGTTCTTGCTCCATTAGCCGGCATCTTTGAGTTTGTTAAAAAGCACAGTTAAAAAACTGTGCTCATTTGCTTCTGTGTATTTTGTACCTGATCTGTTCTACTGATCAGCCTCTCTATTTTTTACCCTGTACCAAAATGTTTTGATGATTTTATACTATATTTTGAGATCTGTGCCCTCTTTCTTCCCACTCTTTCCATTAATTCCTTTGATATTCTGGATCTTTTGCTCCTCTAAATGAATTTTACTTAGCTGATGAATTCTTTAAAGCTTTCTATTCTTTGGTAGTTTAATGGATATTGTACTAAATAAGTAAATAAATTTTGGTAGTATTGTCATTTTTATTATATTGGCATGGCCTAACAATGCACAATTAACATTTCTCTGATTTAGACCTGTTTCTATTTGTATAATGAGTGCTTTGTAATCATTGTTTTATAGTTCGTGTGGGTATCCTGGCAGGTAGCATCTCCAAGTATTTTATCTTGTTTTTAGTTGTTTTAAAGAGAATTTCCCTTTCTTTCTTTTCCTGTTGTTATTTTATTTGTAATAGACAAAAATGCTGATGATTTGTTTGAGTTTATTTTATAGTCTGCAACTTTGCTGAAGTTGTTAATTATTTCCTGTTGATTTCTAGTGGGTTTTTTTATTTTATTTTTAACAGGAATGGGCATTGTAACTTGCTAAAAGCTTTTTCTGTGCCTATTGATATACTCAAGATTTTTGTTGTTTTTGTTTTTATGTGGTCAATTATGTTTATAGGTTCCCTAATGTTGAATTAATTAGCTATGCATTTCTGGAATGAATTCTTTGTCAGGCATTGCTTTGGTCTCTTTGCTCCTTGTTTTATTTAAAATCTTTACTTCAGTATTCATTAGAGATAATGGCCTATGGTTTCTTTGTTTGACTGCCCCTAAATTAAATCTCAAGACCACGTTTGTGTCAAAAAAGGAACTTGGCAGGACCATTTCTTTTCCTATTTTTTCATACTGTTGGATTTAATTGTTCTTTAAATGTTTGACAGAATTCACTGGTAAATCCATCTAGTCCTGTTTTTCCCCCTTGGGGAATGCATTTATGTCTTAATCAACTTCTTCTTTAAAGGTTATTTAGGTCCTCTATTTCCTGTTCTACTAATTTGGACAATATATGTTTTGTAAATATTCATCCATTTCATTTAGATTGTCAGTTTTATTGCCTGGTTGGTCACATAGTTGGTCAAAATTGGTCCCAATAATTTATTTATTTCTTCTTTCTTGGTTGTGAATTCACCTTTTTTTATTTTTGATAATTATAATTTATTTTTCTTCTTTCCTTTTTTAAATCATTAACTAATGGCTTGTCTACTTTATTATTTTTTTAACAGACCTTAGTTGCATTTCCTAATATGATTTTTTTTTCCACTTTGTTAATCTCTTTTGATTTTCAGGATTTCTATTTTGGTGTTTAATTGGGGCTCATTTGTTGCTTTAGTTGTGTTTCCCATTCATTGACCTCTTCTTTCTCTTTTTATGAAAATATTTAGAGATATAAATTGCCTCCAAGTACTGCTTTGGCTACATCCCCCCAATTTTGGTATATTTTTTCATTGTTGCCATTTATTTTTAATAAAATTATTGATTATTACTATGATTTTCCAGAGTCATATAGCTAGTAATCCTCAGAAGTAGTTTTTAATTCATCTCTTCCTCATTTAAGTCCAATACTCTATCCACTGTGTCACTTAAACTTTGAGACTCAATTTCCTCATTTGTCAAATAAGCAAAACAGTGTCTGCCTTGCAGCCATGTGGTGAGGATCCAATGAGATTGTGTAGGTGAAGTGTTTTCCAAACTTTGCTCTCTTGTATACTCAGGAATCCAGTCCCTTCCACCCCCTTAATAATAGCCTACTTGTAACAGGTAACACTTACCTGAATAAAGCTATTTGATATTCTCTCTCCCACTCTTTTCTCTCTCTCGTCAACCTTTCCCCAATGCAGTTCTATACTAGGAATGAATTGGATATAAGTTATGCATAGTCTGCTAGTAAATATTTAACAACCTGCTCTCCAAAAAAGTGGCACTCATTTAAATGTAATCTACTTCATTAATATCCATTCCATCACTTTCTTATTTCTAGACAGTCAACAAAGGAATCAATAAAATTCTGCTTTGTAGCATTTGACAATTCCTGAGATTTAAATGCTCATGTTGAAAATTTAACAGTTGACTCTCCTAAACCAGTTTAAACTGACTCCAACACACTCCTGGAACTAAGTGACCTCTTTGGTCCCTTCCAGCCTGGGAGTCCTATGATTAATTACATTTTCATTTGTCTTATTGAGTAGAAGGGTGGTACATTCAAATAACCTTGTCCCTTTTCCTCCTTGCTCACCAGTGGAAATATTTTAACTTTTCTTTGCCTTGAATCACAGAACTTTGCATCAAATATTGCTCTTGGGTTATAACGATAACCACAAGAGGTCATATTGACATCATACCTTGTTTACAAAGACTCCCTCCACAACAACCCCGGGATGGAATGGAGGAGGTGTGGGGGGGTTAGTGTCCAAGAACCTGGAAAAAAAGCAATGTAACACGAGACTGGAGTCTGATAATCTAACAATAACAGCCAGCTCATGATAATAACTAGCACTGATATATGCAATTGACAAATAATACCTCACCTGATCCTCACAACAATCCTGAGAAATATTATTATTCCCATTTTACAGTTGAGAAAACTGAGATAAAGAGAGAGGCTAAGTGACTTGCCCAAAGTCACACAGCTAGTAAATGTCGGAAGCCCAATTTGAATTTGGGTCTTTCTGATTCCAGGACCAGGACTCTAATCATTGTGCCTCCTGATGCCTAATTAGGTTTTGAACCTAATCTAGGTTCAAAATCTTGACTCTCCCCATTGACTAGCTATGCAGTCTTAGGCAAGTAACTTATCTCTCTGGACCTCAGTTTCCTCACTCCTGCAATGATGGAATAAGTGACCTTTCAATTCCCTTGCTGGAGATTAATGGATGAACTTATAGTATTAGCAGGGAAGTAACAACTGGCCCAACTACTATGAGATACATATCAAACATTGACTTGAGTTGTTCTTTTGATTCTCTCTGTGTCAGGGTTCATGGTACTCAGTTTCACTTTAAGGGAGTGTGTTTTACTGCAGATACAAACAGAGAGTGGAAGGTGGGAAGACGTAGATCTTTAGATTACTGTTAGCTGCATATATTTGGTATCCAATTAATAAATGTGATTTTTCAAATGAAACTCCCTTTCCCGGTTCTCACTGTTTTTTGTTTGTTTGTTTTCTTCCCTTAGACCCCCAATATGGTTATGGCATCTACTTCAGCAAGAACCTCAAAAACGTGGTAGACAATCTCAGGAGGAACTCTGACTCTGACTCCATGATCTATGTGTTTGAGGCTGAAGTGGTCATAGGTTCCTACTGTGAGGGCAAACCATCCTACATTTCTCCTCCTCCACTAGGTGCAGGAGCCATGGATACCTATGACAGTGTAGTTGACAATGTCAAGGACCCAGAGACATTTGTTATTTTTGACAGCACACAGGCTCTGCCTCAGTTTTTGTGGACCTGTGTGTTGAAAAAGAGTGATTTCTCCCAAATGGAGGCTAAGAAGAAGGGCTTAGTGAGTTCTCCTGTTTAGCAGTCATGTCATGTTTCTCTAAATAATGGCTTGGTTACTGTTTTAAAAAAAAGTCTCCTAAGCACCTCCCCTCAAAAATGGATAAGACAGTTCATGGAAACAGACCAGCCATGTACTAGTAAACCAGTGCCTTCAACTAGGCTTCAAGATCTTAAAAAAAATAAAGAGGGGTAGGGTTAGGTAGGTAATCACCATAAAACTTTCCTGGGAGAAACTGAAAGGCTCTCTGCTTTTTCTACTTCCCTTTTCTGTATAAAAACTAGCAAAAACAAAACAAAACAAAACATTATACTTTAAAAGTTGCAAAGCACTTTACAAAAATTATTTCATTTGATCTTCACAACAACTGTGGGAGGCAGGTGCTATTATTATCAGTTTTCTGACCTAGAAAATGGGTATAGCACTCAGTACATTCTACTTCATAGGTTGTTGTGAGGTTCAAATGAGATAATATTTACATAAAGTGTTTTGCAAAACTTTTAGTACTATGTAGGTGCCAGCTAGTGTTATTACTGCTTATTTTTAGCTCATTTATTCATTTAAAATATATGACAATATATGGTGAGATTTCTCTATACTGCTATCCTTGGGACAAATTTTCAATCAAATCGTGCCTTTCTTCTCTAATGTTTTGATATCTCATGTTTCTCAAAAACTAGTTAATTATATACACCTTGTTCTAGTTCTGAGTTATCTAGTGTGCAATTTCAGAATTGGTAGTGCAATTACGACTTTGACTTTTTTCCTCTTTCCTCCATATTATTCATGTATGGTGCTTTCATATCCATTTCTTCATTTTCTCTAATTTTATGAAGTAGCTCATTGGTGTTTTAATATTGCTATTAAATATAATCTAATGAAAATTAATTTTGAGTTATATTGTTATCTTTACATTACTGGGTCAACCAAGCCAATGTATGCTGGCTATCTCTCTAGTGGTGTAATTCTTCCTCTTTTCCTATTGATTATTTTATAGTTTACAGTTATTTTTAAAGGCTAAGTCTCACGGTTTTCTTGGTAGGTTAATCATCATACAGTCATCTTTTTTATTATACCATGTTATACTGTGGACAGTATTTGATACATTTTGTCAAATTTATAAAAGGAGAATTTCCCTTTTTTTGTTAATGATAGCTAAGAATGTTAATTTTTATGATATTGTCTTGTATCATTTTATCTTACTGAAAGATATCTTGATTAATATTTTTGTTGAATCCCCTAGGTTTTCTAAACAATCATGCCTCCCTCAGATATAATTATTTTAATCTCTTTTTTGCTTATGCAAATTTTTATTTCCCTTTTTTGTGCCTTATTACTACAACTAGCATTCCTCA
The DNA here is from genome assembly GCA_028646515.1 of Pseudochirops corinnae. Classification (NCBI taxonomy): domain Eukaryota; kingdom Metazoa; phylum Chordata; class Mammalia; order Diprotodontia; family Pseudocheiridae; genus Pseudochirops; species Pseudochirops corinnae. The sequence goes on from CM053588.1 coordinate 290,871,202, forward strand.
AAGTGTCTCCAATAATGATACTAAGAGTGGCCAGCTCAGCTTTTCTGTTGTCCTTAGTGGGAAAGGTTTTTATATTTCTTTATTACAGATGTCACAGTATTGCCTAAAGGATTCTGAACTTAAATGGCCTAGGTATTTTTTCCCCTTGAAAACTGAGCTGGTCTTTTTTTTTTTTTTTTTGCATTCCATTCATAGTTGGCTTTGTCTGCTTCTTCAAAGATACATAATAGGATGCTCAATTCCACATAGGTACTCAGTCTACAATATTTTAATTGGGCATGGGACAGTCTTTTGCTTCTCCTCTCAACAAAAAATGTCAAAGACTCAAAGGATGCAATAGACCCCATGAACAAAAACCGAAATATAAATCACTCAAAAGTCTATTAAACTCTTTCAGCTTTCCCTTCCCCCAACCTATCACAACCAATAGCAACCAAAGGTAAAGACACTAACATAAGCTTCTTAACAATCTTTCTTCACCTTCCTCCAGCACTGTGTAAGCAACTCTAGAAATTTCAGGGAGGGTTGGTGAAATGCAAATAAGTCCTTCATGACATGGTTTTAGTTTTCCAGCTACATGGAAGTCCTCTTTCTTCTCCAGAATGCACCCTATGGAAGAATCCTTCCCTTTTGGTGGAGGGAGGTATGGATAAAGGACATATGAAGAAAGAAGTTTCTGAATTCAAAGAAAGAAGTGATAAATAGAATAATTTTACACATATATACCTATTTGTGTCTAATGGTAGGCATCTCTAGAATGGGAGTGGGGAGGGAAGAAAAAAAGAAATTTCCATGATAACTTTATATTTAAAAGGAATAGCCAGTTGTTCATAATAGTTTTGCAGTTTCACGTACCATCATCTTTTTTATTATACTGTGTTATAGAAATGCTGGTTGTATTCATAAATCAGAAATAAATTTTTAAAAAGAACTATAGTGTGCATGAAGTAACATACTGTCTCACTGCACTCCTCCTACACTGAATAAATAGCCACCTATCTTCTACTATAGCACAACCAAGGGGTATTTCCTTTATTGATTAATAGGCAACATATGGGATAGATCCACCATAAATTCCAGTCTAATCTAGACACCAAAATATCTCGAAAGGTGGAGCAAAGGAAAACTTTGTATCATCTTGAGAAAACAATAAAGTGATCAGAACAGTAGAATCAAACTGTGGAAGGGGCAATACATCGAATTTGGGGAAATTAATGAACCAAAGAGCCATTTGTGAAATCGCTGAATGGATGATAAAAGGTCACCACTGAGGCTTAGAGTTCCTCCAGAGTATTCAATATTAATGAATAATGGATTATTTTTAACAATCAACACAAGGAAGTAGAATGAGTTTTCATTGTTCCATCTAGATCAGTGGTTCTCAATCTTCCTAATGCCGTAAAGCTTTAATGCTCATATGTGGGTGTATCTGCATGTGGGCGGACCTGCCTGGAGATGGATAGTGGAGCAGTGTCTTGATTCCTAAGACCATCAGAAATAGGGGACCCCCAAAGGGGTCGTGACCCACAGGTTGAGAACTGCTGACCTAAAGGAAGCAAGATTTCCATCAGTTTCTTCAGGTTAGTAATAACTAGTATAAACATAGGCCTTTACACTAAAGGTAAGTTCTCTAGAAGCACAAAAAGAGTAAGACAGACCTAGGTCCTGATTCCAGATTCCGTGCATGCATATGTGTGTGTGTGTGTGTGTGTGTGTGTGTGTGTCTAAAGCACAAGAAATACCAGATATGCAAATCTTCCCTACAACCTCTGAGTATGAGGAGGCTAACATTTCTAGCTATGTACACGTCAAGGACCACAATGCATACTTCATGTCTTCGGGAGGGATTGTATTAGTTCCTAGGGAGAAGGCATAGAAGAGACAGTGATAATCAAGTCAATCACCAAGAACTAAACAATGACAGAGATAGGGATGTGAAGATACTTCCCACCCTCCAAGCTTCTTGAGATCTAGCTTAAATAGATTTCCCCCTTTGTTTGGAGTCAACAACACCATCGCAAAAAATGTCGGGAGATTCAGGACGTGAGCATAGCATTATTCTCCTATTATGTCACAGGCTCCCCATTACTAACTAGGACTTCTAGTCTGTTGAATGTGTTTAATACTAAGGGATACAGAAATAGGATTCTCCAGTCCTTATGCAAGGGCTCATGCCCTATAACCCGAGAAGCTGGTCAAGAGCAGGTCTTCAAGAATGGGAGCTGTGCTGCATTGTGAGTTGAGAATCCATGTGACGAGGAAGACCTAGCATTGTTAGCCTCCTCATACTTACAGTTTTTAGGAAAATAAATATATACATATATAAGTGTGTGTATATGTGTATACATGTATATATGTGTGTGTGTATATATAAATATATAATATATAAATAATGATATAATATATATTTATATGTATAAATATGTTTAGTCATTTCAATAAAATCAGTCTGATCATCATGGTTGGAGATGAGTCATCCTCTTTTCTTTTTTAGGTTTTTCCACATTATAGATTTGGGGCTACAAGGAAAAATTTTGAAGTAAGCCACTTTTTAACTGTTCAATTATCCCTACTTCCTTTGTACATGCCATGCATTGGTGCAAGGTACGAGAGTAAAACTAGGTGAAACCACATACTGTAGATAAAAATACCCTGCTGTTCTCTAAGCATGTTTCTCAGTTTCTGGGGACTTGATATTGGGGCATAGCAATATCCTCAAGAGCTGCTTAGCCTTAGAGGAAACTTCCCCTTAGGGAGGAAATGAAGCAGAGATATGACCTTAGGTATTGAAAGGATTTATTCTATATCCTCACTGATGCACTCATCTCATGAGGCAAGTTACCGTGGAGTTGGCCAGAATCAGTCTCAGAATATTTACAAGAAATTCATTCAACTCCCATATCTGCCTTACTTTAGGTTCAGGACTGCAGAGCCATACGACTCTGTAGTCATGTGTTCATGACTCCTCATTGGTCAGAGGGTTTTACTGTAAGTGGGGAAGAAAGACATTGTTGATATAGCATTAAATTGTTCATTCTGTAGATCATAGACCAACTTTTCATAGGTGTATAGGGAAAGACTCTAGGATGAGGTGGGAAATATTTCAGAATTGCTGATTTATGCATTATAACTCACATTTTTTCAAGAAATATAATAGGCTGGCTTGCAATCTAACAAGTGGTAAACATCCATCCCAATGGAGAGAAGAAGAGTTGGGAAACTGGGCTAGGGATAGGGGTAGGGAACCCCATGGCCTCAAGGACACATGTGACCCTTCTAGGTCCTTGGGTGCAGTCTTTTGGTTGGGTCCAAGTTTTACAAAGCAAATTCTTTTATTAAGGGGATTTGCTCTGCAAAGTTTGGATTCAGTTAAAGGGTTGTACTTGAGGACCTAGAGAGCCACATGTGGCCTTGAGGCCACAGGTTCCCCAACACTGGGTAAGGGGAATTTATCAATTCTTTTGCAGAACTGTCTACCTGACCTTCTCAGTGATCAACATCTCCCCCTCGAATTGGTTGACACTGGATGCTCTATGACTTGCCAGTGGCAGCCATTGGATTTTTCTCTGGTATGGTGAATTGCTGATCTTTCAATATCAACGCTCGTACCAGAATCAAAGAAATAATAATCAAGTCAAATGTGTAGTCCCAAGAGATTGAACCTGACACACTCAGTCCCAATGCTTACAATAAGCAGAGTGCAATTATTTATATGGTTACCATCAATACCAATAGGTATTGGGATGTGTTTATGGTTGTAACAAAACACATGTCCAGGTTTCCAGAAAATGTTTTTCCCACTTCCTTTTTAAATATAGCGCAATAAAGATACTTTATATCATGTTTTGCTAACCAGTTAATAAGCAGTCTATAAATTTGCAGTTTTTATGAACTAAATTATTTTCAAGCTAAGCTTTGTGTTCTTAACATGACACCACCTATTCACAAAATAATTTAGGTTATTAATTTATTAAACAATTATTTATTAAATATATATGTATGTATTTAATAAATAAATATATAATATGAATAAATATATTAAATATATAAAATTAATTTATTAAATGATTAGTTTATTAGTTAGAAGATCTTAATGAATTAGATATCAAATAAAAACTTTTTTTAAAAATTTTATTATAGTTTGCATCATTCATTTCCACAAGATTTTGAGTTACATATTTTCTCCCCCTCTTTCCCCCACCCACCGCCCC
>CM053588.1:290875912-290906173 GCA_028646515.1 Pseudochirops corinnae
CAGCCTCCTAGAATCCCTGGCTTCCTTCAGGGCACAGCTCAGGTGCCACCTCATAGACAAGAGGTTTCCTGACTCTGCCCTCCTCTCCCCAGGTCCTTACCTCTTAAAATCATCTTGTATTATTTAGTATACATTTGGAGTTTGTTTATTTCTCTTCTATCCTCCCATGAGAACATAAGTTAGATGGTAGGAACATTTTCCTTTTTGTATACTGAGTACCTAGATACCTCACTCAAAATAGGGGCCTAAGACAGGCTTGTTGAATTGAAGGAGTTCTGAGTGGGATAAATGTATTTAGAGGAAAGAAAGAAGCAATGAATATCAGAATTTTCAAACTTAGAACATGTATAGAGAACTACCTATGGGGAATTCAGTTCAATTCAATTTTAAAAATATTTCTGTTTTTCAATTAACAAGCCTTTATTTTCCTCTCCTTTCTCTTCCCCATTAAAAAAGGAAAGCAAGACACTTGTAAAAGTATTAATAAACAAGCAAAACATTCCCATGACAGTTAAGATGGCTGAGTAAAGAAAAGAGTACAGCATAGTTAGCAAGACCTGAGTTCAAATCCAGCCTGACACTTGCTGGCTGGGCAAGTCACTTAACCTCTGAATTTTTGGCTTCTATATTCCTGAGACTTTTCCTTTTGAGTTTTCTTCAGTGATATTATAGGTAGATTCTTTTCTATCTTTATTTAGACTTCTTGTTCTATAGATTTGGGCAATTTTCACATAAATGAAATTTCTTGGGAAAATCATGTCCAGACATTTTATTTTTATTATCATTTGAAGGGTCAAAAGATTTCTAAATTATTTCTCCTTGACCTGTTCTCTAGTTCCATTTTTTATATCAGGCATCATAACTTTTCTATCTTTTCATTATTTTGATTTTGTTCTAATCTAGCTGTCCCATGTCAATATTGCCTTCTGTTTCATCTATTCTCAGTTTCATAATAATAAGAGCTAACATTTACTTAGCACTTACTATTTGCCAGGGACTATGCTAAAACACTTTACAATAATTATCTCATTTAATCCTCATAACAAGCCTGGGAAGTAGGGGCTACTATTATCCCCATTTTATACCTGAGAAAACTGAGGCAAACAGAGGTAAAGTGACTCACTCAGCGAGAAGGTGTCTGAGTTCAGATCTGAATTTCGGTCTTCTAATTCCAGGTCCAACCCTCTACCCACTGGGCCACCAACTGTTATTTAGAGAAGACTTACTACTTCCTTTTCCATCTCTTTCAGAGCTTTAAAAACATTTTTAAAATCTTCCCTTGCTTCATTTCTGTTAGGAATTTATTTAGGTAGTCTTTGTGAAAAATTCTTTTCTTTTCTTTTTTTTCCATTTGAGTCTCTGCTGGTGGCTGTTTTAAAGTTACTTCCTCCTTTGGGGAGGAAATCTTTAGGCTTGCAATAATTTTTATACTGGTCATATTTTATATTTCATTTACTCATCTTGCCAGTTATAATTCCTGAATTAGAGCTTACTGCCAGCTCCACTCCATTATTGGCTTTTGGGTGATGTGGCCTTTTCTGCTTGGTCTTCCTCTTGGTCACCTGGGTTTTTATATTCATCTCTACTTCCTGCAGGCTGACCCTGTCCTCAACCCCTCCCTGGATCTTTCAGATTCAGAGCATTGGATACTTAGGGCTATTTCTGGCACCTCAGATCATTACAGGGCATTCTTGGGGAGCCCCTTACTCTTCTTTCCTCTAGTCTCAAAACTTTGTAGACTGTGTTGGCCTCTGTCCCATCACTGGGCACAGAGGCTTTGCTGGAGGTCACTTTTCTTATTGCCTTTGGATTCTGAGGAAGAAGTCATTTACTGTAGTTTCCATTGGATTTTAAAAAATCATTATTCAGTCTTTTGAGAAATTCAGCGTTTTGTTGAAGTACAGTAATGTGGGAAATGGGTTGTTTAACTCTATTTCAATGAGGCATCTTGGTGGGAAGCCTCACCTGAAGGACCATGTCCTGCCCACACCTCTTCTATACTTCTCCATCTAGTACCTACTCCTGTTTCATTCACTCAGGCTAGTAGACTATTTCTTTCCCTTCCCTTCTGATAACTTTGCTAAGAAAACACTTCAGTTTGTTAAACTCTCTCTTTAAATATGGCCTCCAGAGGTGAACACAGTTCTTTAAGGTGTAAGCTAACCAGTGAATAGGTACAGTAGGATTTGTGTCTTTCTTGCATTATAAATTTGTTGATCTTAGGCAACTACAAAATAGAGTATATTTATTTCACACAGGTACTCTAGCCTGATCCCATACATGTCTTCTACATGTAAAGGAATTCTACTTAATGCTTGTTTTTGTTTGGTCTTAGGAATCCAAGATCAAAGACAGATCCCAAGAACAAGGTAACGAGTTCATCCTGAATTAGTCTGATGTACCTACAGCAAGTAAATTGTTTTTCCTCATTAAATGTCAGCATTTTTTTTACCTGATTTTCAGTAGTCTTGTACATGAATGATTTAGGATTGCAAAGCAAACAAATCATGTCCATTTCATTCCAATTTTCTAGCTCATTATTCCACGTTAAACCATCCTTCCTCCCAACTATGTTTCTCTTTCTTTCCATGAGAAGATCTGGTTGTTGTTGTTTTTTCCTTTTTCACAATTAACTATGGCCCATGGATGAAGTCCAGCCATTGAATTTTTTAATTCAGTTTCTTCTCCTAGTGGGCAGAAGGGAAACTCCATTGATTGGAAATTGAAAACTTAGCCTAAAGCAAATATTTGATTGAGAGATTGCTGGATTTTCTGGGCAAGCACGTTGATCTTTTTAGTTACACAGAACATCTATTTTCAGCTGATTTAACCAAAATATTAGAAAGTGATATAAAGAGAGCCATGCATTATAGCCTCTCACTCTAACAAGACTGCCTGTGATCCCATTATGGATGTTTTTGTGTCTTTAAAACTAGATATATCAGAAGACCAGGGCAAAAAGCTCCCATTAGATGGAAGATTGGATGAGACAGAGGACATGTCCAAAGGCTCTGAAAATGTTCCCTCTTTGGTTGCATTAAAACATCTCCAAGATCTAGAGAATGAGTATTTCCTTATTTTTCTGGTGGAGAACATTAGTGGTCTGTCAAAAACCAAAGGAGATTTTGAAGTAGAAGTCATACCAGAAGCACAAACTGTTGTGTTTACCTTTCTGAAACACATTGGTAAGATTGAATAAAAAACAGAAAATATTCATCTGCAAATAGTCTCTATTTTATGCCTTAAAATTCTGATTAGTGAATAAGTGGATAATCCTTGAAATGCCCTGTCTGTCCATTTCTAGTATTCTTTCTGTCTCTCAATAAGAGAAAACTTTGAAGACTTAGGTAACTAGGTGGTAATAGTGGACAGAATGGGGGATTTGGACTCAGGAAGACCTGAGTTCAAATCCTATCTGAGATACTAGCTTTGCCATCCTGGGCACATCACTTATTGTCTTTGAGACTTAATTTCTTTGTAAAATGTGAGGGTTGAACTTGATGGCCTCTAAGGCCTGTTCCAACTCTAAATCAACTATCCCAAGAAATGGTATTGCATTTATTGGCATGATAGAAAGGTACATTGTTTGACTCCAAAGTTTGGGCGTGTTTTAATAGGAAATGGGACTGTATCATTATGAGTTCTATGTGTATATGTGGTATAATTGTAGTTGACATTTATATAACATCTAAAGATTTGAAAAGTGCTTTATTTATATTAGCTCATTTCAACCTCACACTGTGAGGAAAATTCTGCATTTATTTTTATTCCCATTTTCCAGATGAGGAAAATGAGGTTTTCAAAGAGGCTTAAGTAAGTTGGCAGGAGTCAAGCGCTAGTGTCCAAGGATGTATTTGAACTTTGATCTTGAGTCCAAGTCTAACATTGGACTTATTTTACCACAATATAAGTGTAAAGGAGTATTCTCTGCAAAGTGCAATGAAGGTGAAAGAAACTAGTTTTAGAAGCATAAAAAGCTTTGTAGAGGAAGGGAACCCTAAGCCCAGAATCTCAGCTTCCCAGGCTTGTGAAACTAGTTGGAGGAAGAAAGATCTATGGTAAGTTAGTGTATCTCTAAATTGGAGGGCTCTAGTATAGATAGCTGAGGGTAGGTAGGTAGGTGGTGTGGTTGGTACAGTGTGGGGTCTATAAACAGGAAGACTCATCTTTCTGAGTTCATCTCTGACCTTAGACACTAGCTGTGTGACCCTGGGCAAGTCACTTAACCTTGTTCACCTTGGTTTCCTTATCTGTCTAAAAAATTGAGCTAGAGAAGGAAATTCCAAACTACTCTAGTGTCTTCAGTGACCCCCCAACCTCCAACCAAAAAGAGAAAACCCAATGAGTTTCCGAGGAAGCCAACATAACTAAAATAATTGAAGAACAACAACAAAACAAAACTGTCTTGTTTGCTTCCACCTTTGAACTTCCTTTTTTTTCAGTTTATCTTTATAGCTTTAGCTCATCACTTCATTTGCATACTACATTTTCTAGCCAACACAGACCATTCTCTGTTCCTGGTCTCATCCCACACACTTCTGTCTCAGTATCTGTGCCCTGGTCTTCCTCATCTTGGCATGGATACTTCCTGCCCAGCTCTATTTTTTGAACTCCCTCCCTTTCCTTAAGACCCAGCCCAGGGGCTCTTTTCACCATGAAGCTTTGCCTGACTCTCTCAGCTGAAAAGCTTCTCTTCCTCTTACTACATCTCATAGGACTTACTGGACTCCACCATTGTATAGCTACTTATGTAGTATATAATTGTCTATTTCTATTTACATAATAGTATATTTCCTTGCCTTGAAAGCAGTGTCTGTTTCCTCTCTATCATCCTCTGCCTCCAGCACCCAGCACAGTACTGCACCGTAATGAGAATTAAATTTCTTGAATTGAATAGTAACTGTGAGTTAATATTCAGTAAATAGTCATGGTTGAGCTGGATGGTGACTGGCAGAGGGTCAATGGGTGATCTCTGTCAGGAGAATTCCACTCTGCTTAACCAGAAGGAGCTTCCAAGTACAACCCCAGCATAGAAGTGTGCACCTTCCAGACCTGGGATTGTGTCTGAGGGGATCTGTTAGGACTGCGCATTCTCATCTAGGTGTCTTCACTTTGGCCACTCTACATGAAGCACATTTTACATTAGTTTTCTTCCTCAATGAGAGGTTCAATGATACACTAATGATCTCTTTCTTTTTCTCCATAGATACAAAGATGTTTGTTGATCATTGTTCTCAAAACCGAATAGTCCAAGAGAAAAAGATTTTGGTAGCACCTCTGGAAGAGACGAGAACCATCCTGGTGGAAAACCTGCCCCCCGGGGTCAACGAATGTTACATCACTCTTTTCTTTGAGAACCCCAATAATGGAGGAGGACCAGTAACCAAAGTCCAGTGTTTCCCAAAGGACAATTCAGCCCTGATTGAGTTTTCTCATTACCAAGGTAATAATATCTACTGCTAGCTGAATCCTGCTTTTTTTCCCCAATTGATTGCATTCCACTTGATTGTAACCACACTGAGATTTATATGTTTTAAAGTTTGCAAAGCACTTTACGTACCTTATCTGAGCCTCACAGAAACTTTTTGAGATTTGTACTGCAAGTATTTTACAGATGAAGAAATAGGCTCATAGAATTTAATTTGCTCATAGCCATATAGTTAGTATGTGTTCAACGGCAGGATTTGGACCTAGCTCTGACTCTAAGACTGGCCCTCTATCTACTAAGGTATGCTTAGAGGTATTATTATGCTCATTTTACAGATGTGACAACTGCCACTGTGTTAACATGCAAATAAATACAAGGTGATCTAATATACAAGATAAATAGAAAATTATTAACAGACAGAAGGGACTGGAATTAAGAGGAGTTAAGTAAAGGAATGGGAATGAGGGAGAAGGCAATCTGTCAGAGGAGACGCAGTGAAATAAGATCACTTGAATAAGTAGAGAGGTTAGACTTGGAAAGGAATAAATCTGCTTCATCATGTGAGACAGGGATTAAAGAGGAGAAAGTGGCAGAAGGTTTCTGAGTGATAGGAAATGAAGAAGAAGGGAGAAGGGACCCAAATGATTACCAGCTGGTTTCTTTTTGTGCTTCTAAGGATAACCAGTGACTGGCCAGGGAGTAAAATGTGTGGCAGCAGAAAAGCTTCAACATTTTCCATTCAGAAAGGTTTTCTGCTCCTTTGTCCATTCAGTCCAGCAGTATTTAGTAAGCACCTACTATGTGCCAGGAAGTAAGTGCTGAGGATACAAAGAAAAGTAAAAATCAGTCCGTGCTCTTCAGGAACTCAACATCTAACTGAGAAGAAAGCAAGCACCCAAAAATGTACAAACAAGCTACATGAAGAATAAATGAGAAATAACCAAGGAGGAAGGGAGAAAATGTGGAATTCGAGGTTTTATAATAGATGAATGTTAGAAAAGAATAATTTTTTAAATTTCAAAATAGCCATTTTTACTGATTAAAACCTAATTCTTCAGTGATTTCATGGGAATCAAATTGAACAATCCCTTGATAGAATTCCACTTTAAAATAAATGTTGGGAGAGTATGGCTCATTCTTTCAGTGCAATACCTATATTGCATTAGTGTGTCACTTTAATTAGAGTAATATTTTAGAATAATTACAGTAGTTTCACAATCTCAGTAAATATTAGTTTTCTTCCTACAAAGACAAATTCTGCCTGAATTAAAATGTAACACAGCTTCATTAAATTTTTATGAACTGTAAAATAATTTTATTTGTTTCTTTTTCTTTTAGTGGTCAAAACCATCTTGACAAAGAATCTTCTCTTCAACAACAATTCCATTTCACTGTTCCCATACTACCACACTTTGAGTACTGCTTTATATAGAAAGGCAAAACAACCAGTGAAACTGCCAGAGCCCTTTGCAAGACCAATGGAGCCTTATCTGTTGAAGTTCTTTCAGAAAGATGATCAAGTGATTGGAGAGATAACTAGCACCATGGAGACCTGTCATTGTGAGCTAACATGGCCAGGACCCAATGATAAAGAGTCAGAAATTCTACTCAGACCTTCAGTTACCTTAGTCACTCAAAGAAGAACAAACAACAACATAATCAAGACATGGAGTGAGGATGTTTCCATGAGATTCTCTTGCCTCATGTCTGAATTCCAGATTAGGAAGTATAATGTAGATCCAGTGATGTGGGAAGCCATTAGGGACAGCATAGAAAATAAGAAAATTTTGATTGAGTTTGATAAGCTTCAGGAGATGGTGATCATAGTAGGGAGACTAGAGGACGTGCAAAGAACTGAACCACAAATGAGGACTCTGATAGAAAGACTAACCCAAAAAATAGAAAGGAAAAAGCAAAGGATAAGTGATACCTTGTCTGTGTGTCCTGGAAGGTTTTCCATTTTATGCCACAATGGGTTAGAAGAGACTCTCCACAAAGAATACCATGAGCTGGAAGTCACTTACAACACCCTCACAAAGAGCATTTGCCTGAGTGGATTGCCTGCAGATGTGTACAAAGCAAAGAGTGAAATTCTGGAGGAGCTGCAGAAGTTGACTTGGAAATCCCTCCATCTTCCTTCTGCAATCATTCAATTTCTACAGCAAGTAAACTGTGAGAAATTCTCTGAATCTCTTTTTGGAGCAGAGAAAATTCCTGCTGCTTTTGAGTTAGAGGGTGAAGCAATTGTGCTGGTCGGCTTCTCTCCTCAAATTCTTTCTGAAGCTGAGGAACATATGAAGAAAGTCTTGAACTTTAAGTGCATCAGTGTGGTAGATAGTGGAATTCTTGGTGATTGTCAGTGGAAAAAACTCATCAGTGATTTAAATAAGAAATACAACTGCTTCTCAAAGACTGTAATAATAGAACAGCAGAATTCAGACACTGGAGTTGAGATAATCATTGCTGGTTGTATTAGTCCCGTATGTGAAAGCTACCAGGAACTTTGTGAATTTATAGAAAAAAACACAAAGATACAGGAGTTAATCACTGTGAAATCTCTAGCAGTTATCCAGTATATAAAGGAGGAAAAAAAGCAAATCTTCAAAAAACTAAAGAAAAAAAATGTGAAGGTTGATTTCAAAACTGTGGCCACCCAAAGAGGCATTTCACTGATTGGTCCCAAAGAAGAAGTCGTAAGAGGAGTGGCCATGGTTAAACAAGCACTAGATTCGATACATGTTAGAAATTTTAGCATTGTTAAGCCAGGGGCTGAAACTTTATTCAAAGACAGGGAGGAGTTTTATAAAACGGAAGCAAAAAGAAAGTATAGTTGTACAATTTGGCTACAAGAAGATGTAAATGAGAGCAATAGGGGATTAATGGGCATTGATGGGCAGAAGGTCCATTGCAAGATAACCTTAGAATCTGGCATCTTATTAACTGTTCAGGAAGGTGACTTAACCCACTTCTCAGCAGATGTGGTGCTGAATGCAGCAAATGAGGACCTAAAACACTTTGGAGGCCTGGCAGCTGCACTCTCTAAAGCAGCAGGCCCAGAGCTACAGAAGGACTGTGACCAGATAATCCAGGAATGGGGTAAGATTCCTCCTGGCTGTGCTGTTGTCTCAGCCGCTGGACAGCTCCCATATAAGCAAGTGATTCATGCTGTTGGCATCCAGTGGAAGCAAGAAGATGCTCACAGATGTATGTGGCTATTGAAAAAGGCTATCACAGACTCTCTTTATCTGGCTGGACTCGATGGGCACACTTCAATAGCTATCCCAGGTTTTAGTTCTGGAGACTATGGCTACCCCTTAAAAGACTGTGCAGAGACCATCATTCAGTCCATTAAGGAACACTTCCAGAACTCCCCAAATAAACATAGCTTGAAAAAGATTCATCTGGTTGATTCATCTGAGGAGACAGTTAAGGCTCTTTCCAAAGCTGTGAGGGCCATATTTAAAAATGCATTACCTAAGAACAATTCACTGTCCTGTACACCATTAGAAAACCAGAAAACCACCTTGAGAAAAAGTTCTGCACGTAGATATGTGTTAGATTCCATCCAAACTAGTGAACACTTGAGCATCATCTTGATGACAGGAGATGTTCAGGACATGCAGGTGGGTATTACCATTTACCAAACACTGCTGGAGGTTATTTTGAAATTTGAGTAGCCTGATTCCCATGTAACTGGGATCATATATATTTTCAGCATATGATCTTTGTAAAGTTAATGCAAATTTAGTCTGAGGTTAAAATTCTACTCCCTTGAGTGTGTGGAAGCTGAATATAAGTCAAATGACCTGCCATGCGTTCACCGTTCATGAGTGTCCAAGGCAGAGTTGAACCTAACTCTTCCCATCTACAAATCCAGTGCCCAATTCATTATACTATGCTGTCTCTATAAAGAATTTTTAGATGATCCAGCATCTGTTCCTTTCCAGTGTTACAACTAGCCAAGATCTGACTTGACTTATCTAGTTCTGTCATTTCCAGTTGTGTCTAACTATTCATGACCACATTTGGGGTTTTCTTGGCAAAGACACTGGAATGTTTTTCCATTTTCTGCTCTAACTCATTTTATGGATGATAAAACTGAGGTAAACAGGGTTAAATGACTTGACCAGGGTCACACAGCTCGAATGTGTCTGAAGCCAGATTTGAACTCTGGAAGATGACTCCAAGCCCAGCACTCTAAAAACTTTACCACTTAGCTCTCCAGCTTTATCTAGAAAGCAATCTACTCTAGAGTAGAAACACTCTTTTTTTTAGAGCCTGGTCATATTTTTGTTGTTGTTTTTGTTCCATTGTTTCAGTCATATCCAACTCTTCCTGACGCCATTTAGGGTTTTCTTGGCAAAGCTACTGGAGTGATTTGCTATATCCTTCTCCAGTTCATTTTACAGATTAGAGAACTTGAGGCAAACAGGGTAAAATGTTTTGTTCATGCTCACACAGCTAGTTTCTGAGACTGGATTTGAACTCTGGTTCCTGACTCCAGGGTCAGCATTCTATCCACTGAGCTATGTAGCTATTCCAGTCATATTTTAAATTTATCTTAAAAACATTTTTCTTCTTCATTAAGAACTTCACTTAAATGGCAATCAACATACATATATTCACATACAAAGAGGTATAAAAATTATATTATGTACAGTTTAGCTGATTTTTTTAAAGGTACATACATTTAGCACTATTATAACAGAACTGCCATACTTGTCTCTCTCTCCATCTGAACTTGCTTCTGTGTGTTTTTAAAATATTTCATTGATGCTTTTTTCTTTCTTTCCTCCTTTTTTCATTTTTGCATTACTATACCTACCACTACCTTTTGCCAGTAATTCTGGCTTCTGCTTTCTTCATTCTACATAGCTTTTTTTTAAATAAAATTTTGGGTTTTTTTGCTTTTTGGAGCAGGAAAGGCAGGGCAATTGGGATTAAGTGACTTGCCCAAGGTCACACAGCTAGTAAGTGTTAAGTGTGTGAGTCTGAATTTGAACTCATGTCAACCTGACTCTAGGACCGGTGCCCTATTCACTGCACCACCTAGTTGCCCCTTTCATTCTACATTGTTGATAATGGTCTTCCCATGTTTTTCTTGAGTCGTCTCAGTGCACAGTGGATAGAACACTGCATCTGGAGTAAAAATGACCTGAGTTCAAATCTAGCCTCTAGCTCTTACCACCTGTGTGACCCTAAGTAAGCCACCTAACTGCTACCTGCCTCAGTTTCCTTTTCTATGGAGTAGCACCTGCTTCACAGAGTTGTTATGTGGATCGAATGAGATAATATTTGTAAATGCTTACATAAATGCTAAGTATTTTTTCAAAAAATAATGCCCCATTTTCATTGCTTCTCATAGGTCAATAATATCCTATTATGTTTATAAGGTCCAAATTATTCCCATTGATTTCCAGTTTTTGCTGCCATGAAGAGTGCTGCTGTGATCACCTTGTTCAGTTTAGGATTTCTTTCTATCACAGACCTCCATAAAATCTGAATCCCACATCACTATTGCTGCATCAAAGGGTCTGGATGGCTCATTGAGTGTTCTCACTTATTTGCAAATTGTTTTCCCATGTGATTGGAAATTTACAACTCTACCAATTCTTCTTACCAGTATGCATTGCTTCCCACAGCTCCTCCAACACTGACTTCTTTTTAAATCAACTTCTCTGTGACTCGTGTGAAGTATATTCCTTGTTATTAATATAATAGTGCTTTTCTCATATGGTTGCTCAACATTTGAATTTTTCTTTGGAACACCTCTGTGTTGAGGACTAACTTTTGATCTTATAGACTTTTTTTTTATCAGTTTCCAAAAATTTCTTCCCCAATGCCCATCACTTGATTGGAGGTCCAGACTGTAGATTCCATGGATATAGAATTTTTTCTTTTAGATGCATGTATATCTTCCTATATTTGAAAATAGTTTTGTCAATTGATATATTCTTTCTAATTTGAAAAATTCAAGACTGGAGGAAAAGAATCCCAGCAAGAATTTGGGATATACTAAAGGGAAGAGAAAGCTTGGGAAGATTATTTTGCCATATCCTCACATTTGCAGTATCTCACTAGATTGCAAACTTATTTGCAGAAAGAGATCAATGAGTATTTATGAAGTAGATGGAGGAATGACTCGTCTTTTGAAAAATAGAAACAGAGGATCTTAACAATCAGCAGAATGAGCAATGTGCTCTTGAGTAATCTATGGTTGGTCATATAATAAAACATGTATAGTATGAGGTTCTTCCTATTCCAGCTTTCCTTATTTATTATTTACTTTAATTAACTCCTCTCCAATTTACCCAGTTTTGGAAGCTTGCAAATTATGATTGACTTTTCCTTCTACCTTGCTTCTAAAATTCGATTAAGCAATAGGTTTAATTGACTCTTCTTTCAACATTCATCATTTCTTTTCCATTTCCACAGCTATCACATGAGATCAAAACATAAATATTTTATGTCTCAATTACTGAAATAATTTGTTTTTATTGGGGGGTTGGGAATGAGGCAATCAGGATTAACTGACTTGTGCAGGGTCACACAGCTAGTAAATGTCAAGAGTTTGAGGCTGGATTTGAACTCAGTTGCTCCTGACTCCAGGGCTATTGCTCTATCCACTGCACCACCGAGTTGCCCCCATTACAACAGCTTCTTAAAACTATCATTTCATAAAGAAGAAAAGTTAGGTCTAGAAAAGTTCTGTGATTTGCCCAAGGTTATGTAAATAGTAAATAAGAAATACAAGATTAAAACCCAAGCCTCTCACCTATGCTGAAAGTTTTACATGAAAGTTGAAGACAACATATAAGTAAAGATATAGAACAGTATAACTTAATTGCTCAATAATTATTCCAGTAGTAATTGCTTTAGTATAGAGATAACCAATAGCTGCCTCCACCAGACACCCCAGTGGCAAGGGGAAGTGAAGAAGGAAAGGAGCAAGCCTTTATCAGGCACCTATTACGTGGCAGGCTCAGAGCTAAGTGATTTACAAATACTGTCTCTTTTAACGGTACATACGCTGCCCTTGCCTTTCCCCTTTGCATTCGTCTCTTCGACAAGTGCTTTTCTTTCAAGACTCATCTCAAATCCCACATCCTTTTCAAAACTGCTCCTGATTATCTGGTCTGAAATGATGGAATGGAAGGGGAAAGCATTTACTAAAGCACTGTATGCAAAGCACTGTGTAAATTTTGTCATACAAATAGAAAATCAAGACCGCCTCTGCCCTCATTGAGCTGCATTCTAATGGGGGAGAAAACAAATAAAAGAAGGTTCATGTTAGGTTATTATTGTGCTGTTTGGTTCCCAGCATATTAAAAGGCCAGGTAGTATTTGGGCAGGGAAAGTAGTGGGTTGGGTGACAAGACCCAAAGGACCTCAGGGAGTAATGGTAGAATAGATGGTGCCCTGCCACGAAGACAATGGATGCAAAGATTAGAGTGGAGTATGGATTACATCAAGCAGAGATAAGCACATGAGAATCAGCATCCAGGTGACAGTGGGCATCTTGAACCCACTTGATACTGGACAAAGGGACGATGAGAATTAGCTGGGGAAGGGAAATGTTCAAGGCTTCCCTCAGTCATACGAGGTGATGCTTCTCTGTCTTTCAGCACACTATTATTGGTGGGGGAGGGGAGGAGGAAGTTGGGTGACTCAGGGCAGTTACTACCTGTGTGACCCTGGGCAGGTTACTTAACCCTTGCCTGCCTCAGTCAGTCCATAAACAGTTATTAAGTGCCTGCCCTGTGCCAGGTTGGGACAGGTTTCCAGTAGAAGATGAGATGCCTCAGTTTCCTTAACTGTAAAGTAGGGATAATAATAGCATCTTTGTCTCAAGGTTCTTCGGAAGATGAAAAGAGACAGTGTTTGTAAATCACTTAGCTCCGAGCCTGCCACGTAATGGGCGCCTGAGAAAGCCTTGTTCCTTTCCTTTGTCACTTGCCCTTGCCACTGGGGTGTCTGGTGGCAGCAGCTCTTGGTTGTCTCTATACTAGAGCAATTACTGCTGGAATAATTCTTGAGCCATTGAGTTTATACTGTTCTATGTCTTTACTTCTATGTTGTCTTCAACTTTCATGTAAATATTTTACTGTTATTCAACTTTTTACATGTAGGGCATAACTCCCCAATTAGATTGTAAGCTTTTAGAATGTACAAACTGTTTCTTATACCTCTTTGCATCTTTCACATTGCTTTGCATATGAAGATTTATTGATGTGATTTTGTTTTTAACAAGGTTTGTTTTTATTTTAGGCTGATATTATTGTAAATTCCATCCCTTTGGATCTTCATCTTGGCAAAGGACCACTTTCTCGGGCCTTATTGAGGAAGGCTGGCCCAGAACTCCAGGAAGAATTAAATACATTTGGAAAAACATCAGTGAAAACAGGCGATGTTCTGAAGACAAGAGGCTATAATCTGGGCTGCAGAAGTGTGCTGCATGTGGTGGCTCCTGCCTGGGATGATGGAGCAAGGAATTCCCAAAAGGTAGAGAAATGTTAAGTTCTCAACCAACAAGCACTTATTAACCTCCTATTGTATGCCAGGCATTGTGCTGGATGCTGGGCATATAAAGACAAAAATTAGACAGTCCTTACCCATACTTACATCCTATCAGCGGCAAGAAGTATGTACACGTGTAAGGAAACATAAAATATATAGAAAGTAAATAGAAAATATTTACAAAAATTTGGAGAGGAAGGGGCACCAGAGGCTAAGGTCTAAGAGTGACTCACATAGAAGGTGGAATTTGAGCAGAGCTCTGAAGGGAGCTAAGTATTCCTTGAAGTGGAAATCGGTTAAGGGTGTACTCCAGGCATGAGGGGACAACCTGTGCAAAGTCATGGAAGTGGGAGATGTGTCATTTCCAAGGAATAAACGGTAGTCTGGTTTGACTAGAGAGTACATGACAGGGCATCATCTATGCAGTAAGTCTGGAAAGGTAGGCTGCAAATGGTTTGTGAACAGCTTTCAATGAAAGCAGAAGAGTTGGCAGCTAAGTGGAACAATGGATATAGAATGCCAGGCCTCGGAGTCAGGAAGGTAAGCGTTCTACTCTAACTCTTTTTTAAAAAAAAATTATTTACGTTTAGTTTACAATATTCAGTTTCACGATCCCTTGAGTTCCAAATTTTCTCCCCCTCCCTCTCCTATGGGGGCATGCAATCAAATATAGGTTCTACAAACACCTTCACATTGAACATTAATCAAGTTGTAAAGAAGGATTATAACCAATAGAGTGAACAATGAGAAAGAAGGGATACAATAAAACAAAACATAAAAGAGAGAGAGCAAGTAGTTTGCTTCAATCTACATTCAGACTCTGTAGTTCTTTCTCTGGATGTGGATGGCCCTTTCCATCATCAATCAGTCTTTTGGAGTTGTCTTCTAACCTTGCTTTGCAGAGAGGAGCCCAGTCTATCAGAATTAGTTGTCACACATACAATGTGTCTGTAATTGTGTAAAATGTTCTCCTGGTTCTGCTCTCCTCACTTAGCATCAGTTTATATAAGTCTCTCCAGTTTGTTATGAAGTCCCTCTGCTCCTCATTTCTTGTAGCATAATAATATTCCATTACATTCAAATACCACAACTTGTTTAGCCATTTCTTAATTGATGGGCATCCCCTTGATTTCCAGTTCTTTGCCACCACAAAAAGAGCTGTATTAATATTTTTGTACATACGGGTCCTCCTCCTACTTGTATGATCTCTTTGGGATACAGCCTAGAAGTGGTATTACTGGGTCAAAGGGTATGTACTTCTTTATAGCCCTTTGGGCATAGTTCCAGACAGCTCTCCAGAATGGTTGGATCAGTTCACAACTCCACCAACAATACATTAGTGTTCCAATTTTTCCACATCCTCTGCAAGATTTGTCATTTTCCTGTTTTGTCATCTTAGCCAACCTGACCAGTAAGATGTGGTACCTCAGAGTTGTTTTGATTTGCATTTCTCTAATCAATAGTGATTTAGAACTTTTTTTCATATGCTTATAGATATCTTTAATTTCTTCCTCTGAAAATTGCCTGTTCATATCCTTTGATTATTTGTCAATTCGGGAATGACTTGTAATCTTATAGATTTGACTCAGTTCTCTGTATGTTTTAGAAATGAAGGCTTTATCAGAGATACTGGATGTAAAAAGTTTTTCCCAATTTTCTACTTCCCTCCTAATCTTGGTGGGAAGATTGGCTTTATTTGTACAAAAACTTTTCAATTTAATGTAATCAGAATTTTTCATTTTGCATTTCATAATGCTCTCTAAATCTTGTTTGGTCATAAAATCTTTCCTTCTCCACAAATCTGGCAGGTAAATTATTACTTGTTCTCCCAGATTGCTTATAGTATCAGCCTTTATACCTAGATCATGTACCCATTTAGACTTTATTTTGGTATACGGTGAAGACATCCATGCCCAGTTTTTGCCATAATATTTTCCAGTTTTCCCAGCAGTTTTTGTCAAATAGTGAGTTCTTACCCTAGCAGCTGGAATCTTTGGCTTTATCAAAGATTAGATTACTATAGTCCTTGACTGCTATGTCTTGTGTACCTGATCTGTTCCACTGATCCACTACTCTATTTCTCAGCAAGTACCAAGAAGTTTTCATGACTGCTGCTTTATAATACAGATTAAAATCTGGTACAGCTAGGCCACCTTCCCTAGCATTTCTTTTCATTAATTCCCTTGATAATCTGGATCTTTTGTTCTCCCAGATGAAGATTGTTACTATTTTTCTAGCTCTATAAAATACTTTTTTGGTAGATTGATTGGTATAGCACTAAATATGTAAATTAATTTAGGTAAAATTGTCATTTTTATTATGTTAGTTTGATCTAGCCATGAGCAACTAATGTTTTTCCAATTATTTGGGTCTGACTTTATTTGAGTGAAAAGTGTTTTGTAATTTTGTTCTTATATGTTCTGGGTTTGTTTTAGCGGTAGATTCCCAAATATTTTATAATGTCTACAGTAACTTTAAATGGGATTTCTCTTTCTATTTCTTGTTGTTGGATTTTGTTAGAAATATATAGGAATGCTGAGGATTTATGTGAGTTTATTCTACTCTTAACTCTTGACACTGACTAGCTGTGTGACCCTGGACAAGTCACTGAACCTATACCTGTCTCATTTCTTTCAACTGTAAAATAAGGATTAATAATATCCTGGTCCGCAATAAGCAACATATAAATGTTATCATTATAATCATTTATTGTTGTCATTGTCATCCTAGAGGCAATAGGGAGTATCTCCAGCCCATTTGGAGACCATACAGAGTTTTATTTCAGCATCATCATGGCTTATGTGTGTCTTTGGAATTCAAACTAGCAGTCACAGGACAGTCCATCATTGTTGCATTTATACCAGCCTAATTAACCCTTTCTACAGCATGGCCAATAACAGTAAAGAGCATAAAGTCATAAGCCATTAATAGTAATAGCAGCATCAGCTGGCAATAATGATGCTGGAGATCATATTTCATTAAGAAAAGGACATATGAGCTATGAGGAGAATGGCAGAGTCAGTGACACTGTGGGCATACATCTTTTGGGAATTTTAATTTATTCCTGTCTTTATACCCTTTTCCCCTCCAAAAATTTTGGAATTCCCTGGAGGGTACTTTGTACTTTTCTCAATTACTCGGTCTCTTTTCTTTATTTTTTCAGCTTTTTAACACTCGTGTATTTGCATATATTTAAAACTATGGATTTTGATAAATAAAATATTTTGAAACAAACACACAGACATACACTTATGTCGCTCTGATTAACTGTATTTTATAGTTTCCCAGGACCTTGGCACAGGTTCAAACTTTATTCTGTTCACTAGATTCACTTTGGTCCCACTCACTTTCTTCTTTCATCAACTTGAAATCTCTTTCCACACCTTCAGGACCAAAATTAATCAGATGGGCGGATGGAAGAGCAGCACATGGCGGCTTCATTCTGGGTCAGTGGTTTTGGTTTTTCCTTTTATCCTGGTGATGCGAGACAGGCAGTACCATCACTACCTGTCACTGTTAAATAAGTTGAAGTAGTGATCTCAGAAGGTAGTGTGTGCAGGCTGTACCCTGCATCTAGGTAGGACACATTTCTAATGTTCAACTGTTTCTTTTGAAGGTTGTGAAGTTTTCTCTTGTATTTTTGTTTTCTGATTAGACTTATTGAATTTGTAAATCTCAATCATATATGATTTGTCAGACATTTTTGCCAATTAAGCAGTAATAGGTGGGACTCACAAGTAAGTCAGTCCTCTGAGGTGGCTGCTCTGAGCCATTTTTTCTTCTTCCTTCCTTTTCCCTTCTAACTCCCCCAGTTCTTCACAAAACCAGTAAGCAACCCAGTTAGTCAGAGTTATTAAAAGTTTTGTGTGTATTTCTTCTTCCTCTTATCACTAGCTATTACATGTTGTCATTCTCCATCACACACACGTTTCTAGACAATTGACAACTAAGTGTCCCTGCAGCCATGGGAGCACACACATTCCTCCTTTTGCACATCTTCTGTTTCTGATGCTAATCTCTGATTTACGTGAAAATATTTGCTATTTTTCAGATAATGGAAGATATTATTACAGAATGCCTGGAAACTGCTGCCTCTCTATCTTTCACATCGATCACTTTTCCTGCAATTGGAACAGGAAATTTGAGATTTCCAAAAACCATTTTTGCCAAATTATTGCTGGCCCAAGTCTTCAAATTTAGTAGTTCAAGACCTTTGAAGACTCTGAAAGAAGTGTGCTTTCTATTGCATCCCAGTGATATTGACAACATTCAGGTAATAGTGGAATTTTCTTGGAATTAAGTTGCCAAAATGGTTTAAAGTCTGTGCCTCTAGCAAAATTAAAGATGTATTTTCAACCTATCAATCTATATGCTCTTTTTATTTGGAAGGAAGTTTATATTTGAGAGCTCATATTTATAAGGTATGTAAATAAAAATATATGTGTGTGCATGTGTATATGTGAATACTTGGAGAGAGAGACATTTATGAAAACACTAGCTCATAACTGTTTCAGGATAGAAAGGTATTTTGAAAGTATGTGTTTGTGTGTATATACACTTTGCTGTTTATCATATATATGTGTATATAAATATATGTGTGTACACATATATGTATATACATTCACACATATGTATATGTATTTATGTATATAATCACACACATGCATACACATATCCACTTGGAAAATACCACTTGCCAAATCACCTTCCTTCAGAATAGAAAGAGGAATTTCATTCAGAATAACTACAGAATATGTCAAATATTTGATAGTCTACCTACCAAGACTTGCGGAGGAACTTTATTAATACAGCACAAAACACTCTCTAGAGAAGGAAAGACAGAGGAATGTTAATTATCTGTGAGTAGGTTGGGCCGATATAATGAAAATGATGGCATCTTTTAATTGACCTGATCAGTGCTACACCAAGCAGACGATAAAAGGCTTAGTTTATAGAACGTGAGAAAATAATAATAAAATTCATTGCAAAGGACATAATAAAAAATGGGATAGACAGAGGCCTAGTTAGCACCAGAATTCAAATGAGTCTACAAAGCAGTAATCACCAAAACTGTTTAGTACAGGTCAAAAAAATGGGGGTAACTAAGTGGTGCAGGAGATAGAGCACTGGGCTTGGAATCAGGAAGATTCATTTTAAGGAGTTTCAATCCAGCCTCAGACACTTCCCAGTTGACCCTAGAAAAGTCATTTATCCCTGTTAAGGAATAATTTCTCACCTGTAAAATGAGCTGGTGAAAGAAAAAGCAAACCACCCTATTATTTTTGCCAAGAAAATCCAAAATGGTTTCACAAAGAGTTGGACGTTACTGAAACAATAACAACCAAAAATGAAGAAAGTGACCAGTAAAACAGATGATGTGTGCAATATGCAGAAACAGACAAATGTAGCACTCCTGTGTTCAATAAGCCAACAAGGCAAAAGACCTTAACTACCAGGACAAGGTTTCACTGCTTGACAATAACTGCTAAGACCAACGGAAAACAGTCTGGTAGAAATAAGACCTATACCTCTCACCATACATAAGAAAAGTTCTAAATTGATACATGACTGATATTAAATGTATATCGCAAATGAATTAGAGGAACAAATGAACAATGAATAAAAGACTTCACAACTATAGTAAGAGGAAAAGTTTAAGACCAAAGAAGAAAGAGTGGACATATTTGATTGTGCAAAATCAAAAAGTTTTTGTGCAATTAAAGTAAATACTAGTTAAAATTTTTAAATGAAAATGTAAATGTGGGGGGAGGGAAATCTTTGCAAATTTTCTCTGATGAAGGTATCTATCCAAGCTATATAAGGAAAGTATCCAAATACATAAGAATGTAACGGTTATATGGACAAAGAATTTGAGCAGACAATTCTAAAGAATTTTCTGAAAGAAAGAAATACAAACTATCAAAAACCTTAAGGAAAAAAATGCTCCAAGTCTTCCTTAAAGATTTATTTATGATCTTTCAAGTATATGATCATAGATTTAGAGCTTGAAGGGACATTGGAGGTTATCTGGTACAACTCCCCATTGTATAAAGTAGGAATTTGAGGCCAAGAGATGTTAGCAGATTGTCAAAGACCACACGGGGAGCAAGTCAAAAAGCCACAAATATAGGTCAGATCTTCTGACTTCAAATGCAGCACCCTTTGGAATAAGATCCTGGCTCTGTTCCGTAATGGATTGCATCCTTTAGGACTTTCTTTAATATGGTCTTCTTTTAGGAATGAAATTTCTACTGGGTGTAAGTCATTTTAATTTCCAGTCACAGAAATGTGTCCTTATTTTCTTGCTGCCTATGCTTCTCTGAAAAATATAATCAATATTTAGACTGAGAATTGTTACACTCAGTAGTTGCCTTTTTTTCCCCAGGCATTTGAGAGAGAATTCGCTAAATATACCAGTGGAAATCCTGCCCGTGACACAGTTTCCAACACCAGCGATACACAAGGTCTAGTAAAGTTATTTTCTTCAAAATTGTTTGCCATGGTTTATTAATAATTTAATGGTAGTCTAAATGCAGACAAACATAATGGCTTATATGAAAAATAAAGAAATAATAGAGAAGACAATGTTGATAAAAATACGTTTAGTGTTTCTAATCATATAAGATCCTACATATGTAGATAATGTAGATAGATAATACATTTTTAAATCAAGTGCTTATTGTGCAGGCTTATTATGCCAGGCTCTATGCTAAATGCCATTCTTTTTTTTTTTTTTTTTCTTTTTTTTTTTTCTTTTTGGAGGGGGGAAGGTAGGGCAATTGGGGTTAAGTGACTTGCCCAAAGTCATATGGCTAGTAAGTATTTAGTGTTTAAGGCTGGATTTGAACTCAGGTCCTCCTGACTCCAGGACCAGTGCTCTATTCACTGCACCACCTAGTGACTCCAATGCTATTCATTTTTATCGGTCATATGAGTGAGATCAAGTTATCTGGTCTGTGACTATTTTGTTGAATGATATGTAATGAAACCATTATTTTTCTCAAACTAGTAAAAATCACTTCCATATAGATTAACTCGGACTCAAGCGGCTAGATGTTTCTGGAGCATCAAATTTGATTAATTGATGCTACATATGGCCCATATACTATTTTAAAATATCTTTCACCAATAGAGCAGTTTTAGATAATTAGAGGATCTGGAAAACTAACACAGAGAGAATACCTAAAAGTGAAGAGGGAAGAGTAAGAGAGAGCTGTAGAGCAAAATCTGATTATAATAGTCACCAAATTATATATTTGTCCTGGAGTTCTTTTTTTTTTCTCTTTAGATCTCTTTGGCACAATTTCTAGCCCTGAATTAGGAGTATATGAAAGGAAGATTGGATCCATCACCTTCCAGGTTGCTTCTGGGGACATCATTAAGGAAGAGTCCGATGTTATTGTAAACTCAACAGATGAGACATTTGTCCTCAAAAAAGGTATTTTGTTTGAATAATTTACACTAATCTAATGGCTAACATGATTATAATGTTGCGATGTATCATGAATCTCTTATAGTCACATAGTGTAATGAAGGAAAAGCAATACTAGTAGTATATATGAGTGAGCACAAGGACCCAAACTCCTGGATATTGTCCCTCCTAGATCAGGGCAAAGTACATAGCTACATCGCTGCAGTTCTGCATTTCTCTTAACACTCACTGTCTTGCTCCCATTGCTTCTCTCTGGTGGAATATCAGCTCCTCAAGGGTAGGAACTATTTGTTTTTTCTTTTCTAAAAATAATTCTTATATATTTTGTTTTTATTTTGTCTTCTCTATACCTTCTCTGAGTGAAACCTCTCTATAACAAAGAATTTTTTAAAGTGGAAAAAAGTTAGCAAAACTAACTAATAATATTGAAAAAGTCTGACATTATATGCAGCATTCCAAACCCATGGACCCCCACCTCTGCAAAAACAGGGGAGAGATGTCATCTCATATCTATTCCTTGGAGCCAAGACTGGTCATTAAAATTTTGCAGCACGCAATGATGATTATTTTGATGTCATTGTTGCCTTTTCCATTTATGTTGTTATAGTTATTATGTGTATTGTTCCCGTCTCTGCTTACTTCACTTTGTATCAATTTATGTCTTTCCATGCTTCTCTGTATTTTTCATATTAATCATTTCTCATACCATAGTAATATTCTATTTCATTCATGTACCACAGCCTGTTTAGCTGTCCTGGAATCAATGGGCATCTGCTTTGTTTCTGACTCTCTGCTACCACAAAAAAGGCTGCAGGAAACATTTTTGTGTTCATGCAAGCTTTATTTTTGCTCTTGACTCATTTGGGATATATGTATCCCATAGCAGTGGAATCTTTAGGTCAAAGGATACAAAACAATACAGGTTTTTAAAAATACAATTCCAAACTACTTTCCAGAATGACTCCACCAAATGATAACTCCACCAACTATGCATCAGTATGTCCATCTTTCCCTAGCCCTTACAGCATTAACTATCCCCACCTTCCAGCATTGATTATTCCCATCTTTTGTCTTCTTTATCAAATCTGAAGGGTGAAAAGTAACCTTTGACCTGGCATTTTGATTGCTGTAAGTGTATTCTTTCATATGTAAGTATTCTTCACTATGCTTGTTGACAACTTGCATTTTTTCTTTTGAAAACAGCCTCTTCCTATCCTTTGACCTCTTAGCTTTTGAGGAAGCATCTCTTCAAGTGAAGTAAAAGACTGTGATTACAACAATAACTAACATTTATATGACACTCTGAGGTTTGCAAAACACTTTAGCCGGGTTAATTCGCTTGATCCTCCCAACCACCATGTGAAGTTGGTGCTATTATTAATCCATTTTACAGACAAGGATACTGAGAAATGAGAGGTAAAGTGACTTGTCCAGAGTTATACAGCCAGGCAGTGTCTGATGCAGGATTCTAGCTCAGGTCTTCCTGCCTCGCAGTTCTCTTTTTCTAATCCATTCTGCCACATAGGAACCTAAAATTTTTCTGGTAAATTTAATTTTTGTTTAAAGCTGTTTCCATGTTTGTGCTTTTCCTCTATAGTAAGTCTGGTTTGGAGGCTAGGCAGGCTTCCTGCAGTATATCCAAAGCCTATGAGACATCCACTTAATTCACAGGATAAAATCCGCCCATGTACTTCAACAAGGACTAAGCCCCAGGCAGTTGTAGCACCAAGGTTAGTGCTGAATTTGTCTGCAAATGCCCTGAATTTTCTCCATCAGGTTTAATTTCTTATTATACAGATTTTTCATATGAAGATGGATGTGATGGTTACCCTACAATTAGAGATTATGTACAGGATTTTTTTAATCACAGAACAACCAGGAAGTTTTGAAACTGAAATTCATCATTTCTCAGAGACTCTAAATAGCGGGGTCACTACTGTCAATGCTTTACATGACCTCCTGGAACTCATGTACAAACAGGCCACAGCCATGCCACACTTCTCTTACAAAGGGGCATGGCTGTGTAATAATTTTTCTTCTCATCTAACATTTAGTCCACAAAGTGTATGTTTCCACAGTCACCACTAAAAATATGTGGAGCTGAGTATAGCACCAAAGATCAGACTGCCAAAGGGGATGCAGCTAGCATAAAGTGATACCATTCTTTTGTACTCTTCTTGGGTGAACTTTATCTTAACCTGGAGATTAAGGGAACAAAGGGACAGGTTGCAAGAGCTGATATTTTTGAAGTTGTTCTTCAGAAATGGCTGAATGTCCTTTTCCCTAATCCTATGGACAGCAATTTCATCTGTGTGGTAAAACTACAGGTTTTACCACAGGGTGAGTTTGGGAAGATGCATGGAAGCAAAAAGGAAAGACAGATATGGAAGAAATGATTCAGAGGATTGAAAATATTGTCATAGGTGCAAATTGCAACAGAGATGTAAAAGGAATGCTTCTGAAGCTAGTAGAACTCCAATCAAGTAACCAGGATAGAGATCATGCCACTTCAACATAAAGAGAAGCAACACCTGAAGATGATCCTAATCATTTTATGTAGGGACCTATGTTTTATACACCTGATAGCATTCCTTTTATTGGTGTTGATCCAGATTATCAAGAAAAGTATTAGGAGTTACTTGACAGAGAGAGTTTTCCCCCCAGATTATGAAGAAAATGGAACAGACTTCTCAGGAAGTACAGATCCTTACTTGGATGACATTATTAATGAGATGAACCCAGAAATAGAAAATGCCTATGAAAAATGTTGCTTAGAATGAAAGCATAAGAGAAAACAGTAAAGTCAGATAAAATTATATTAGCTTTATAAGGCAATTTAGGTATGGTGATTGGCAAAACAGAAGAAAACAAGGAAACATAACATTTATGTCAAATTAAGGATGATGAGTTTACATAATGCATGTAACTTTAATTTTTAATTTAAATTATGGTGATGATGAAAACTCTGGAAGGAAGAATTGGATGGGAAATAATTAGCTTAGAACTGAAAATGGCAAGTTTTGTTCAAGTAACAGACTTCATAGTAATTACAATAGACCAACCAAAAATCAGTTATTCCATGAACTAGCAAGCATTAGAATAATTATTTTTTATTTAAAAGAAAACAGATGGCTGTCTAATGTAAAAAAAATGACAGATCTGGAAAACAAGTAAAAGAGAGAATCATTAGACTTTAAAAAACATGATAAAAGAAAAAAAGTCTATATTACATTTCAAGAAATCATAAATAGAAGTTCCCCACTTCTATTATAATCTAAGTTCAAAATAAAGATAGAAAGACTCCACTCATCTCTTCCTGAAAGAGGAAAATACCGGGAGTGCCATCGCCAAAATCTACAACATTATAATAGAAAAAATATAGTAAGCAACCATCCAGAAAGAAGCAATTTAAGTACCAAAGGACTGCAGTCAGGATCACACAAGACCTGGAAGCATCTACTAAAACCAAAGTAAAGTATGGAACACACTGTTCCAAAAGGCAAAAGATAAGTACTTACAATAAGAATAAGTAAGGTACATGAGATGAGAAAAATATATACAAATATAGAGCAAGGAGTGGGAGTGTGTGAGCATCAAATGAACCTCACTTTTATGTGAAAGGAACAAAAGAGGGTTGAACACACATAGATATAGAATTTGGGATAGAAAAACATCAAATCCAATTGAGAAAGTGGGGCAGGGATAGTCAAGGAAGATTATAACAGGGTAATTGTAATTACCTGCAAAAAAAATATCCTAATGAAGTAGAAGAGGAGGTGTGGGGTACAGGAGGAGAGAGAAGGAGGAGAAAATAGAAAAGGAAAAAAATGGCCATTGAATCTTTTTTTAAGTGTGCAAAACAGTAAAGAAGGAATTTCAGAAAGAAGCATAGACAAGGAGATTTAAAAGTGATGTGTGAAATTTATATACTTTTTTTAAAAAAGCAAGCAATATAAAATGAAGACTCATGACTTTTTTTGTACTTTACTATGTATATGGAAAGGCTAGCTTACTATGATTAAGTACATAATAAAACGTATAAACTTTTTTAGCTCAACCATGACTTGGAAAAATTATTCACTTTGAAGAGCAGAGTCAAGATGGTAGAGTGAGAGGTCACAACTGTCAAAGTTCCCTCCAAATCTCTTCTACAATGACTATAAAAAATATGATAAATTCTGGGTGGGAAATCCATGAAAAAGGCATGAGTTATTTTTCCAGTCCAGAGTAGGTTAAAAAGGTAGAAAGAGAGATTCCTAAATACTGAGGTTGGGGCTGACCAGGAGTGCAGAACAGTGGTAGCAACACCAGACAGTGGTGGTGGCATCTGCTGTGGCAGCAGTGGTGGGGAACAACCCAACATTGAGGGACAGTAAGGACAATTAAACAACTGGACAGAAAGGGACATGAGGGGACTTCTATACTGGCATTAGACACAGGATCCATTGTTATCTAGCAGTTTTGTCATCCTTTACCCAAGGATATAAAGGAGAAGTTGAAAGGGGCACTACCTAAATAAGGACAAGAGTACACAGAGGGTAGTAAACAGACTTCTCTCTGGATCACACCATGCTGGAAACATCAAAATCTTTTGAGCCCCCAGAATGAGCTGTGAAAGCAGTAGCAGGGCATAAAAGACAAAAGTTTAGGCCACTCATTCTTCTTTCCCCAAGGTAAGAAAAGACCAACTCTAAAATAAAGTCCAAAATTAAGAAGTAGTCTGAAGAAATGAGCAAAACATACCCCTAGACTAAAAAAAGCTACTATGGTGACAGGAAAGCTCAAGACACAAATTTAGAAGAATACAAAGATTTGAAAACATCTATGAACAAAGCCTCAATTTTTTTAAAATGTGGATTGGACATAAGATCAACAAGAATTAATAGAAAACTTTAAGAAAGAGCCTTTTTAAAAAAAAAAAGCAAAAGCATTACTTTAAAAATTAAATAAATGGTAAAGGAAAAATTGTGGAAAGAAATGAGAGGAATATAAAAAAATTATGAAAAGAGAATTAAGGGGCAGGTACGTGGCACAGTGAATAGAGCGCTGGCTCTGGAGTCAAGAGGACCTGAATTCAAATGTGGCCTCAGACATTTAACACTTACTAGCTGTGTGACCCTGGGCAAGTCACTTAACCTCAATTGCCCTGCCTTCCCCCCTCCAAAAAGGAAAAAAAAAAAGAAAAGAGAATTAACAACTTGGCAAAAGAGGGATAAAAATATCAAAGAAAACAGTTCCTTAAAAATCAGAATTAGTGAAATGGTAAAAGAGGTACAAAATCTCACTGAAGAAAATAACTCCTAAAAAAATTGTATTAATCAAGTGGAAGCTAGTGATTCCATAAGGAACAATGAAACAAAATCAAAAGACTATTAAAAAGAATAAAATGTCAAATATCTCATAGGGGGAAAAAGCTTACCTGAAAAATAGATCAAAGAGAGATAATTTAAGAATGATTGTCCTGCCTGAAAGCCAAACACAGATAAAGAGTCTTAACATAATATTGCAAGAAATTATAAAGAAAAACTGCTCAGATATCTTGGAGCAGAGAGCAAAGTAGAAATCGAAAAAAAAAAAATCCACTTATGCTAAAAGAAGTTACAAAATGAAAACTCCCGAGTATGTTATAGTCAAGATCCAGATTTCCTAGGTCAAAGAGAAAATACTGCAAGCATCCAGAAAGAAAAAGTAAATAAATAAATAACATGCAGTGGAGCCAAATTCAGGATCACCAAATATTTCACAGCTTACCCTATAAAGGATTCAAGGACTAAGAATATGATAGTCTGGAAGCCGAAAGAGCTAGGATTACAACCAAGAATAACCTATCTAGCAAAATTGAGTATATAAGCCTACAGAGGAAAAAATGAACCCTTAATGAACTAGAGAAATTATTCAATTCAATAGACATTTGTTAATTAAAGTCACATAAGTTTTTTTTTTAAAAGAATGTTAGCTTCTTGAGGGCAGAGACCCTCTCAGTTTTCCTTTTGCATTCCCCCCGAGCCTATATGGTGCTTGACAAATAAGTTGATTAATATACACTTTTTTCATTCATTCATAGACCCAGTGTAAGAGCCTGCAAAATTGCTTTTTGGATCTACACTCTCATTTAGTATGTAACCTATACTTTCTATCTTTATGTTACCTGAACATTTTTTAGGTTCTCTGTAGAACTTATTTACTTTCTCATCCTCTGCAATAAGATGTTAAAGCATGAACTTCAGTTATTTCATTGGTGATTCTCTTTGAAAAGGGTAACTATGTGCACTGCAATATGTAATGACCAAGAGTCTCATAAAATGGCTTTTCTTCTTGCTTTTGACTGTACACCAAAATGAACTCTTATTTGTGTCTCCCAAGTCAATCCTGTGAGCTGTCTCTGTTTAGCTGCAACTTCCTTTATCTTCTGGTTTCATTTGTTTAAAAAAATGTGAAGACTGTTCAGATATGATTCTTTGGGTGCATGGTCTCTCCATGGACACTGAGCAAGGATTTCACTGTTAGAGGATTCAATGCCAAGTTAACAATTGTAGGAGGTGTAGCAGCAAGCACCCTAGCACACCCAGGATGGTCTGCTAGCACAGGTTCTTTTGATCAGCTTTATAAAGAGAAGACAGCTTTAAAGGGCTTAACAGTCCTACTTTAATTAAAGAAAAAGAAGTGAGTATAAAAAATATAATTAGAAAAATTCTCATAAAGATCAATAGCTAGCACTCCAACTGTCTGATGATAGCAATGTTGCTATATACTGTACATACATTACTGCTTTGAGGGAGCACAGACATCTGAGTAGTTGGGGCGCTCTAACACGACTACTTAGAGTCTCAAGCAGGAAATCAGATCCTTCTTATGGGTGAACCCCAAAGCCAATACTAACCTCCCAGAATATATAACAAAGATTTGGCATCTGATTGGCTAAGTGTCGAGGAGCTTGAAAAACCTTGTGCCCCAGCAGTTAATTGGAAACTGCCTAATGCCCAGAGCTTGATTAGCTCTGGACCAGGGTTCTATGTGCCTATTAATGGGCAGGGAAGATCTTCAAATTCCCTTAACATTATAGGAGGTCCAAAAATTGTGCAATTCTGAGCACCCTTTATCCTTTTTCTGTCATATCCTTTCAGAAACCAAAGACAGTCTTATGGAAGTGAAGATCATTCTTTATTTTTCTTCATTTTGTAGGTTTCCATGGCTTAAGAATTCATCATCAAATTGCCAGTTTTCTGGTGATGTGTCTTTTCATACTTAACTAGATATGACTTGGGGTCAGGTAGTATTCAAAGATTTTCTAATA
This sequence comes from Pseudochirops corinnae, assembly GCA_028646515.1. Classification (NCBI taxonomy): domain Eukaryota; kingdom Metazoa; phylum Chordata; class Mammalia; order Diprotodontia; family Pseudocheiridae; genus Pseudochirops; species Pseudochirops corinnae. The sequence continues at coordinate 290,904,584 of CM053588.1, forward strand.
TGGTGGGCTCTGAAGCTCCCAGTACTTCTTCTTCATTGGAACTCCCATTCAGGAATTCTGGAGTACCTCTATAGCATAATGAGGCATTGGAACATGAACTTGTGAAAGCTATTAGGAACTTTACATGTAGCTATTATTAAATGACTATATTGAATTTTGAATCAGAAAGATCCCTGGACATGGTCACTTCCTAAATGTGTGATTTGAAGTGATTTACTTCCCATTTCTGGGCCTCAGTTTCTTAATCTGTAATATTAAAGGAGTGTGAAGAAAAGAGATCAAAAGAAGAAAAGGTATCTGTGTGTATATACATAAGTATGTATACATACATACACACACAGAGAAGCTCTCTTTGTTGTTATAAGGAAATTAAAGATATGAGTATTCTCATCTGTTGAGGCAGACTAAACAAATGTTGTGTAAGGATGTAATGGAATACAATTGGGTCACAAGAAATGATGGAAGTGGTAGTTTGGAAAAAACTTGGTGAAATTTATATGAACTGATGCAGAATCAAATGAGTATAACCAAGAGAATTAATTACTTAAAAGTGACAATGAAATGACAAACAAATTTAAAAGACTTACAAATTTTGGTCAAACTAATGCTCTGTTGGTGGAGTGATTCACTCCAACTGATTCAACCATTCTAGAGAACAATTTGGAATTATGCTCAAAGGATTATAAAATTTTACATACCCTTTGGACTAGCAATGTCTCAATTATGTTTGTGTCCCAAAGAGATAAAAAAAAAAAAAGGAAAAGTACTTATGTGTACAATAATATTTATAACAGCACTTTTTGTGGTGACAAAGAATCGGAAGTTGAGGGGATATCTATCAGTTGGAGAATGGCTGAACAAATTGTGGTATACGCTTATGATGGAATACTATTGTACTATAAGAAATGATGAGAATGATTTCAGAAAAACCTAGAAATACTTAGACTGATGCAAAGTGGAGTAGAACGAGAACATTGCACACAATAACAGCAATACTGTATGATGAACAACTGTGAATGACTTAGCTGTTCTCAGCAGTACAAAAATATCAGACAATTCCAAAGGACTTGTGATGAAAAATGCTATCCACTTCCAGAGAAAGAACTAATGGGGTCTGAATGAAGATAAAAACATACTTTTAAATTTTTTTCTTATTTTTTTCTCTTGGTCTATTTCTTCTTTCACAACATGAGTAATATGGAAATATTTTGCATGACTGCATATTTATAACATATTAAATTGCTTGTGTTCTCAATGAAGGGGTAGGGGAAGAAGGGAGGAAGTGAATTTGGAACTCAAAATTTTAAAAACCAAATACTTAAAATTGCTTTTAAATTTAATTTGAAAATGTTTTTAAAGAATTCTAGTCAAAGCTATGAGCAACCATTATTCTAGATAACTGATAATGAAGCATGGCACCCACCTATGGAAAGACAGGTCTCAAAATGCAAAATGACCCACAATTCTTTTTTTTTTTTTATTAAAAATGGAGAATCATTTATTAGCAAAATTGAACATTTAATGGATATGAAAAAGTGTAAATTGCAAAAAATGTAAATAGCACTGATGAACAAAAGAGTTAATATAATT
>CM053588.1:290906673-290924112 GCA_028646515.1 Pseudochirops corinnae
GACAGAGGGCACAGGATGAGTTGAATATGAAGGGATGATATCTAAAAAATAAAATTTAAGAGGTGAGAGAGGAATTCATTGGGAGAAGAAGAAAGGGAGTGATAGATTAGGGGAAATTATCTCATATAAAAGAGGCAAGAGAAAACTGTTACAATGGAGGGGAAGAACAGGAAGGTGAAAGGGAATGGGACAACCTGATTTTCATTGAATTTGGCCTAAGGAGGGAATAACATATACACTCAATTGGGTATCTTACCCTACAGGAAAATAGGGAGGTAGGGGATAAGAGGGGGGAGGATAGAAGGGAGGGCAGATCGGGGAAGAGAGTAGTTAGAAGCAAACATTTTTGAAAAGGGATAGGATCAAAGGAGAAAATAGAACAAGTGGGGTGTGGAACAGGATGGAGGGAAATATAGTTAGTCTTTCACAACATAACTACTGTGGAAATGATTTGGGTAACTACACATGTATAATCTATATTGAAGTGCTTATCTTCTCAGTGGGGGTGGGTGAGGAGGGAAGAAGGGAAAAAAATCTGGAACCCAAAGATTTAAAAACAGATGTTTAAAAATTTGCTTTTTATATGCAACTGGGAAATGAGATATAGAGGTACTGGGGTATAGAAACCCATCTTGCCCTACTAGAAAGTTAGGGGGGTGAAGGGGGAGGATACAAGAGAGAACAGATTAGGGGAAGGAGTGTTCAGTAGGTTTGCTATTTTGTAGTGGAGGGGGTATGGGAAAGATGGGGAGAAAAAATTGTAACTCAAAATCTTTTGGGAATGAAAATTAGAAAATAAAAATAAAAAAATTAAAATGAAAGCTATGAAGGTGACCAGTTATGAAGGTCTCTAAATGCCAAATGTGCTAAGACATAACAAGGCATAAGTGACACTTGAGAACTGGCAAAGGAAATAGTTGGGCAAGATGTCTGAGTGAGGTGAGGTGAGGAGGAGGAGGCAGTGAGAAAAGGAAGCTATTATCAAATGACTTCAGTTTCCTTTTTATTAAAAATGAGGCCAAGTCATCAGCTAAGAGGATGGGGAGGGGAGTACTATGAAGAGGTTAGAAGAGAAGATTTGAAGTGTCGTCTTTGGTGAGCAGGATACCAAATCAGTTATGGAGGAGAAAGACTGCTTCTGTAATTAGGGTCCAGTTGAGACTAGATAACAGATTTTTAGTTGATCTAGTATCATTTTGCTTTTCTGATTTCCTCCAGATCCATGGATAGACAGCATCTAGATGGACGTGATGAATATATGTGGTCGAAATGATGCAGGCATTTGGAGAAAGAGTGGGATGAAGAATGCCTGCATGATCATTCCTCTACAGGGAGGGGAGATGGGGCAAAGAGGTTAAGAGGATCTCACACATCTATGGGGATTGATAATGGAAGAAACCTAATGAGTCTCCCTAGCCAACCTGAACAATTAAGGCTAGTAGGATTATGAGAGGGAGCCATAAGGCTGAAGTACAATAGGAAGCTGATTGATGGTAGCCTCCTGATCCCCAAATTTTGGTTGTAGTTTCTCAGTTGCTAGCATCCTAATTTTTTTTTCAGATTCTAGGGTCTAGTTTGGAAAAGTATGTTTTATTTTGTTTATTTGTGATTTGTGATTTGTGATTTCATTGGTAGAAAGAGCTCCCAGTGAGAAAATCTCTCCATCCCTCCCAGGGAGGAAACATCTTCAACAGGTCAGCACCTACACAGTAACTTACAGTTGAAGAGAGTTGCTGGGGTCAGTGAGACTGGAAATGATTTATCCATGGTCAGGCATCCACTATGGTATCAGAGGAGGAACTTGCTGACTTTAAAGACAGTTCCCTCTGCCCACTATACAATACTGCTTCTTCATCCCCACTCCCTTCCATTATATATTTTAAAATGTGCTTCCCAGCTTGTAATTCTATGTCTTCTGAATTTTCTTTGTCTCGAATCATTTCTGCAAAAATCATTTCTGCTTAAACTACTAAAACAGACTTTCTGCACCTGCTTTTTTAGGTACAAGGAGCCTGGGACAGAGGTGGAAGGCACTTCCTACCAGCGCATCCTTTCTACCAGCCTTACCCATTACATTGCTGCACCTACTTTTTGGTGTAACTTTCATAAATCCAAGAGTAGATGTGAAAGGGAAAGGAACAAATATTTATTAAGTACCTACTATGCGTCAGACACAGTGTAAGTTCTACCAATATCACCTTTGATCTTCACAACAACCCTGCAAGGGAATTGTTGTTATCCTCAGTTTACAGTTGAGAAAATTAAGGCAAACAGACATTAAGTGACTTACTCAGAGACTCACAGCTCATAAATGTATGAGACTGGATTTGAACTCAGATCTTCCTGATTCCAGACCCAGGACTCTAGCTGCTGTACCATCTATCTGTTTGTAAAATATTTTGGAAAGATGAACTCTAGATGAATTTTGTATACTAGGGTTTTTAAATAAAGAAACAAGCCCCTCCCTGTGATTTAAAATATATGAAGGAAATAATTGAATAAGAGGCAGCATGGTATAGTAGAGAGAGCTTGGAGATGGGAAGACATAAGTACATATCCTGCTTCTGACACTTTCTGGCTGAGCGACTTTGGGAAAGCCACTTAAACACCCCAAGACAACTCTCTCAGACAAAGCTATGAATGGAATTCAATCTGTACTGATGCTACAGGGCAACTAATAGACTTGGGGTGTATTTGACACACTCCTTTGTTCATCAATTACATATTGGTGGCAGGGGGAGCAGAACAGCCCAATACACACTCAAAAGGCTCGTGTGCGTATGTAGTTGTTGTTTTCTTGCTGTTACAAGATCTTTCATGTAATGGGTGCTGAATTAATGCTTATTCAATTGATTTGAATTCTCAATACCAAACAGAGAGAGAATGCAAAAGAATTCAGGGGCTGTTCTTCTTTTTAGAGAGCCCTGGGAATTTAGGTTGCATAATGCTATCCTTCCATATGGGGGGAACTTATCAATCACCAAGTGTTTGTCTTGCAGTTGAGATTCCTAGTCACTGGGATGACATGAGAGACCAGAACCTTCTTTTGGTGGATTTACCTCCAGGGCATGAAGAATACAAGCAAGTGGAAGACAAGTTTTGTGAGACTTGTGCTGACTTCACAATAGAGAAGGTAAACCTGCTTTTTATCCTTGCCATGGCCTCTCATCCTCCATTCCTCAGGTGTATCTCTAGCCCTCAGCCCTGCTCTTCTCTCTTACCTATATATCGAGTCTGAGACAGTCTCCTGTATGCCAGTTGGCCTCAACACTCAACACTGGATGCTTCCAGCTGAATGTCCCATAGGCTTCTCAAATTCAGTGTGTCCCATCTTTCTTCCCAAACCCTCCCTTCATCCGAAAGTTCCGATTGTTGTTGAAGGCACTGCCAGTCACCTACATTTACAGGTGCACTACCATGGCATCCTCTTTGACTCTGAAGTGTTTCACTCCTGTGCTCATCAACTCTGAAATTCCTTTTTCTGGTCATAATCTTTTATCAATCCATTCCCCCCTGTGCCTAAAGATCCCTAAGCCATTCATCTTCACCACTTATATTAGCTTGAGAAAAATATTGTTGTAGGTATTTTTAATGGAATACCTCTTAGTATTTTTCCATGTTGATTTTATGAAGCTGCCAATAATAACAATCATATCTGATTAAAAGTTAAATTGAATATGGAAACCTAAATGTAAATGGATGTCTTTTCCTAACTGAAAGTTTCCTGCATGTTTTTAGAGTGTACACGGTCATTTCTTTTTATCAGTTTCCATGACAAAAAAAATGACAATGTATCCCAAACTGTGCAGATCTTGAGATGGGGTAAGAAGGAGTGGGAAAAAGGAACAATTGAGGCAAGTTGGACCTGGAGCAAGCTATTCTGGAGAAGCAAAAAATAATCAATGGGATTCCCGTTGGTTTCTCTCTGTTTTCACTGGTCTGATGCCTATGGAGTCTATATCTGTGATCACTGATGAAATTACTTCCTCATTCTAAGAGCCTAAATTCCTTCTTCTGTAAGGTGAAGTGATTAGATTAGATGATTTCTGAGACCCCCTTCTAACCTTCTGTGAATCAGCAATGAAAAAAAAAATAGCCACTCCAGTGTTTTCTAACTCAGAATAGACAAAAAAGCATCCACCTAAATATTATTTGTTCGGAATTTTTTCTTCGATTTATTCCTCCTGTTCCTTCCATTTTCTGTTGTTTTGGACTCTTTTTGTAGCAATGGAACAGATTAGAGGCAGAGTTATGATTAGGAAAAGAGGTAAAAGAATTTCCAAAGGCCAAGTCGTTGAAAGGGCTTATCTTAGAAATCAAAAGAATGTTAGTAAGACTGCCAATTCTTGAAAATTATTTTCAAGCTCGAATGTCTGTGATATTTATGGATCCATATAGGTTTTGTAGCCCATTTAGAAACAGAAATCAGTCCTGCTCCCCTACCCCAGTGCCTTAAATATAAAAAAGAGACAATAACAAGTATAAAAATATTAAACTTTTCTCAAAAGTTGGTATTTTCCTTTTTTATTCACAAAAAAGCAAGTAAATTTCCCTTTATATTTTTATTGCAATGCTTAATAGTAACAGAACTTAGAGGAAATAAAATTAAAATGACTTGCTCTTCTAAAATTTGCATCACCTAGTGAAGTATTCTTTGACTAAACATGCTTCTTATGTCTTATTTTCTGTTTATCAAAGACAATGGAACCTTACTTTTCTTCCAGTTCATCTAGTTCACCCTACAGCAATGTCTGGCTTATTAGCAGACTAAGCATGGTGACCCTGCAATTATTTTTTAACTCAGATGAGAAAAAACATAGCAAGCTTTTAGAACTGGTGGCTGTGATGGATGAGCCATTGTCACAAACTGAAGCTCTCTTGGGATCTAGTAACAGACTTAAGAGCAATGAGTCATGATCATGGTCCTAGATCAAACTGTGTTTTAAAAAGGCATTTGCAGTAGAACTGCATTTTCCATGATTGCATGTGTATAACCTATATTAGATGACTTGAGGAGGAGGGAAGGAAGAGAAGATGCAAGGAGGGAGAAAAATTGGGACTCAAAAATCTTATAAAAAATGAATGTGGAAAATTGTACATGTAATTGGAAAAAATAAAATACTATTTATATTAAAAAATTAAAAGGCATTTGCAGATTAGGACAGTGTTCAACATCTGTCCTTGAACTTTTGTAGCACAGTGATTGTGTGTGTTTGTGTGTGTGTGTTTTAAGAGTGGGAAAAGATGGATAACTTTTCCCAACCTTTAACAAATGTCATCTATCAGAAATGGACTAAAAAACTACTCAACTTGAAAATGACGGTGAAACAGACAATGTGGTGTAGTGGATAGATACCCTGCTTTGGAGTGGAGAAGTCTTTGTTTCAAGCTGAGCCTCTCACACCTATTAACCGTATAACCCCAGGCAAGTCACTTAACCTTTCAAGGTCCAAGCTGCTCCCTCCAGCTCTGTGTTCCTAAGCAGGTACCCATCTGGGTTGGTTAGGATCCTCACCAGGAGTGCCCTATCCTAAAGACATCAGATGTGCTATTCAAAACAAAACACAATTCCACAAAGTGACCAGACTAGGGAATATTTCTTTTTAAAGCATAATCCTACAAAACTCTACATTTAGGAAGTTGCCTAGATATAAGGATATATCTGGAAAACAACATAGATAGTAGTGACCTTGATGTTTATCATTTTATGCTCAAAGGAAAACTGCCCTCCACAAAATCTAAAATGGTGTCCTATGGATTGATCATTTTTAAATTCACTTCCACAAGTATTTCATGCCTAACACTCTGCTCATTTCCAAAGTGATTTTCCTTTTGCAATTTGTAGATTCAGAGGATACAGAACAGAAGACTTTGGAGTTTATACAAGACAAAGAAAATGTTCATGGATGACCAGAACAAACACACAAATAATGAAAGACGCCTCTTCCATGGGACGGATATGGACTCAGTGTCCCATGTCAATAGCCAAGGCTTTAATTGCAGTTATGCTGGGAAAAATGGTAAGTAAAGCAGTAGGTACCCTGTTTGCTTCAAAAAGGTCAAAGGTGAGGTGTGACTTTCACATTACACCTTCAGCAGTTGAACACTTTAAAGTGTTGCCATGGAATCTGCTGTCTTTCTCAATCAATCAACATTTATTAAACACATACCATCATTTGTTTTGCCTTCAGTAGCCTTTCACTGATGATATATGGCTGAGAATAATGGAACACATCAATTATAAAATGCTTTGGTTGCATTTAAAGCACTTTGAACCTAATCTTTCCTTATCTTTGCCGTCTTCTCATAGTTTACTCGCCCACACTTAATAGTCCAGCTCCACCGACTTCCTTGCTGTTCCTTACACACTATACTCCATCCCCCAATTCTGGGTCTTTGCACTAACTATCCCCCTAGCCTCAAATGCTCTCACTCCTTACCTCTGCCATCTGGCTTCTCAAACCTCCTTCAAGGCTCAGCTAAATCCCCCATTCTGCAGTACGTCCTCCCTACTGTGATGATCTCCCCTCTGAGATTACCTTCCCTTTATTGGATATATATCTTTTACATCACGGTTGACATGTTGTCTTCTCTATTAGAATGTGAGCTCCTAAAAGATAGGGACCGTGTTTTTGCCTTTCTTACCATACTTACATTTAGCACAGTGGCATGTGATAAGTGCTTAATAAATGCTTGTGGCCTGACAGGCTTGTTGACTTTTGGCCTTTGGTTTTGACTACAGATTTTGTGCCTCTCTATGACTTTGCTTACACGGCTGTAGTCATTGTCTATACAAAAGTTTTTGGCTATCCTTTTAGTAAAGTGACTTCTAGACAGGTTATATCGTGGCATTAACTTAATGAGGGAGACTCTAAATTCAACTCAACAAACATTTATTAGGCAAATGTTCCATGTAAATTCTTTTAAACATTTTTATTAATTTATTTATTTTTAGTTTGCAACATTGAGTTCCAGAAGTTTTTAATTTTCTCCTCTTGCCTCCCCCCTACCTTCCCAAGATAGCATGCAATCTGATATGGGCTCTTTGTGTAAATTCTTAGAGTAGGAGAATACAATTAAATAAGGCAAAGACCTAAACTTTAAGGTGTTTAGTAAGGAGCTATGTCATATATGTAAATAATTTAAAATCAAAGAATGAATGTGATGAATGCTAAGAGAAAATTCCAGCAAAATGAAATGAGATTTTATTCCTTTGATCATGTGTCCAGGCATCATCATAACTGGTATAATACTGCACCTTTGATCATCTTAATTTTGTAAAAATTTTGTCTTTTACACAGCTACAGCATGGGGAAAAGGAACTTATTTTGCTGTCAATGCCCTATATTCGGCTAATGATACCTACTCCAAGCCAGATGTCAGTGGGAAGAAACATATGTATTATGTGCGCGTACTTACTGGTGATTACACTCTTGGAAATCAATCATTCATTGTCCCTCCACCAAAGATAACTCAAAATGCTCAGGTTCTATACGACAGTGTCACTGATAATATGGCAAATCCAAGCTTATTTGTTATATTTTATGATAATCAGGCTTATCCAGAGCACCTCATTACTTTCAGGAAATAACATTTTGGCTTCACATCCAAGTGATATTATGTAGACACTTATTTATAGCATGTTTTAGCGTTCATTTTTTTAGCTCTCAATATTCATTCATGTTGCTGAAATCAGCATTTTTGGCATTATCACCAATGTGATTTTAAATTTTTACTTCTTGTGCTCATTCCCCAATTGATAAATGATCAAAGGACATAACCTGACAATTTTCAGATGAAGATCAAAGCTATCTATAATTATATGAAAAAGTGCTCAAAATCAATATTGACTAGAGAAATGCAAATTAAAATGACTGTAAATTACCACCTTACATCCAGTTTGAATAATATGACAGAAAAGGGAAATGATAAGTGTTCAAGGGGATGTAGGAAAATTGGGACACTACTGCACTCTTGGTGGAGTTGTGAACTGATCCAACTGTTCTGGAGCATAATTTAGAACTATACCCAAAGGGTTATAAAATTGTGCATGCCATTTGCTCCAGCAATACCATTACTAGGTTTGTAACCCAAAGAAATTTTTTAAAGGAAGAAAGTACCTATTTGTACAAAAATATTTATAGCAGCTCTTTATGTGGAGGCAAAGAATTGGAAATTGAGGGGATGCTCTACAATTGAATAGCTAAACAAGTTGTGGTATATGATTGCAATGGAATATTACTTTGATATGAGAAAGGATAAGGATTTTAGAGAAATCTAGAGAAACTTACATGAACTGACACAAAGCGAAGTGAACAGAACCAGGAGAACATTGTACACAGTGACAGCAATATTGTACGATGGACATTTGTGAATGATTTAGCTCTTCTCAGCAGTACAATGAACCAAGACAGTTCCAAAAGACTCATGATGACACATGCTATCCACATCCAGAGAAAGAACAGATGGAGTCTGAATACAGATTGAAGCAAACTATTTTTACTTTATTTATTCCATGATGTCTTTTTTCTTTTGGTCTGTTTCTTCTTTCACAAGATGATTAATATGGAAATATGTTTTACATGATTGCATGTATATATTCTATATCAAATTGCATACTCTCTTAAGGAGGGGAGAGGTAAAGGAGGGAATGAGAAAATTTGGACCTGAAAATTTGAAAAATTTGAATGTTAAAAATTGTCTTTTTGTGTAATTGGAAAAAAATTAATTTTTATACATACATACATACATATATACATATATGTGTGTCTATGTGTATATTTCTTGTGAGTTAACCAAAGGAAGGAGTCGTTAGGTATTACTTTAAGTGTATTTTCTTAAGTCAGAGTATTTATCCTTGCTGTTGAAATTAGTCTTTCCCACTACATTGTTGTGAGTTTTGAGAAATGCTTCTTATGAGACAATCAATGGTTGGAGTCATGGTGTGTTAAACTAGGAAAAGTAGACATTGGACCTGGAGAAAAATGAAGAATAGATTCCTTTTTCTCATAGAGGAGATAAGAAATAAAACTGGTCCAATGAAAGACAAGATGTAGTACTGGGAGTCTCAGCTTATCTTCTTTCCCTACAGAATAATGCTATAGGTAGAATGATGGGTGAAGAAAGAGAAGAGGGTAGCTATAGATGGTAGAGCAATGTAAGGATTACCTTTCCTGGAACACATTGAGACCACATTGGAATGGGAAGAATAGTTCTTTTCCTTTTCTTTTTGCTTTTTTTGAAGGGGGGAAGGCAGGGCAGTTGGGGTTAAGTGACTTGCCCAAGGTCACACGGCTAGTAAGTGTTAAGTGTCTGAGACAGGATTTGAACTCAGGTCCTTCTGACTCCAGGGCCAGTGCTGTATTCACTGTGCTGCCTAGCCACCCCCAGAGTAGTTCTTTTTAAAGAGCTGGGATTACTCCTCTTGCACATCTTAGAACAAATAGAAATTTTGGCTATCCTGAGAAACAAAACTCAGCACCGCAGGCAAGATGAATGAATCACAGACTCTTAGATCTGGAAGGAGGCACAGAGGTCATCTAGGTCTGATGGGGGAATTCCCACTGTAGTGTCACAAATTCAGGGACATCCAGACCCTTGTGCGGATCTCACTAAAAATAAAAGATAGCATTTATATAGCACTTAAGGTTTGCAAAGCACTTTAAAAGTTTTATCTCATTGATAATCAGAACCCTGGGAAGTAGGTGCTATTTCTCCATTTTATAGATGAGGAAATTGAAGCTCAAAGAAATTAGGTGACTTGCTGAAGCACGCACAGTCAACAAATGTCCAAGGCAGGATTTGAATTCATATCTTCCTAAATCCAAGTCCGGTACTTTTTCCATCACACAACTGTGCTGCCTTACAACTACTTCACAATGGCATCTTCTATAGTGGGACAACGTCCAGAGCTCTTTCCTAAAAATGAACCTAAATCTACCCCTCTTCCACATTAGTGCTATCTCTGTTCTCAGCTCTTTAAATGCTTGAAGACCACTATCGTTGACCTTATCATGTCTGCTTATGATAATTTGTAGACACATTTAAAATATAAGCCTATAAGTTTTAGAGAAGGGATCAGTCTGCGTTTGGTAGAGGAAGCCCCTCACCAGTAGCTCCTTATACCGTTATAGTCATAGATCGAGTTAAAGATAAATATTAGCAGTTTTTAACCTTGAGCAGCAGGACCCTGGATGACCTTGCTGCTGATCTAGCCCACTTAGGACAAAAGAGCATGTCTTCATTTTCCTGGCTAACTTCTATGGATCCAGAGGCAATACAAGCAGTGTGAGTGTAACCGAGGACCTTCGCTTGGGCACATCCAGGACTGTGCTGCTGAATTCTTTTTTTTTTTTTTTTTTTAACAATCTCTACCCATAATTCATTTTTCAGTTTATTTTTCATTCTTAACATTTTCCCCATCACTTTCTTAAGTCTAGACAATCAACCAAATAACAGATCAAGCCCTGATTTGTAACATTCGCCAATTCCTAAGGTGTAAATTGTTGACACTGAAAATTAGCTTCTAGCAAATCCCTAGTATATTCTATCAACCTCACTCAGCCCCAAAGTCATGTCACTATAAACTGGGCAAAGAGAGAAGATTTCACGTAAATCCTTTAAATGTAAGTGTTCATTTCCAAGTTGATTTAGAAAATAACAGTGAAGGGGTGAAATGTGTGGAAAGGTTAGCAAATCCAGATCTCAAACTATACTACAAAGCTATAATCATGAAAACAATTTGGTACTAGATAAGAAATAGAGAGATTGATCAGTGGACCAGATTAGCTATTTAAAATACAGAAGAAAAAGAGTACAATTACCTAGGTTTGATAAATTCAAAGATCCAATTATTGGGGCAAGAACTCATTATTCAACAAAAACTGTTGGGAAAACTAAAAAGTAGACTGGCAGGAACTAAGTATAGAAAAACTTCTCAAGCCACATTCTAAGATAAGCTCAAAATGGGTACATGATTTAGATATAAAGAGTGTTATCATAAACAAATTAGTAGAGCATGAAAGAAATTAACTATCAAATTGATGGACAGTTGAAGAGTTCATGACCAAATGACGTAAAGATCTTCCTAGGAGGTTAAATTGATTACAGTAATTTAAAAAGATTTTGTACAGACAAAATTAATGTAGTTAAAATTAGAAGAAAAATAGGAAATGGAAAATCCTTGCAGCAAGTTTCTCTGATAAAGGTCTCATTTCTAAAATTTATGGGGAACTGAGTAAAATGTACAAGAAAAAGAGCCATTCCCCCAATTGATAAATGGTCAAAGAATATGAAAAGACAGTTTTCAGGGGAAGAAATCCAATATCAATAGTCATATTAAAATGCTTTAAATCACTAGTAATTAGAGAAATTAAAACAATTTTGAAGGGCCTCCTCACCCCTATCAGATTGGCTTACATGACAGAGAAGGTTATAACAAATGCTGGATGGAAAGTCAAAAAGTCCACTACTGCACTCCTGTTAGAGTTGTGAATTTGGCGAACCATTGTGGAGAACAATTTGGAGCTACATGTACAGGGCTATGAGAAATATGCGTACACCTTGACCCAACAATGCCATTACTACTAGGTCTGTGTTCCAAAGAGAACAACAACAAAAACAACAAAGGCAAAGGTGCAATGTGAGTGCTTCTGTCTGTCTGTATGTGTGTGGGTATAAATATGTGTGTGTGTGTGTGTACATACATACATACAAACACACACACACACAATCTCTTTTTGTGGTGGAAAAGAATTGGAAATTGAGATGCCCATTAACTGAGGAATGTTTAAACAAGCTGTGGCATAAGAATGTGATGGGGTTGCTATTATACTGTAAGAAACAACGAATGGGTTGATTTAGGAAAAACCTGAGAAGATTTGTATGAATTGATGCAACACAAAATGAGCAGAATTGAGACAGAAATTTATATGAAGACATGTTCTTTTGTCCTAAGTAGGCTCAGAGTCAGCAGCAAGGTCATCTGATGCCCTACTGTTCAATAGCAAAAATGTTTAATATTTATCTTTGACTCAGCCTATGATTGTAATTGTATAGGGAGCTACTGGTGAGGGACTTTGTCTACTAAATTTATATTTATATTGAGAAAGAAATTTATGTGTAATGATTATCAATATTGAAAGACTTTGTAAATTTTGATTAATACAATGACCAATCATTATTCCAAAAGACTCAAAATGAAACATGCTATCCACTTCCAGATGAGAACTGATGGGATCAGATCACAAATTGAAACATATTTTCTTCTCTTTCTTCTTTTCTTCTTTTGATTTGACTAATGTAAGAATCTATCTTATATGAATATACATACTTGCAATAGTTTTTGCTTTTCTTGTCTTCTCAAAGAGTAGGGGAGCAGAGAGGAGAGATAACTCATAAGTGAAAGAAAAATTGAAAAAAAATAGGGAAGATGGGATCCTTTAAGGATAGTGTACACATTTATAGACTACACAGGGAGGAAGAAGCAGTGACTTGTCTCTGAAATTGGTCCCATTGGCTTGAAAATTTAATATTTACTCGACCTCCTTCAAGTACACATGCCCTAGATCCTAGAAGACAGAGCTAGATGGCATCTTAAAGATCATCTATTGAATGAATAGAATAGAATAAATTCTATTCTAACCTCCTTACAAATAAGGGAACATTTCTGGGCTCCCTACAGCAATCCCTTTGTCAATCACATTTGTTTTTATCAGGAAAGTTGTCCTCGATACTTGGTGTAGGGATAGGGACTAGACTCATGATTTCTTTGTTATAGATTACTCCTAAATGAGGAAACTCCCTCCACCAATGCAGGTTGGCACCTTCTCAACAATTTATAATCCTAAGGAGTTGCCTAGAGCACTGATTTGCTGAGGATCACACAGTCAGTATGTTGCAAAGATGAGACTTGAAACCAGGTCTTCCTGGTTGTGAGCTGGCTCAAAATCCACTATGAGACATGTTTGGTTTTTTTTTTAAATGTACTACATAGTTCTTGAAAAATTCCAAAGTTTTCATATTTTTACTTGACATTTACTTGGTATTTTGAGGGATAAGTGGGCATTTGTTAGGACCAGGAAAGTAATTCAATGTGAGAAGGGCATTAATATTTCTGGAAATGGTGTAATTGTATGTATGTATACACACACACATAATCACCACAAAAAAGGAAAAAATTATAAAATGAAGATCAGATAAATATAGATTTAGAGCTGAATAGTTATGGAGAAAGACCTAATTCCCTTGTTCTACAGATAAGTGAAACTTGCCCAGGATAACGCTGACCTGGCAATGGGCACAACTAAAATAGTATTTGGGACAGTGGAATAAGTACCTTCCATCTTGAAGCATTAGAAGCAGGCTAAAAGCATTTCTAGCTGGCTCTTTCAACCAGCTACTTCTTCTGCCCATTGTACCTCTCTTATAATCTTCAGTCAAGGCTCTATATTCACCATCACCTTCAAAAACTAAGATGCTTGTATCCACCATTGTGATTAGTTTCTCTCCTGAAGAGAAAGGTTACAGGGATTCTTCAGCCCTCTGGGCCAATGGCTATCAAACTTTTTTCCTTCATGAGGCTGTTAACAGAAGGTAACTGATGCCCACACAGACCAATGCAGAGCCACAAGTAAGATGACTCAGGGTTACAGTGGCTTTGTCTCAGATATTTCCAGCAGTCCAGATTTCAAGAAAGTAATTATACATTTGTATGTGTGTAAAATAATACAGCGCACAAATACACCACACCCCCTTCCTCATGAGTCCTCCAAAGCTACCCCAGATTCAAGTTAATTTGGGAGTCAGAATCCTCTCCAAACCTTAGCTTCCAAGGCTGCACTAATGCAACTTTCACTTGTCACTTGGTTCAAAGCAAAAGATATTTAATAAAAGAAGGGGAGGGAAATGGAGGGA
Organism: Pseudochirops corinnae; assembly: GCA_028646515.1. Taxonomy (NCBI): domain Eukaryota; kingdom Metazoa; phylum Chordata; class Mammalia; order Diprotodontia; family Pseudocheiridae; genus Pseudochirops; species Pseudochirops corinnae. The sequence continues at coordinate 290,920,588 of CM053588.1, forward strand.
ATGGAATCAGCAATTAAATAGCACCTACTATGTGCCAGACACTATGCATTTTACCATCACAACAATGCTGGGAGGTAGGTGCTATTTTCATCACTATTTTATAGTTGAGGAAACTTAGGCAGATACTGGTTAAGTGACTTGTTCGGTGTCACACAGCTACTAAGTGCCTGAGACTAGATTTGAACTCTATCCATTCTGCCACCTAGCTGCCTCTAATAAAATATCATAGCAATAAGAGTAATGGCAAAACAACCTTTCCATGAACTAGAAACTCACTCTTCCATAAATATTCATGTACCAACTGGGAAGAATGGGTAGGCACAGGGATCATGTGTGAACTATAATTATATAACATAAATTACATTAGATATGGCCATAACACCAGCATGGAGGAGAGCACATGAAAGGAACATATGGGAAGCACTAGGGAACATGTTGGAAGTAGAACGTGATCTTCCAGTTCTACAGAATTATTAATATCTTTCGTTTCTGCCATCTAATTACTGTCTGCTAGACATATTCCCCACTGTTCTCAGTTGCTTGTACTCTCACTTGTACTCAGGCAATTGGGATTAAGTGACTTGCCCAGGGTCACACAGCTAATAGATGTCTGAGACTGGATTTGAACTCAGATTCTGACTCCAGAGCTGGTGCTCTATCCACTGCACCAACTAGGTGCCCCCTAGCTGCCCTCTGTCCTTTGTATTCATGACCTTCAGGAAGTCTTGCTTTCCAAATCTGTTCCATTGACAAAGATTTCTATTTTTAATGAACTTCAAATACTACTTTAATGGTTTTGTTGCATATTGAACTGTCTTCAGGTAGACCAATATCCTACCCACTAGGAATGCTATAGTTAATAAGCAACTATTACCCAAAGAACTGGGTTCTAATTCCAGGTGATTTAACAAAAATTATTGCGTGGAAATGGTATCAGAATACTAAGGAAAAAAATAGTGGTAAATGATACAAAAGTTTGAAAATAATAGTCATTTACACATACGTGGTACTTTCTTGTTGTTGAGTCATTTTTCAGTCAGGTCCAACTCTTTGAGATCCCATTTGGATCTCCCATTTGGAGTGGTTTGTCATTTCCTTCTCCAGCTCACTTTAAAGATAAGGAAACTGAGACAAACAAGGTTAAGCGACTTGCTCAGAATCCCACAGCTACTAAGTGTCTGAGGCCAGACTGAAAGTCAGGAAGATGAATCTTCCTTACTCTAGACATGGCACTCTATCCACTGTGCCACCTAGAGTGCTGCCCACTTTAAGGTATGGCACTTCAAGAAATACTAAACGTTTTACACATATTATCCCATGACACAGAAACCCTGTGAGTTAAGAATTATAAATAGTATACTTCAAAGATGAAGAAATTGAGACTGAGAGTCCATTTGGTCCACTGAGGCTTATCTACCTAGGAAGTGTAAGGGACAAGGTTTGAACCCATATCTCAGAATCCCAAGTTCAGAGCTCTTGCCTCTCTAGATACACAAGCTGTGTTATACAAGCAAACTTTATTATGTAAAGGATTGAACTTCATCTTAACTATATCTATAAAATATACCTTTTAAAACAACAACAAGAAGACTTTGTCAAAGGAATATCCTTTGTTAAGCGTCCCAGTTGATGTTTCAAAAAGTATAACAAAGATACGCCCCACCTCAGCTCAGAGGTGGCCCCCAAAGGACCTGCTTTATTCCATCCTGTCAATGATCTTAAGTTAAATGTTTTGTTGCCACCAACTCAATGATAAACAGGGAAGATTTCTCATCAAAGGCCCCAGCCAAGAATCATCGTATTTCTCCATTTCCTCTTCTCTGGTGATATTACTTTCTGCCATTCCATTTACTAGAATCCAGCAGAAAATGCCTGTTCAAGGGTATGTATGACAAGTGAAAAGATGAAATGACTAAGAAAACAAAGGTTTGAGCTTCTGAGCATATTGACTTATTAAGCAATGCCAGCCAATTGCTCAACAAATGGGGACCAGGTCCCTTCCTCAACTTAGGGCTGGATCTCAAATACAGAGGGAAACAGACTTTTTATAAATTATAAACAATCAAATAAAGCCATTAAATTAAAAGGAAACAATACACCATTAGGTAATCTGATTTCTAATTGGAGGAAAGATTAGGGACTTTCCAAGTTGGGAGGGGGAGAGTGAACAGGTACAATTTCCTGAAATCAGAAAAAGAGGTGTCCCATTCCCCCCAAGTGTCTATATACAATCAAAGGAACATGGAAAGAATAGTTGGTTGATCAGTATTTTCAGATAAGACATTTGGGTTGCTTGAGGTATACAATTATGAGAAAACTCCTTGCATCAATTTTTGGACTGACTGGGTTTATGGTCAGTGTAACCTGGGTCCTTAGTTAAAAGTCTCTAAACAGCAGGGAGAGGTGGTCCAGCTTCCCAGCCATGCAGAGCTAGGTTCAAACAAGAAGATAAGGTGTTTTCCCAATTCTCATAATTGAATAAAGTTTCTTACAAGACAGAAGTTGTACTAAACATATAATTGAATAGAAAAGGAACTGAATTCACTCCAGACCTGAGTCACAAGATGTAGTCACTGTTGTCCACTCAGTTTCCACAATGAAGCACTTGCTCTCCTAGTTCCCTCTTCTCCAGCAGTTCTCAACCTGTGGGTTATGTTCAATTTAAATATATCTTGCATATCAGATATTTATATTACAGTTCATAACAGTAGCAAAATTTCAGTTATGAAGTGACAATGAAAATAATTTTATGGTTGGGGGTCACCACAACATGAGGAACTGTATTAAAGGGTCATAGCATTAGGACGATTGAGAACCACTGCTCTACTCCCTCACATGACTGATTGACCTTGACTGCAGTGTGGGGGAATTTTAGGTGACAGCTGATATAGAATGAAAACAATTCACAAATATAGTTTACCTCATTAGTGTTTTAGTATAAGGCGAAAGCACTGACTGATTATACCCAATCAGTCTTTCCAGATGCTTCCAATCATCACTGCTGCTTTCTAGTCCAACATCTCTAGACTTTCTTGATCTCGCACTTGTATCAGTAAAAGTTTTTTGAGAATGTACTGCGATATGTACATTTACTTAGTCATAAATTATATATACATACTACTGTACTAATTTTACATGTATTATAAAATACACAAAAACAGAAAATTTAAAAGTCTGAAATAAAAGCAAAATAATATTTAATGCTACAGTCACTAGGAAATCACTGGAGTTTATTGAGTAGGAAAGGGGAGGAATAGAATTTAGTATGCAAAAAAGGCATGGATAATAATCATGAATCTCAAAGTTAAAGTTAAAATAATTTAACCAAAAGTGAAAAATAGAGAAACTTCTCTATGTACCAGCAATATTAGTCACTACTGTTTTAGACAATTGAAAACACCTAGACAGCATAAAACACCTGAGTACATACCTGTAAAACAGACACAAGAACTATATGAACATAAACATAAAACACTTTTGATACAAATAAACTCAGATTTAAATAATTGAAGTAATGTTGATTGT
>CM053588.1:290924612-290940634 GCA_028646515.1 Pseudochirops corinnae
ATATTCTCCAAGAATGCTTTTTTGGGCTTGAGACCAATTCACATTTCCTTCTGTGGTCTCCAGTGTGTGTGTAGAGTCTGTGTTGCCTTCTGAGTTTGGTTGTTCTTGCTCACTATAGAATGATTTGTTGGTTCTAGCCTTTGCAGTTTCCTTCTTCCCCATTGTGGTTGCCTATATCCTGTATTTTTAGAGTGGATATCTGCTTCTGGGGTGCAGGAGTACTGAGCTTCTCAGGCTGGGAGGTAGGGTTTGGTTGTTGACTTCGTGAGCTGTGGCCTCTGAGTGTGTGGGCTGAGGCCAGGGCCAGGATTCTCAGTGTTTCCCCTGAGTTACCTCCGGCTCACAGAGTAACTTATTGAGGGAGGGGGTGGTCTGGCTCCTTCAGGTTTCCACCTGTTTCTCTGGGCTGCTTCTCAGGCAGGCTCACTGTAGTAGAAGGGCGGGGCTGTAGTTTGCTGATTGGCCAGGTGGTTCTAAAGCACACATGGGCTTTGTTGTTAGAGCATGTTAGCTCCATCCACCTGGGCTTAGGCTCGGTACAATCTCCCTTCCCCCTTCCTCAGTGATTTCCAAACCTGGGGCTATTTACACTTATGCAAGAATGTACTCTACACATTTACTTCTTGACTTTTCTGTGTCAGGGAGGGAGATCAGAGCACCTAGATTTCATTCTTCCATCTCAACTACTGGAAGTCTGTGTATGTAGTTTCAAAAGTCCAGGCCACGGGTTGCTAGTCCCAGGAAAAACTGCTGACCCTGCTATGCTCCCAGCATTCCCTCCTACCCAGTTCCGTTGGTTCTCCACTTCGAGGAGAGATGGCTGCAGAGACCTCAGGCTGGGTGAGTCTGCTGGATGGGGTTTCTCAGTCTACCGCACTCTGCTCTCAGGTCCGCGCTGGTGCCACTCCTGTGTGCTCCATGTTCTCCCTGCCTCAACCTGAGTAGGCACTTTTCTGGGCTGAGAATCTGTCACTCTCTGTCTCCCAATGGATTCTGTCACTCTTAAATCCACTCAAATTTACTTTTTAGCTTTTAACAATGAAATTCTTGGGGAGCTTAGAGAAGTTACTGCTTACTTCCCGCCGTTTTAACTCCTCCTCCCAATGAATTTCAGTTTCAAAACTTCCTGAATGTTCTGTAAGGTGATTAAAAAACTCTTGTACATATCCTCTAAGAGCAGGATAACCATCACATCATCTTTATAGGAAAAAATCTGTATAATTAGAAGTAAAACCTGATGGAGAAAATTCTGGAGCATTTGTAGACAAATTTGACATTAACTTAGGTGTTACAAGCACCTGGGGTTTAGCCATTATTGAAGTACAAGAAGAGATTTTATCTTGTGAACCAGGTGCAGCTCTACTAAGCTTTGGACATCCTGAAGGAGGCCTGCCTGGCCTCCAAAACAGACTAACTATATAGAAGAAAAAGCACAAACATGGGTATGGCTTTAAACACTGATGAAATTTGTCAGAAAACATTTCAGGCTGCTAAGTGGCACAGTGGATAAAAATGAGGACTGGGAGGCAGGAAGACCTGAGCTAGAATCCTTCATCTCATACCGCCTAGTTGTATAACCCTGGACAAATCAGTTAACCTCTCTGGGTCTCAGTTTCCATATGTGTAAAATTGGATCATGATAGCACCAACTTCACAGGGTGGTTGTGATGATCAACTGAATTAACATAAAGTGTTTTGCAAACCTTAAAGTCTTAGAGGAATGCTAGTTATTTTATTTTAATCGTAGTTTTTTGTTGCACTTGAAGAGATACTTCCTCAAAAGGTAAGAGGTCAAAGGATAGGAACTGGCAGTTTACAAAAGAAAAAATGCTGGTAGTCAACAACCATAGTAAAGAATACTCAAATATCAAAGGATACACTTACAATAACCAAAATGTCAGGTCAAAGGTTTCTTTTCACCCTTCAAGATTGATAAACATGAAAAAGATGGGAATAATTAATGTTGGAAGGTGGGAATAATTCATGCTGGAAGGGCTACAGAAAGATAGGCACACTGGTGCATTGTTGGTGGATTATCATTTGGTGGAGTCATTCTGGAAAGTAGTTTGGAATTGTATTTAAAAAAATCTGACTCAAATTTCTATATCCTTTGACTCACTGATTCCATTGCTAAACATATATCCCAAGGGAGTTAGGGACAAAAAGAAAGGTTACATAAACATGAAAATATTTCCTGCAGCACTTTTTGGGGTAGAAGAGAGCTAGAAACAAAGCAGATGCCCACTGATTGGGGGATGGCTAAACAAGTTGTGATACTGATTGCAATAGAATAATACTATGCTGTATGAAACTACTAATAGGACAAATACAGAGAAGCATGGAAAGACATGATATTGATACAAAGTAAAGTAAGCAGAGCCAGGGAAACAATATACATAATGCCTATAACAATGTAAATGGAAAGGACAACAATACATCAAAATGATCAACATTGCGTGCTGCAAACTTATAATGACCAATCTTGGCTCCAAGGAATAGGTATGAGATGACATCTCTCCCCCGGTCTTTGCAGAAGTGGGGGCCATGGGTTTGCAACACTGCATATAATGTCAGACTTTTTCAGTATTATCAGTTTTGTTTAACTTTTTGTCTACTTAAAATTTTTTTTTATTATACAGAGATTTCTCTCAGAGAAGGTGAAGGTAAGGTCACAAGAGAACATGTAGATGATGTAAAAACAAAAGAGATGACAAAAATTATTTTTGAAAAAGGAGAAACAAATAGTTCCTGCCCTGAAGGACCTTAGATTCCACTGGAGAGAAGAAAGGCAAATGCAGAACTGTGGAGATGTAGCTATGTATGTTGCTATGATCTGAGAGGGAATATGGCCAGGAGTTTAGGTGCTTGTTCCCAGTCATAATACTACCAGTACATGCCAATCGCCCATAACACCACATCACTATGACAGATTCATGATACATGACAACATTATAATTATGTTAACCATTATAGTAGTATAAATTATTAAAACAACATACCTTGTTTGAGGACAAATGTCTTGTCTGTTGAGTTTACAATAACATCAGACTCTTCCTTAGTGATGTCCCCAGAAGCAACCTGGAAGGTGATGGATCCAATCTTCCTTTCATATACTCCAGTTTCAGGGTTAGAAACAGTGTGAAACAAATCTAAAGAGAAAAAAAAGAGCTCAAGGACCAAATATGATTTTGTAACTGTTATTATCAGGTTCTGTTGTATGACTCTCTCTTCCCTTTCAGATAGTCTGTCTTCTTTACTTTGCCAAATCCTCTAATTATCTATGTGTAAAAGCTTCTCTACTGGAAGAAAGATACTTCCAAATAACATATGGGCCATATGTAGTATTCATTGAATAACCACATTGGATGAGCCAGAAACAATTAGCTGGTAAGTTAATCTGTATGGAAGTGATTTTGACTGGTCTGAGAAAAATATTGGTCTCATCCCATATCATTCAGTAAAATGGCCTCAGACCAGATAATTTGGTCTGACTCATGAATGAGAAAATGACTAGCAGTTAGCGTAGAGCCTGGCATATGATAAACAGTTAACAAAAAGCTTTATCTATTCATCATTTACATATCTAGTATTTTATGTGACTAGAAATATTACACATGGTTTTATATATTCTCCATTACTTGTCTAGTTTGCATATAAGCCATTATGTTTGTCTGCATTTAGACTATCACTAAATTATTAATAAACAATGGTAAACAACTTTGAAGAAAATAACTTTACTAGACCTTGTGTATCGCTGGTGTTGGAAACTGTGTCAGGGGCAGTATTTCCGCTGGTATATTTAGCGAATTCTCTCTCAAATGCCTGGGGAAAGAAAGGCAACTACTGAATAGAATGATTATCCATCTAAATATTAGTCCGAGATTTTAGAGAGGCAGCAAGAAAATAAGGACATTTTTATGGCTGGTGATGACAATGACATGTTCCCAGTAGAAATTCCATTCCTAAAAGAAGCTGATATTAAAAAAATCCTAAAGGAGCTAGAAGTTAAGGAGAAGAGCCAGGACCTTATTCCAAAGGGTGCTGCATTAGAAGTCAAAAGATCTGACCCAGATTTGTGGCTTTTTTACTTGCTTCCTGTGTGCTCTTTGACAATCCACTTAACATCTCTAGGCCTCAAATTCTAGAATTATAAAATGGGGAGTTGTATTAGATGACCTCCAATGTCCCTTCCAGCTTTAAATCTATGATCATATAGCTGACAGATTAGTAAGAAATCTTTAAGGAAGACTTGGAGCATTTTTTTTCCATATGGTTGTTTCTAGTTTAAATTGCTTTCTTTCAGAAAATTCTTTCAGAAATGCCTGTTGAAATTCTTTGACCATTTAACCATTATGTTCTTATGTATTTGACTACCTTACTTATATAGCTTGGGTGAGATACCTTCATCAGAGATACCTTTTGCAAGGTTTTTGTTTTTTAATTTTAATTAATATTGGCTTTGACAGCACAAAGACTTTTTTTAATTTTGTGTGATCAAACATGTTCATTCTTTCCTCTTTGGTTTTAAGTTTTTCCTCTCACTATAGGTGTGAAGAACATTCTATTCATTGTTCCTCTAATTTATTTATGATGTGCCTTTTATATCTGACATTTATCAATTTAGACCCTTTCCTGGTGTATGGTGTGAGATGCAGGTCTTTACCTGATTTCTACCAGATTGTTTTCCAATAGTCTCAGCAGTTTTTGTCAAGCAGGGAAACCTAATCCGAGGAGTTAAGGCCTTTGGGTTGTGGTTTGTCTGTTTCTGTATACTGCATACCTCATTGGTTCTATTAGTCAACCTCTCTATTTTTAGATTTTTTTGAGGGGTGGTTGTTTCAGTTGCATGCAACTCTTTGTGACCCCATTCAGGGTTTTCTTAGCAAAGATACTAGAGGGGTTTGCCATTTTCTTCTCCAGATCATTTTACAGATGAGGAATTAACACTTAATGGGGATAAGTGTCTTTTCTAGGGTCACACAGCTGGGAAGTATCTGAGTTTGGATTTGAACTCATGAAGACTAGATCTTCCTGATTCCTTATATAACACACACACACACACACACACACACACACGCACGCACACACACACACACACACACACACACACACACACACACATATATATATATATATATATAATATACACACACACATATATAAAGGTATCTTCCTGTGCTCTATCTACTGTACTGCTTAGCTGTTCTGATCTTCTAACCAGTACCAAACAATTTTGGTGATTACTGCTTTGTAGCCTCGTTCAAATCCTGGCGCTGCTAAGCCTCTATCCTTCCATTTTTTTCATTATGTTCCCTGAAATGAATTTTATTATTTTTTCAAGTTCTGTAAACTTATCCTTTTGTAGTCTATTTGGCATAGTCATGATCAAATAAATTAATTTAAGGACCACTCATTCTATTGGTCCAACCTAGTCATGGATAATTAATATTTCTCCAATTAGCTTGGTCTGTCTCTATTTTTGTAAAGATTGTTTTGTATTTTATTAATACAGTTCCTGTGTGTGTCTTGGTGGGGAGACTATCAAATATTTTACATATTATGTAGTTATTCTGAATGAAATTTCTCTTTCTGTTCTGAAGGAACATTATTTGACAGGCTGTATTTTCAAAGTGGTTATGTGTATGCATGTGTGTGTATATATGTATATATATATATATATATATAAATGTATGTACATATACATGTGTACACACATATTTGTATAGCCATGTATATATATTAGAACAATGTGTGTCTTATATATGACACACACACATATATATATAATACACACACACATACACGTATATAAACAAACTTTCAAAAAACATTTCTATCCTGAAACAGTTATGGGTTGGTATTTTTGTAAAATTCTCTCCACAATTTTATATATACATACTCACAAACATATATTAAATATATTTTTACCTCTGTACTTTAAAAATACCATCTCTCTAATATAACCTTCTTTCCTTCCAGATAAAAAGAGCATATAGATTGATAGGGTGAAAAGACATTTTTTTAAAATTTTGTTAGAGGCATAGATTTAAAGCCATTTAGGCAAATTAATTCCAAGAAAATCCCACTATTACCTGAATGTTGTTAGTATCACTGGGATGCAACAGAAAACATACTTCTTTTAGAGTCTTCAAAGAGTTTGAGCTACTGAATTTGAACGCCTGGGCAAGGATTAATTTTGCAAAAATGTTTTTTGGAAATCTCAAATTTCCTGTTCCAATTGCTGGAAAAGTGATTGATGTTAAAGACAGGTGGGCCGCAGTTTCCAGGCATTCCATGATAATGTCTTCCATGATCTGAAAAATAGCAAAAATGTTCACGTAAATAAGAGGTTAGCATTAGAATTGGAAGGTGCTGCAAAAGGAGAATTAGGTGTACTCCCTTGGCTGCAGGGACACTCAATTGTCAATTGGTCTCTAGGAGCATGTGTGTGATGGAGAATGACACATGTAATAGTGATAAGAAGAACAAGAAAGAAATACAACTTGTAATAACTTTGACTAACTGGTTTGCTTACTGCCTTTGTGAAGAACTGAGGGAGTTAGAAGGGAAAAGGAAGGAAGAAGAAAGAATGGCTCAGAGCAGCCAACTCAGAGGACTGATTTACTGGTGAGTCCCACCTATTACTGCTTAATTGGCAAAAACACCTGACAAATCATATATGATTGAGATTCACAGATTCATTAAGTCTAAACCAAACACACAAAAAACTAGAGAAAAATCCACAATCTTCAAAAGAAATAGTTGAACATTAGAAATGTGTCCTACCTAAATGTAGGGTACAGCCTACACATACTGCCTTCTGAGATCACTACTTCAATTTATGTAACAGTGACAGGTAGTGATGGTGCTGCCTGTCTCGCATCACCAGGAAAAAAGGAAAAACCAAAACCACTGATGCAGAATGAAGCCGCCATGTGCTGCTCTTCCATCTGCCCATCTGATTAATTTTGGTCCTGAAGGTGTGGAAAGAGATTTCATGTTTTGTGAAAGAAGAAAGTGAGCGGGACCAAAGTGAATCTAGTTACCAGACTTAAGTTTGAAAATGTACCAAGGTCCTGGGAAACTACAAAATGCAGTTAATCAGAGTGACCTTTGTGTGTGTGTGTGTGTGTGTGTTTGTATGTGTATTTAAAAGATTTTTATTTATTCAAGGCACAGTTTTAAATATATATAAATAAACAAGTGTTTAAAAGCTGAAAAAAATAAGGAAAATTAAAAGAGTAATTGAGGAAAGTGCAAAGTATCCTGCAGAGAACTCCAAATTTTTTGAAGGGGAAAAGGGTATAAAGTTAGGAATAAGTTAGACCCCCTAAAAGATGTATGATCACAGTGTGACTGACTGTCATTCTCCTCATAGCTCGTATGCCTTTTTTTCCTTAATGAAATATGACTGCCAACATCATTAATACCAATTGATGCTGCTATCACTACTAATGCTTATGACTTTATGCCCTTAATTGTGGTTGACCAAGGTGCAGAAAGAGTTAATTTCATTATTATAAGCACAACAATGATGGACTCTCCTGTGACCGCTAGTTTGAGTTGCCACGACACATGTAAGCCATGATGATGCTGAAATAAAATTCAGTATGGCCTCCAAATGGGCTGGAGATAATATAATGATGATGATGATGATGATGAAGAAGAAGCAACAACAATAAATGATTACAGTGATAATATTTCTGTAGCACTTACAGTGTTCCAGATGGGGTGCTAAGTGCTATCCTCACAACAACCCTGGCAGGTAGGTGCTATTATTAAACTTTATTTTATAGTTGAGGGAACTGAGACAGGTAAACATTTAGTGACTTGTCCAGGGTCACACAGCTAGTCAGTGTCAAGAGTTAGTGTAGAACTCTTACCTTCCTGACTTGAGGCCCAGCATCCTATATCCACCTCACCACTTAGCTGCCAAATCTACTTTCATTGAAAGCTGCTCCCAAACCAATCACAGCCTATCTCTCCATGCTTACTGCATATGATGCCCTTTCATCCACCCTGTAGCCAAACCAGACTACTGTCTGTTCCTTGTGAATGACGACACTTCTCCTACTTCCATGACTGCACAGGTTGTCTCCTCATGTCTGGAGTACACCCTTAACCCATCTCCGCATCAAGGAATCCTTAGCTCCCTTCAAAGTTCTACTCAGATTCCACCTTCTATATGAGACATTCTTGGAGCTCAGCTTCTGGTGCTCCTTCCTCTCCAAATTACTTTCTATTTACTTTTCAAACACTTTGTGTTTACTTACATGTGTACATGTTTCTCCCTTGATAGAATGTAAGCATATGAGAGCAAGGCCTGTCAAATTTTTGTCTTTGTATACACAATGTCCAGCACAGCACCTGGCATACAGTAGGAGGTTAATAAGTGCTTCGTGATTGAGAGCTTTAACATTTATCTACCTTTTGCGAATTCCCTGATTTATCATCCCAGGCAGGAGCCACCACATGGAGCACAAATCTGCAGCCCAGATTATAGCCTCTTGTCAGGAGAACACTGCCTGATTTCACTGATGTTTTTCCAAATGTATTTAATTCTTCCTGGAGTTCTGGGCCAGCTTTCTTCAATAAGGCCTGAGAAAGTGGCCCAGTGTCAAGATGAAGATCCCAAGGGATGGAATTTACAATAATATCAGTCTAAAATGAAAACAAACCTTGTTAAAAATAAAATCACATCAATAAATCTTTGTGTGCAAGGCAATGTGAAAGAAGCAAAGAAGCATTCGACTTAGTTCCTGCTTTCCAGAAGCTTACAACCTAGTTGGGGAGTTAGGTCGTACATGTAAAAAGTTAAATGACAGTAAAATATTTACATGAAAGCCGAAGACAACATATAACATATAAGTAAAGACCTAGAACAGTTTAAACTTAACTACTTAATAATTATTCCAGTAGTAATTGCTCTAGTATAGAGATAACCAATAGCTGCTTCCACCAGACACCCCAGTGGCAAGGGGAAGTGAAGAAGGAAAGGAACAGGCCTTTCTCAGGCACCTATTATGTTGTATGCTCTGTGCTTAATGATTTACAAATACTGTCTCTTTTGATCTTCATAAGGACCCTGGGAGGCAGATCCCTATTTTAAAGTTGAGGAAGCTGAGGCATCTCATCTTCTACAGGAAATGATTCCCAACCTGGCGCAGGCAATCACTTAATAAGTGTTTATGGACTGACTGAGGCAGGCAAGGGTTAAGTAACCTTACACAGGGTCACATAGGTAGTAACTGTCTGAAGTTAGATTTTAGTTCAGGGCTTCCTAACTTCAGGCCCAGGACAGCTACTCCTCAGTCATCCATCTTCCCCTTCCCTGCCCCTCCAGCCCAACAATAGATTGCTGAAAGACAGAGAAGCATTACCTTCTATGATTGAGGGAAGCCTTAAACATTTCCCTTCCCCAGCTAACTCTCATTGTCCCCTTTGTCCAGTGTCAAGTGGGCTCAAGATGCCCACTGTCATCTGGATGCTGATTCTCATGTGCTTATCTCTGCTTTATCTAATCCAGAGCCTGATTCCACTCTAATCTTTGCATCCACTGTCTTCTTGGTAGGGCACCATCTATTCTACCATTATGCCCTGAGGTCCTTTGGGTCTTGCCACCCAACACAATAGTTTTCCTGCCCAAATACTATCTGGCCTTTTAATATGTGAGGAACCAAATAGCACAATGGTAAACTACTATGAACCCTCTTTTATTTGTTCTCTCCCCCTTTAGAATGTCAACTCAGTGAGAGGAAAGACTGTCTTGACTTTCTATTTGTGTGACAAAACTTAACATTGCTTTACACATAGTGTTTGAACAAATGCCTTTCCATTGCACCCCACTATTACAGACTGGATAATCATGGACAACTTTATAAAGAATGTGGAATTTGAGGAGGGTCTTGAAACAGAAGGGCTTTTTGAAGAGGTGAATACAAAGGGAAAGGTTAAGAGCAATATATTTGTAAGTGAAGGGCTTGGGTTTTAATATTTTAACAATAAAATAAAATAAATAAAAATATATAAGAACAAAAGCTAATCCTCAGCAGAGAAGTATTCCAAAGAAAAATCCCAGTGTTGAATAGCCCTATGAGACAAGCGCAATTATATCTGTAATAAGAAATATACTTCATACTCATCATAGAAAAGTTGATTTTTACAAAAACAGTCAACGTTAAAGGAGCCAGGGGAAGCTGTGCATATTGGAAAGATACTTAGGGGAGTTATGAATTTCCAATCACATGAGAAAACAATTTGCAAATATGTGAGAACAATTAATAAACCGTTCAGAACCTTTGATTGAGCAAAACTATTGTTGGGTTCAGACCTTACAGAGGTCCGAAATGCACAATAGAACAAAGCAATCGTAACAGCACTATTCATGGTAGCTAAAAAAGGGGGGGAATATTTGAATAATTTGGAGTCTATGAATCTAACATTGTAACTCTCTAAGAAACAATGAAAATGAGGAATCATTTTAAAAAATATTTAGCATTTATGTAAGCACTTAACAAATAGTATCTTATTTGATCTTCACAACAACCCTGTGAAGCAAGTGCTATAATTATCTCTACTTATGAATGAGAAAATTGAGGCAGAGAGTGGTTTCGTGGCTTGCTGTTAAGAACTTAAGGGTAGATTTGAACTCTCATCATCTTTACTCCAGAGGCAGTGACCTATCTACTGGGAACCCAGGAGCCTCAAGAAAAACATGAGAAAACTTTTATCAACTGATGCAGAATGAAGAAAGCAGTAGCAAGAGTTGCTGAAGAAAGGTAGTGGGTACAGAGAGTAATGCAAAAAAAGAAAAAATAGAGAAAGGAAAGAAGAAAGCATCAATGAAACTTTGGAAAAAACCAGAGAAGTGAGGTCAAATGTGAGAGAGACAAGCAGGGCAATTCTGTTATAATAGTGCTAAATGTTATATGCCTTTAAAAAACCCAGCTAAACTGTACATAATAGAAAGTCACAGTTTCATATAGAGTGTTTTTTCTGCCTCTTTCTATGTCAATATATTAACGTTGATTGCTATTTGTGAGATTCTTAATAAAGAAGAAAAGCAATTTTTTAAAGATAAACCAAAAATATGACTGGGGCAGCTAGGTAACTCAGTGGATAGAGTGCTGACCTCACAGTCAGGAGGACCAGAGTTCAAAATGAGTCTTAGAAACCAGCTGTGCCACACAGGGTAAGACTTAATTGTTTGCCTTATGTTTCCTCATCTGTAAAATGAATTGTAGGAGGAAATGACAAACTACTCCGATATCTTTGCCAAGAAAACCCCAAATGTGTTCACAGACAGTTGAACATGACTGAAAAATGGCAGAACTAGATAAAGTCAGCTCGTGGCTCATTGCAGCAAGGGAAAGGGACAGACATTGCATCATCTAAAATTTCTTTCTGAAGGCAGCATGGTATAATGAATAGGGCACTGGATTTGTAGATAGGAAGAGCAAGGTTCACACCTACCTTGTTTGCCCTGCCTAAGTCTTTTGACTTATATACAACTGCCACATACTGAAGGGAGTAGAATTTTAACTTTAGATTAAATCTGCATTAACTTTACAAAGATCATATGCTGAAAATATATACGATCCCAGTTACATGGGAATCAGGCTGCTTAAATGTCAAAATAACCTCCAGTGGTGTTTGGCAAATGGTAACACCCACCTGCACATCCCGGACATCCCCTGTCATCAAGATGATGCTCAAGTGTTCACTGGTTTGAATGGAGTCTAACACATATCTATGTTCAGTACATTTTCTCAAGGTGGTTTTCTGATTTTCTAATGATGTACAGGACAGTGAATTGTTCTTAGGTAATGCATCTTTAAAGATGGTCCTCACAGCTTTGGAAAGAGCCTGAACTGTCTCCTCAGATGAATCAACCAGATGAATTTCTTTCAAACTATGTTTATTTGGGGAGTTCTGGAAGTTTTCCTTGATGGACTGGATGATGGTCTCAGCACACTCTTTTAAGGGGAAGCCAAACATCCCAGAGCTGAGAGCTGGGATAGCTATTGAAGTGTGACCATGAAATCCAGCCAGATAAAGACTCTCTGTGATAGCATTTTTTAGTAGCTGCACACACCTGTGAGCATCTTGTTGTGTCCATCTGGGGCCAACAGCATGAATCACTTGCTGATATGGGAGCTGTCCAGCACCTGAGACAACAGCACAGCCAGGAAGAATCTTACCCCGTTCCTGGATTATCTTGTCACAGTCCCTCTGTAGCTCTGGGCCTGCTGCTTTAGAGAGTGCAGCTGCTAGGCCACCATAGTGCTTTAGGTCCTCATTTGCTGCATTCACTACCACATCTGCTGAGAACTGGGTTAAATTACCTTTCTGAATAGTTAATAAGATGCCACATTCTAAGGTTATCTGGACATTCTGCCCATCAGTACTGCTCCTACTGCTTTTGTCTCCATCTTCTTGTAGCCAAATTAAACAATTATACCTCTTCTTGGCTTCCCTTGTATAATAATCTTCTTTGTCTTTGAATAATGATTTGGCCCCTGGTTTATCAATGCTAAAATTTTTAACATGTATCGAATCTAGTGCTTGTTTAACCATGGCCACTCCTCTCACCACTTCTTCTTTGGGACCACTCAGTGAAATGCCTCTTTGGGTGGCCACAGTTTTGAAATCAACCTTCACATTTTTTTTCTTTAGTTTTTTGCAGATTTGCTTTTTTTCCTCCTTTATATACTGAATAACTGCTAGGGATTTCACAGTGATTAACTCCTGTATCTTTGTGTTTTTTTCTATAAATTCACAAAGTTCTTGGTAGCTTTCACATACGGGACTAATACAACCAGCAATGATTATCTGAACTCCAGTGTCTGAATTCTGCTGTTCTATTATTACAGTCTTTGAGGAGCAGTTGTATTTCTTATTTAAATCACCAGTGAGTTTTTTCCACTGAAAATGATTAAGAATCCCACTGTCTACCACAGTGATGCGCTTAAAGTTCAAGACTTTCTTCATATGTTCCTCAGCTTCAGAAAGAATTTGGGGAGAGGAGCCAACCAACACAATTGCTTCAGCCTCCAACTCATAAGCAGCAGGAATTTTCTCTGCTCCAAAAAGAGATTCAGAGAATGTCTCACAGTTTACTTGCTGCAGAAACTGAATGATTTCAGAAGGAAGATGGAGGGATTTCTGAACCAAGCTCTGCAACTTCTCCAGAATTTCGCTCTTTGCTTTGTACACATCTGCAGGCAATCCACTCAGGCAAAAGCTCTTTGTGTGGGTGTTGTAAGTGACTTCCAGCTCTGGATATTCCTTGTGAAGAGTCTCTCCTAATCCACTGTTGTGTAAAATTGAAAACCTTCCAGGAAACATCATCATATTCTCACTTATACATTGTTTTTCTCTTTCTATTTTTTGGGTTAGTTTTTCTATCAGAGTCCTTATTTGTGGTTCAGTACTTTCCACATCCTCCAGTCTCCCTGCTATCACTACTGTCTCCTGAAGCTTATCAAACTCAGTCAAAATTTTCTTATTTTCTATGCTGTCTCTAATGTCTTCCCACATCACTGGGTCTACATTATACTTCCTAACCTGGTATTCAGATATGAGGCAAGAGAATCTCATGGAAACATCTTCACTCCATGTCTTGATTATGTTGCTCTTTCTTCTTCTTTGGCTGACTAAGGTGGCTGAAGGTCTGAGTAGAATTCCTGGCTCTTTATCATTGGGTCCTGGCCATGCTAGCTCACAGTGACAGCTCTCCATGGTGCTAGTTATCTCTCCAATTACTTGATCATCTTTCTGAAAGAACTTCAATAGATAAGGCTCTGCTGGAATTGTTAAGGGCTCTGGGAGCTTCACAGGTGGTTTTGCCTTTCCATATAAAGCAGTACCCAAACTATGGTAGTATGGGAACATTGAAATGGGATTGTTGTTGAAGAGAAGATTCTTTGTCAATATGGCTTTGACAACTAAAAGAAAAACAAATAAATAAATGTAAATTTTTATAATTGATATAAAATTAATTAAACTGTGTTACATCTAAATTCAAGCAGACTTTGCCTTAGTAGGAAGAAAAGGAATATTCATCAAAATTGTGAAATAACTGTCATTATTCTAAAATAGTGTTCTTATTAGAGAGACACACTAATGCAATACAGGTATGCCATCTAAAGAATGAGCTATACTCTCCCAACATTTATTGTACACAGGAATTTTGTCAAGGGATTATTTTCCAGTTTAATCCCATTAAAACACTGGAGAGTTAGATTTTGCTCAGTAAAAAAAATGGCTATTTTGAAATTTAAAAAATTATTCTTTTTTCACATTTTAAATAAAATTTTGAGTTCCAAATTTTAGCCGTCCCTCATTTCCCTGCCCCTTCTCTAAGACAGTCACCAATTTGATCTAATTTATTTATTTCCAATCATGTAAAACATATTCCCATAATAATAATGTTGTAAAAGAAGAAACAGTATGCAAAAATAAAAAACCATGAAAACATAAAGTGAATATAGTATACTTCATTCTGCATTCAGTTCTTTCTCTGGATGTGGATAGCATTTTCCATCACGAGTCTTTGGGAATTGTCTTGGGTCACTGCATTGCTGAGAAGAGCTAAGTCAATCATACAAGTTTGATCATCATACAAGGTTGCTGTTACTGTGTACAATGTTCTCCTGGCTCCGCTCACTTCACTTTGCATCAGTACACGTAAGTTTTTCCAGGTTTTTCTGAAGTCTGTCTGCTTACTATTTCTTAAAGTACAATAGTATTCCATTACATTCATATTCCACAAATTGTTCAACCATTCCCTTCAATTTCTACTTCCAAAAATCATGAAGAATGCAATAAATATTCAAAATCTTGTTTAAAGGGAAATCAATCATGATTGAAAAAGACAAATCCAGTGAGATTCAGAACAAAAATAATGTGCTGAGGTACACGCTCAAAAGGCCGTGGTATCTGGCGGCGTATCCGCCATTCATCCCAGCCTGTGCCGCCCTAATGGAGGGCTTGCTGTCCAGGCAAAACCTTGGTTCAATATTCCCGCCTTGGCACTTCTCATTTTACAGATTAGCTAAGTGTTTATTTTGTACTTCCCCAAGGCCATTCAGATGGTCAGTAACAAAGGTCAATTGGAAACCAGGTCCTGTAGTTCTGAATGCAGGACTCTTTCTCCCTCCCATGTGACCTTCCTCCCCTGAACTTGGTTGCCTTTTCCAGACATGTTTATAGAGTAACCTACAATCTGTTACTCTACCCTTAGGCCATAAGAGATAATAGTACTTAAAGGCTGAAGTGATCCATTCACCAAACATTTATTAAGTGTCTAGAGCAGTGGTTCTCAATCTGTGGGTCGCTAGCCCTTTGGGATCAAACAACCCTTTCACAGGGGTCACAGGGATTGCCTAAGACCATGGGAAAACACATATTTCTGATGGTCTTAGGAACCTCCTCTATCCATCTCCAGGCGGGTCCGCCCACATACAAACACGCCCATATACGACTATTAAAGGCTCCCGGCATTAGGAAGCTTGAGAACCACCGGTCTAGAGGGACAAGATAATGCACCAAGCTCTTATCCATGTTAAGAGATCCTAATATCTTCTCTGACATATTGTTACATTATGCAAAGATAATTTCAAGGCAGGAACTTGGAGTTAGGAGGCCTGGGTTTGAGCTTCAGATTGGACTCCAACTGTCTGCTTTTCCTTATCTGTAAAATGGTGGTTCTCAATCCTTGTGCACCTCCTCCATTGGTAAGAACAATGAGGAGAGTGCTTTGTAAACTCCAAAGTGTTAGGTAAAGATGTGTTGCTATTATTATGTGGGATGATAATAATAAGGAAATTGGTGTTAGCGGCCTGAAAAGAAGATATTCATCAGACTGCTCCAAACGTAATGACTCAGTTAGATAATAAATGCCAATAACACCAATGCCAACAATAATAAAAGACCAACAAAGTCAGTTACTTAAAAGACCTTTGTGCAGTGAACATTTGGGCCTCTTAGAACTTCTCCAGTTAAAGCCAGAGGTATTCTCT
>CM053588.1:290941134-290972619 GCA_028646515.1 Pseudochirops corinnae
CTCTTTTCATGATTTTCCTGCAACATTCTTATTTCTCTTCCAAATTTTTCTTCCACTTCCCTTATTTGGTTTTGAAAGTCCTTCTTCAGCTCATCCCTAGCTTTAAGGCATTCTTCATGTTTATTGGAGGCCTCTGGTGGGGGTGCTCTGGCTGCGCTGTCCTTCTCCCTCTCTCTCCCATGATCTTTCTTTTCCCGAAAGAAGGAGTCTAGGGTTTGGGAGCTGTTCTTACTTAGCTTCTTATGCTTATTCTTACTCATGGTTCTTCAGACCGTGAATTTTTTTTTTTAAATCTCTGTGGGGCTCTGCTTCCAGAAGGGAAAGCTCTGTCCCAAATCGCTGGGGTCCTCCCGGCTGCTGTAGACTTCTGGCTGACTGGATAATGAAGACTTCAGGACCGAGGCCCAAGATGACGATCTGGATCCAGGCCGCTCAATGCAAGAGCACTGGTCTGAAAACAATCGCTAAGTCCCCCTGCTTTTTGCAGGCTGAGGGCAGGAAGCTACAACGTGGAGGCAGGTGCAAAACCTCCGCCTTGCTTTTCCACTCTGGAGACCTTTTGGCAGGACGCTTATCTCCCCCTTTCACAATCCCCACTCGCAGCTGTTGCTAATCCGGCTCACCTCAGAGGCTTTTGTGCACCTCCCGCCCAGCTGCCCCCGGGCCACAGCCACGGCTTCAGGCCAGGCTGGTTTCAGATTGCAGTGCTGATATGGTTCCTCGTAGCCGAGCTGACTTTAGTGGGAAGTATCTTTGTGTGCGTTTTGAAGTCCTAGAGTTGGTCCAGAGTCCTATTCCATGGGTATTTTGGGGTGGCTATATGAGACCTGGGATAAGTTGCTGCTACTATGCCGCCATCTTGGCTCCACCCCCTGAACATTTTTTAGACACATGTTTTGAGTAAATTTTTAGAGTAGGAGAATGCAATTATTAAATAAGGCAAAGATCCAAACTTTAAGGAATTAAGTAAATGGCTGTGTTGTATAAATATATGTATATAAATAATTTAAAATAAGAGATCTATTGTGATGAGTACAAATAGGTATTCCAACAAAATGAAAGGAGCTTTTATTCCTTTTATCATGTATCCAGGTATTATCATAATTGTCATAATAGTACACATTTCATAATCTTAATTTTGGAAAATTTTTTCTTCCTTTTCACAGCTACAGCATGGGGAAAAGGAACTTACTTTGCAGTCAATGCCAACTATTCAGCTAACGATACCTACTCCAAGCCAGATATCAATGGAAAGAAGCATATGTATTATGTACGAGTACTTACTGGTGATTACACTCTTGGAAATTCATCATTCATTGTCCCTCCACCAAAGATAACTCAAGATGCTCAGATTCTCTATGATAGTGTCACTGATCATAATACAAAACCAAGCTTATTTGTTATATTTTATGATAATCAGGCTTATCCAGAGTACCTCATTACTTTCAGGACATAACATTTTGGTTTTACATCCAAGAGATATTAGGTAGACACTTATTAGCATTCAGTACCTTTTTTAAGGTCACAATTTTCATTCTTGTTGCTGAAATTAGTACTTTTTGCATTATCATTCGTGTAATTTTTAATTTATGCTTCTTGTGGTCATTCCTGAATTGATAAATGATCTGGAATAATATGATATAAACTGGAAGTTTTCAGATAAAGATCAAAACTATCTATAGTTACATGAAAAATGCTCAAAATCACTACTGACTAGAAAAATGCAAATTAAAACAAATTTAAGGTACCACCTTATACCCATCAGTTTAATTAATATGACAGAAAAGGAAAATGATAACTGTTCAAGGGGATGTAAGAAAATTGGAACACCAATGCATTCTTGGTGGAGTTGTGAACTGATTCGGCTGTTCTAGAGAGTAATTTGGAACTGCACCCAAAGGGCTATAAAATTGTGCATAACCTTTGATCCAGAAATACTACTACTAGGAATCTATCCCAAAGAGATTTTTTAAAAGGGAGAAAGTGCCTATTTGTACAAAAATATTTATAAGCTCTTTATGTGGTGGCAAAGAATTGGAAATTGAGAGGATGCCCAGAAATTGAATGGCTAAACAAGTTATGGTATAGGATTGCAATGGAATATTATTTTGATATAAGAAAGGATAGGCAGACTGATTTTAGAGAAATCTAGAGAAACTTACATGAACTGACACAAAGCGAAGTGAATAGAACCAGGAGAACATTGTACACAGTGACAGCAATATTGTACGATGGACAATTGTGAATGATTTAGCTCTTCTTAGCAGTACGATGAACCAAGACAGTTCCAAAAGACTCATGATGACACATGCTATCCACATCCAGAGAAAGAACAGATGAAGTCTGAATACAGATTGAAGCATACTATTTTCACTTTATTTTTTCCATGGTGTTTTTTTTCTTTTCGTCTGTTTCTTCTTTCACAACATGACTAATATGGAAATATGTTTTACATGATTGCACATATATATTCTACATCAAATTGCATACTCTCTTAGGGAGGGGAGAGGTAAAAGAGGGAACGAGAAAATTTAGAACTGAAAATTTGAAAAACTTGAATGTTAAAAATTGTCTTTTTGTGTAATTGGAAAAAAATTAACTTTTATACATACATACATATATACATAAGTATGTGTCTATATTTGTGTATATTTTTTGTGAGTTAACCAAAGGCAGGAGTCATTAGGTGTTACTTTCAGTGCATTTTCTTAAGTCAGAGTATTTATCCTTGCTGTTGAAATTAGTCTTTCCCACTATATTGTTGTGAGTTTTGAGATACACTTCTTATGAGACAATCAATGGTTGGAGGCATGGTGTGTTAAATTAGGAAAAGTAGACATTGGACCTGGAGAAAAATGAAGAGTAGATTCCTTTTTCTCAAAGAGGAGATAAGAAATAAAACTGGTCCAATGAAAGACAAGATGTAGTACTGGGAGTCCCAGCTTGTCTTCTTTCCCTACAGAATAATACTATAGGTAGAATGATGGGTGAAGAAAGAGAAGAGGGTAGCTATAGATGGTAGGGCAATGTAAAGATTACCTGTCCTGGAACACATTGAGACCACACTGGAATGGGAAGAACTGTTCTTTTTAAAGAGCTGGGATTACTCCTCTTGCACATCTTAGAACAATTAGAAATTTTGGCTGTCCTGAGAAACAAAACTCAGCACCACAGGCAAGATAAATGAATCACAGACTCTTAGATCTGGAAGGAGGCACAGAGGTCATCTAGGTCTGATGGGGGAATTCCCACTGTAATATCCCAAATATTATTATTTATATTATTATATTATATTATATTATTATATCCCAAATATCCCTTGTGCGGATCTCACTAAAAATAAAAGGTAGCATTTATATAGCACTTAAGGTTTGCAAAGTACATTAAAGGTTTTATCTCATTTGATAATCAGAACCCTGGGAAGTAGGTGCTATTTTCCCATTTTATGGATCAGGAAATTGAGACTCAAAGAAATTAGGTGACTTGCCAAAGCACATACAGTCAACAAATGTCCAAGGCAGGATTTGAACTCATATCTTCCTAAATCCAAGCCCGGTACTTTTTCCATCACACAACTGTGCTGCCTTACAACTACTTCACAATGGCATCTTCTATAGTGGGACAACGTCCAGAGCTCTTTCCTAAAAATGAACCTAAATCTACCCCTCTTCCACATTAGTGCTTACTCTATTCTCAGCTCTTTAAATGCTTGAAGACCACTATCATTGACCTTATCATGTCTGCTTATGATAATTTGTAGATGCATTTAAAATATAAGCCTATAAGTCTTAGAGAAGGGATCAGTCTGCATTTGGTAGAGGAAGCCCCTCACCAGTAGCTCCCTATACCATTATAGTCATAGATTGAGTTAAAGATAAATATTAGCAGTTTATAACATTGAGCAGCAGGACCCTGGATGACCTTGCTGCTGATCTAGCCCACTCAGGACAAAAGAGCATGTCTTCATTTTCCTGGCTAACTTATATGGATCCAGAGGCAATACAAGCAGTTTGAGTGTAACCGAGGACCTTGGCTTGGGCATATCCAGGACTGTGCTGGTGAATTTTTTTTAACAACCTCCAGCTATAATTCACTTTTCAGTTTAATTTTCATTCTTAACATTTTCCCCATCACTTTCTGAAGTCTAGACCAGTGGTTCTCCACCTGTGGGTCGCGACCTCTTTGGGGGTCAAACAGGGTTGTGTAAGACCATCAGAAAACACATGTTTCCGAGGGTCTTAGGAACCGAGACATGCTCCTCTCTCCGTCTCCAGGCGGGTCCGCCCACATACGAGTACTAAAGAGTCGCGGCACTAGCAAGGTTGAGAACCGCTGCTCTAGACAATCAACGAAGCAATAGATCAATCCTGATTCGTAACATTTGCCAATGTCTAATGTGTAAATTGTTCCCCTTGAAAATTGATAACCAGCTTTCCTAAACTGGTTCAAGCTAGTTCTAGCAAATCCCTAGTATATTCCTTCAATCCTACTCAGCCCCCAAATCATGTCACCAGAAAGGGTGCAGAGACAGAAGATTTCACCTAAATCCTTTAAATGTAAGTGTTCATTTCCAGGTTGATTTATAGAGAATAACAGAGGAGGGAGTGAAGTTGGGGGAATCGTTAGCAAGTCCAGATCTCAAACTATACTACAAAGTTGTAATCAGGAAAATAATTTGGTGCTAGATAAGAAATACAGAGATTGATCAGTGGACCAGATTAGCAATGTAATGTACAGAAGAAAATGAATACAATTGCCTAGGTTTGATATACCCAAAGATCCAGTTATTGGGGCAAGAACTCATTATTCAACAAAAACTGTTGGGAAAACTGAAAAGTAGACTGGCAGAAACTGAGTATAGAAAAACGTCTCAAACCACCTTCCAAGACAAGCTCAAAATGAGTATTTAATTTAGATATACAGAGTGACATCATAAATAAATTAGTGGAGCATGAAAGAAATTAACTATCCAATCTATGGATAGTTAAAGAGTTCATGACCAAATGAGGTAGAGATTTTCCTGGGAGGTTAAATGGATCATTTTGATTACAGTAAATTAAAAAGATTTTGTACAGGCAAAACAAATTTAACTAAAATTAGAAGAAACAGGGAAAATCTTTGCAACATGTTTCTCTAATAAAGGTCTCATTTCTAAAATTTATGGGAAACTGAGTAAAATTTACAAGAAAAGAGGCAGTCTCCTACTTGATAAGTGGTCAAAGAATATGAACAGACAATTTTCAGAGGAAGAAATCCAGTATCAATAGTCATAATTAAAATGCTCTAAATCACTAATAATTAGAGAAATTAAAACAATTCTGAAGTACCACTCACACCTATCAGATTGGCTAACATGACAGAAAAAGAAAATGACTTAAAAAAAAAAATAAGTCCACTACTGCACTTTTGGTAGAGTTGTCAACTGGGCTAACCATTCTAGAGAACAATTTGGACCTATAATAACAGGGCTATTAAAAATGTACACATTCTTTGACCCAGCAATGCCATTACTAAGTTTGCATCCCAAAGAGAACAGAAACAACAACAAAGGTAAAGGGGCAGTATGTGTGCTTCTGTATGTATGTATGTGTGGGTGTGTTAATATACACATATGCATAAATATATATGTGGGTGTATGTGTGTGTGTGTGTGTGTGTGTGTGTATACATGAACTCTCTTTTCATAGTGGCAAAGAATTGGAAATTAAGGACATGCCCATTAATTGAGTGATGTCTTAACAAGTTATGGTATAAGAATGTGATAGGATACTATTGTGCTTTAAGAAATGATGAAGGGGATGGTTTCAGAAAAGCCTGGGAAGATTTGTGTGAACTGATACAACATAAAATGAGCAGAATCAACACAAAAATCTATATAATAAGAGCAATATTGCAAGGAAACTCAATATTGAAAGATTTTGTAAGCTCTTACTAATATAATGACCAATCACAGTTCCAAAAGAGTCATAATGAAACATGCTATCTGCTTGCAGATAGAGAGTTGATGGACTAAAATCACAAATTTGAGCATATTTTCTTCTCTTTGTACCTTTCTTCCTTTGACCTGACTGATGCAAGAATTTATCTTCTATGAATATACATTTTTGTAATAGTTTTTTTTTGTTTTTCTTGTCTTCTCAAAGAATAGGGGAGCAGAGAGGAGAGATAATTGATAACTGAAAATAAAATTGAAAAAAAATAGAAAAAATGGGATGCCATTGGCAGTCTTTCAGGATATTGTACACATTTCTGGACTACTCAGGGAGGGAGCAGCAGTGATTTGTCTTTGAAATTGATTGAACTGGCTTAAAATTTTAAAGATTTACTTGACTTCCATCAAGCACACATGCCCTTAGATCCTAGAAGATAGAACTAGATGGCATCTTAAAAATCATCTAGTCTAACCTCCTTAAAAATAAGGGACTATTTCTGGGCTATTTATAGAAATCCCTTTGTCAGCTGTGTTTGTTTTTATAAGTTTCATAGCCAATGGCTATGAAACTCTTTTATTCCATGAGGCTGTTAACAGGAGGTAACTGATGCCCACACAGACCAAAGCAGAACCACAATTAAGATGACACAAGGTTACAATGGCTTTGTCTCAGATATTTCCAGATGGTCCAGATTTCAAGGAAGCAATAGTACCTTTTTTTGAGTGTAAAATAATATAGCACACAAATACACCACACCCCCTTCTACAAGAGTCCCCCAAAGTTACCCCAGATTCAAGTTTATTTGTTTTTATAAGATGTCCTCAGTACTTGATGTAGGGATAGGGACTAAACTCATGATTTCTTTAGTTTGGGTAACTCCTAAATGAGGAAATGCCCTCCACCAATGCAGGTTGGTGCTTTCTCAACAATTTATAGTCCTAAAGAGTTACCTTTATCACTGATTTGTCTAGGGTCACACAGCCTGTATGTTGCAAAGATGAGACTTGAAACCACGTCTTCCTGGCTGTGAGCTGGCTCAAAATACACTCTGAGACATGTTTGTGTTTTTTTTAAGGTACTATATAGTTCTTGAAAAAATCCAATTTTGTACTTTGACTTGACATTTACTAGGTATTTTGAGGGATACATGGACATTTGTCAGAACCAGGAAACTAATAAATGTGAGAAGGGCATTAATAATTCAGGCAATGGTATAATTGTTTTATGTACACACATATATATCCATATACATATGTAAATAATAATCACCACAAAAAGGGGAAAATTCAACAAAAATGAACATAGAAATATAGATTTAGAAGTGAATGGGATATGAAAGGGACCCAATTCTCATTCTACAAATAAGTGAGACTTGCCCAGGGTAACAGTGACCTGGCAACAGCAGACCTAGGATAGAGTTTGGGACTGCGGAATAAGTATTTTTCATCTTTAAGGATTAGAAGCAGGCCAAAAGCATTTCTAATTAGCTCCTTTAACCAGCACCTTCTTCTGCCCATTGTACCTCTCTTATAATCTTCAGTTGAGGCTCTATATTCACCATCACCTTCAAAAACTAAGATGTTTGTATCCACTGCTGTGATTAGTTTCTCTCTTGAAGAGAAAAGTTACAGGAATTCTTCAGCCCTCTTGGCCAATGGCTATGAAAGTCTTTTCTTCCATGAGGCTGTTAACAGAAGGTAACTGATGCCCACGCAGACCAAAGCAGAACCACAATTAAGATGACACGGTTACAATGGCTTTGTCTCAGATATATCCAGATGGTCCAGATTTCAAGGAAGCAATAGTACCTTTTTTTGTGTGTAAAATAATATAGCACACAAATACACCACACCCCCTTCTACAAGAGTCCCCCAAAGTTACCCCAGATTCAAGTTAATTTGGGAGTCAGAATCATCTCCAAAACCTTAGCTTCCAAGGTTACACTAATGCAACTTTTACTAGTCATTTGGTTCGAAGCAAAGATATTTAATAAAACCGGTGGGATGAAATGGAGAGAATGGAATCAGCAATTATATACCATCTACTATGTGCCAGACACTATGGAAAGTATTTTACAAAGATCTCGTTTTGGGTGTAGAACCAAGATGGCGAAGTCAAAACAGGAACTTGCTTGAGCTCATGCTCCAACCATCTCCAATACCTGTAAAAAATTACTCTAAACAAATGTTAGTGCTACAGAACCCACAAAGTGACAGAGAGAAACAAATCTCCTGCTGAAAGCAGCTGGACTAGGAGTGGAGCACAGTCTGTCATGGGCTACACTGGCCAAGACAAAAGGCACAGACTGCCAGAGCAGACTTCAGGGGAGTGAATCACTAGCAACTGTGGCCGTTTCTAGATCTAACCCATAAACATCAAAGAGAAAGTAAAAGGTCAGTGGAGAAATTCTGTTAATCCTGGGTGAAAGAAGAGTACAGTTCAAGCCCTGCTTTCAGGGTGGAAGAGCTGGCAGCATCTGTAACTGTTGCCATGGCAGCTGCCTCCTGAGCTCCAAGCCCACAGATCATGGGGGGACCAAATGACTGACCAGAGGGTAATTGCAGGACTTTTTTTTGCTGGCACTGAGGCAAGATTCACTTGCTTTGCCCTGCTTGGATCTGGGCTGCAGTCTTGGGTGGTGGTCCTGGTGTGAAGAGGGCTGGCATGACAATGCTTGTTGAGGCTGTCAAGAGGCAGTCCTCCTCACAGTTTTGAGGCACGTGGCTAGGAGAAGCTCTGACAACAGTTGCACATGACCCCAGAAATTTGGGGACACAGCACTCTCTACTCTGGAAGCAGAGTTCTATCTACCATGGCAAAGAGCTCAAAAATCAAGTAATTGTCTGGCAAGATGAGCAAACAGAGAAAGTGAAATCAAAATATAGAATTGGTTTTTGCTGACAAAGGCAATTTAAACATAAGACAATAAAGTCAAAACTCCCAAATTAAAAGCATCCAAGAAAAATATGAACTGGTGGCAGACCATGAAGGACCTCAAGAAGGATTTTTAAAATCAAGTAAGAGGGAGCAGCTAGATGGTTCAGTGAATAGAGCACCTGTCCTGGAGTCAGGAGGACCTCAGTTCAAGTCTGGCTTCAGATACT
Organism: Pseudochirops corinnae; assembly: GCA_028646515.1. Taxonomy (NCBI): domain Eukaryota; kingdom Metazoa; phylum Chordata; class Mammalia; order Diprotodontia; family Pseudocheiridae; genus Pseudochirops; species Pseudochirops corinnae. The sequence goes on from CM053588.1 coordinate 290,950,171, forward strand.
TAACTCAAAAACTAGCCATGTGACCTTGGGCAAGTCACTTAACCCCAATTGCCCTACCTTCTGCCCTCCAAAAATAAAAAAAAGCAAAAAAAAAAAGATAGAGAAATGCTTATTTAAAAAATCAAGTAAGAGAAGTACAGAAAAAATTGGGAAGAGAAATGAGAATGACATAAGAAGATCATGAAAAATGAGTCAACAGTCTGCTAAAGGAGACCCAAAAAATACTGAAGAAAATAACACCTTAAAAAAATAGACTAACTCAAATGGCAACAGAGGTCTAAAAAGCCAATGAGGAGAAGAATACCTTAAAATAACAGAATTGGTCAGATGGAAAAGGAATTTCAAAAGCCACTGAAGAAAATAATTCCTTCAAAATTAGATTGGAGCAAATGGAAGCCTATGACTTTATGAGAAATCAAGATACTATAAAACAGATCCAAACAAATGAAAAAAATGAAGACAATGTGAAATATCTCATTGAAAAAAACCACTGACCTGGAAAACAGATCCAGGAGAGAGAATTTAAAATTATTGGACTACCTGAAAGCCATAATCAAAAAAAGAGCCCAGACATCTTCTTTCAAGAAATTCTCAAGGAAAATTTTCCTGATATTCTAGAACCAGAGGGTAAAATAGAAATTGAAAGAATTCACCGATCACCTCTTGAAGAAGATTCCAAAAAGAAAACTCACAGGAATATTATAGCCAAATTCCAGAGCTCCCAGGACAATGAGAAAATATTACAAGCAGTCAGGAAGAAACAATTCAAATATTGCGGAAACACAATCAGGATAACACAAGATCTAGCAGCTTCCACATTAAGGGATCAAAGGACTTGGAAGATGATATTCTGGAGGTCAAAGGAGCTAGGATTAAAACCAAGAAACACCTCCCCAGCAAAATTTAGTATAATACTTCAGGGGAAAATATGAATATTCAATGAAATAGAGGACTTTCAAGCATTCCTGATGAAAAGACCAGAGCTGAAAAGAAAATTTGACTTTCAAATACAAGAAGCAAGAGAAGCATGAAAAAGTAAACAGGAAAGAGAAATCATAAGGAACTTATTAAAGTTGAAGTGCTTATACTCCTACATGGAAAGATGACGTTTGTAACTCATGAGACATTTCTCAGTTTGAGGATAGTTGAAGGGAATATATGTGTGTGTGTGTGTATGTATATGTGTATATATATATATATGTATATGTATATGTATGTATATATATATATGCATGTATAGGTGGGTGTATGTGTGCATGCATATATGTGTGTGTATATGTGTGTACAAGTATATGTAGACAGAAGGCACAGGGTGAGTTGAATATGAAGGGATGATATCTAAAAAATAAAATTAAGAGGTGAGAGAGGAATATATTGGGAGAAGGAGAAAGGGAAAGATAGAATAGGGTAAATTATCTCACATAAAAGGGACAAGAGAAAGCTGTTACAATGGAGGGGAAGAGCAGGAAGGTGAAAGGGAATGAGTCAACATACTCTCATTGGATTCAGCTTAAGAAGAGAATGACACACACACTTAATTGGGTATCTTACCCTACAGGAAAGTAGTGGGGAAGGTGAAAAAAGGGTGGATGATAGAAGGGAGAGCAGATTGGGGGAGAAGGTAGTTAGAAGCAAATACTTTTGAAAAGGGTGGGGGTAAAAGGAGAAAACAGAATAAATGGGGGCAGGATATGATGTAGGGAAATAGAGTTAGTCTTTCACAATCTGACTACCATGGAAATGTTTTGTGTAACTACACATGTTTAACCTATATTGAATTGCTTTTCTTCCCAGTGGTAGTGGGTGAGAAGGGGAGAAGGGAGAGAATCGGAAACTCAAGGCTTAAAAAATAAATGCTAAAAAAAATTGTTTATACATCCAACCAGGAAATAAGATATATAGTCACTGATCCTCTCTTTCTGAGCTAATTTCTGCATTACAGAGCTTTTTTCTATTGTAATGTGTGAGTCATTATAACACCAAAGAAGATTGCTTACATTTCAAATTTTGGTTTTTTTACATAGCTGAAGTGATTTCTAATGTTTAATAATTCCTAAATTTTGGTTTTAATTCTGTATATAGATTTTGGTCATTAAAAAGTTTAATTGAAAATTGAAGGATGGAATCCATATTGTCCTTCAGAATGTGATTCTTTTTAAATCATATTAAGAAGTAGAGAGCTGCAAATTACCAAATCTGAGTGCAACACAAAAAATGAGCAAACAAGGGATAGAGAACATTATGAAATGCAAAATGTATAATTTTTATTATACTAGATTGAAAAGTTTTTGTACAAGCAAAGCCAATGCAACCAAGATTAGTAGGGAAGCTGAAAACTGAGAAAGAAGTTTCACTACCAGTTTCTCTGATAAAGGTCTCATTTCTAAAATATATAGAGAAGTGAGTTAAATTTAGAAGAATGCAAGTCATTCCCCAATTGATAAATGGTCAAAGGCAGTTTTCAGAGGAAGAAATTAAAGCTATCTATAGTCATATGAAAAAATTCTCTAAATCCCTATTGATTAGAGAAATACAAATCAAGACAACTCAGGTATCATATCACACCTATCAGATTGGCTAATATGACAAAACAGGAAAATTATAAATTCTGGAAAAGATATGGGAAAAATTTAACCCTAATGCATTGTTGGTGGAGTTGTGAACTGAACCAACCATTTTGGAGAGCAATTTGGAACTCTGTCCAAAGGGCTACAAAAATGTGCAAACCTTTTGACCCTGCAATAACACTTCTAGGGCTGTATCCCAAAGAGACCATACAGATGGGAAAAGAACCCACAAGTACAAAAATATTTATAGCAACTCTTTCTATGGTGGCAAAGAACTGGAAACTGAGGAGATGCCCATCAATCAGGGAATGGCCAAACAAGTTGCAGTATATGAACATAATGGAATACTATTGTGCTGTAAGAAATGATGAGCAGGCAGACTTCAGAAAAACTTGGAAAGACTTCTATGAACTGATGCTGAGTGAGGAGAGCAGAACCAGGAGAACACTGTACACAGTTGCAACTACACTGTGTGCTAATTGACTTTGATAGAGTCTGTTCTTCTCAGCAATGTAAGGTTCTAAGACAACTCCAACAGCCTCATGATGGAAAATGTTACCCACATCCAGAGAAAGAATTATACATACATACATACATACATAGCTTATTTATGAGAAACACCATCTTTATTGACCATTCTCATCTCTTCTACTCCTATTTCTTTTCCTTCCTCTCCCACCACTCTCTCTTATACATATGTATATGTGATGTGGATACAGAGGTGCCCTAAGGGTTAAAAATAATATTAAGGGTTGCTTTCTCAGTACCTTGAAAGGTCTCCTGAGCCTGAGAGCATCCTAAAGTAAACTTTCCCCTTATCCTAGACCATTTGGAATACCATAAAACTTTCCCCTTGTCCTGGACCATAAAATTCCTTGTCACCCTCCCTCTCTTCCCCCCATGCTGGGTCATAAAATTTCCCATCTGCCTTATCTTCTGTCATCCATCTTTCTCATCCTGTGCCTAAATCTCCAACCACCATTAGAAACCCTAAAATTATGTCATCATTCTACAGGCTGTGTAGCTTTCTGGCCATGTAAGTCTGGTCCTATATCAATGCCTTTGTTTAGCTTCTTGCTAAGTCTCAGATCCACATGCTTTTGCATTAATAAAACTCTCTTTGGCTAAAGAGAAGGTCTGATTGAATTCTTTAAAAAATCTGAACCAGCTCACCCAACTCTGACTTTGACATATGTATGTTTATTATCTTCTCCCTTAAACCTTTCCCTCTATGCCATCCCCACTCCCCTCCTAAGCACCAAACCTAAGAGTCATCCCCAACTCCTTACTCTTTCTTATTCAACCAAATCTAATCTGCAGTCAAGGGCAGTTGGTTTCACCTTTTCAGCATTCTCCAATACACCCCCAGCCTTCTCTGACACTACCACCACTGTGTTGCAGGCTCTTAGCATCTCAAGCCTGGATTACTGCATTAGCCATCTGGTAAGCCTGCCTGCCTCAAATCCTTCCCTACTCCCTCCATTCTCCATTCTGGCACAAAAGTGATTTTCCTAAATGCAGGCATGACCCTGTCACCTCTCCTCCCTCTCAATAAACTTATTAGGTACCCTATTGCCACCAGGGTCAAATATGAAAACCTCTGGCATTCAAAGTTCTTAATAATTTACCCCCCTCTCACCTTTCCAGTCTTCCTACACCTCGTCTTTCCCCTTGCCCCCTACATACTCTTTGATCCAGTGACACTGACCTCCTGACTGTTTCATCTCTGCTAGAGTCTTTCTCTCTGGCTATCTCTCTTGCCTAGAATGCTCTCCCTCCTCATCTCTGACTCCTTGGCTTCCTGTAGGTCCCAATTAAATTCCACCTTCCACAGGAAGCTTTTCCCAACCCCTCATAATTCTAATGCTTTCCCTTTCTTTTCTCCCATTTTTCCTGTCAATAACTTATTTGTACATATTTGTTTGTTGACTCCCCCTTTAGACCATGAGTTCCTTGAGGGCAGAGACTGTCTTTTGCCTTTTTGTATCCTCAGACTTTAGTAGAATTGCTTGGCACATATTAGGTACTTAATAAATATTGACTAAATGACAGGTCAAATATTAGATACTTAACAAATGTTGACTAAATGATAGTTTGATGCTTTACAAGGTGGCTCAGGGAGGACCTGTCCAATGTCACACAAGGAAGCATCAGAAGTAGAATCTGAACCCAGGTCTTCAAACTTCTTTCCATTGTACTACACTGCCTCCAAATCAGTCATGAATATAATCCACAAAGAGAGATAACTGTTTCCTCTTCACTGCTTTTAATTTGTACCTTTTATTTCATGTCTTACTATTTAAGGTCACACTTCTGATATGACACCAAGAAGCAGTGCATAAATTGAATACCCTTACTTTACCTTTGTATTTAATGTGAAAACTTCCAGGGGCTATGTGTGTGTGTGTGTGTGTGTGTGTGTGTGTGTGTGTGTGTGTGTGTGTGAATGTAAAAAGGAAGAAGAAGGGAGTGGAATTTGTAATGTCTCATAATTAGGGTATGTGGAAAGAATATATAGATGAGAAAGGGGTGGAGAAAGTGGGCATCAGATGAACTTCACTCACAAAGAAAGGTTTAAGATGCAATAGAAATATATGAAACTCAACAAAGAAAATAACAAGGAATAGGGAAGGGTGGAGGTTAAGGATAGTCAGAAAGAAACAAACTTCTCCATTCTGAATGGGGGATGGAAAAGGGAGGAGGGAGAAGATAGACAAGGATCATGAGATCCAGGGAGAAAAAACAAAGAACTAAAATCTTAAGCGGGTGATTTAGATTCTTTCTTAGATAATTGTGTAATAATTGAGCAAACTTTGGTTTATTAGTGTAATGTATATTATAAAGGTACACAAAAATATCTTTTAATTTTAATGTAATGGAATATTATTATGTTATAAGAAATGACAGAAAGAGACTATTTCAGAGATTCCTGCATAGTTAGAACTGATGAGACTAGAACTAGAACAATTTGCTAAAGGTCAGAAACATTTTAAAGCAGCAATTCTCAACCTGTGGGTTGCAACCCTTTCGGGGGTCAAATGACCCTTACACAGGGGTTGCCTAAGACCATTGGAAAACACATTATTTCTGATGGTCTTAGGAACCGAGACACTGCTCCTCTATCTCCAGGCGGGTCTACCCACATGCAGATACACCTACATACGAGTATTAAAGGGTCGTGGCATTAGGAAGGTTGAGAACCACTGTTTTAAAGAAAAGCAGTTCTGAAAAGACTTAAGAAACTCTATTCAATGCAATGACTACCCATATCTCCAAAACACCTATGAAGAAATATGTTGGAGACAATACATTTTTGGATATGATCATTGTGTGGATGTTTCACTAGATTAGGCTAATTTGTTGAAAGGGTTTCTTCCTTTTCTTTCTCTTGGTTTTAAACTTGGAAGGGGATCTTGTATTGAGGATGGGTCACCAGCAACATCAGAGAAGGGGACCATTGCAATTAATTTGAAAATCCTGAGGTAAGAAGAAAGCACAGGCAAGGGCCATTTTGAAAATAATGTTTGGCATATATGACAGACTTCAGAAAAAGTGAAGTGCTACAAAATGGAGATTTCCAGATTCACATAGAACAAAATAAGAAGTATCCAGTGTTTCTCCATTGTAAATAATATTGGCTCTTTGATTTTAGATAAATATTTTTAATCATATTAAAGGGACTTTTCATACCATGCTTTTTAAGATTTTTAACCTAAGTCAATGAGATATTTTGATGGAATTTTTTTTTCAATTCCATCATTTTACATTTTAAGAGGTTGAGACTCAGAGAGTGACCTGGCCAAGGTTGTACAGATAGTAAACAGCTGAAGTGGGATCCAAACCCATGCCCTTTAGACTCCCCATTCAGCACTTTCCCCAATTTACTACACATTTTATGTTTCCCAAACCCATTTCTTTTTTAAAATATGACAGCCCTTGGATAATTAGGAGTATCTGGGGATGTTCCTAAATCAGGATTGGACATAACTGCCTGAGAGCCTAGCATCAAATTATAATACATGGATGCAGCATGACATGATTATTTTCTTATTCCACATGTGTGTATATAAACTAAATGTGATGAGAAATGTGTGTTAACAGTCATAAAGCCATCAAATTCGGATATCTGGTCCAATCTTGCACCTATTTGCAATGAAGGCCCCTCTAGAGTTTCCTGACAATCTTTTCTTAACAGTGGACTGGACTTGATGCTCTCATGAGGTTGTTCATTCCATCCTGCTCCATTCTGCTGCTAAGCCGCTCTAATTATCAGGAAGCTGCTTTTCCTAACTTCTCTGTAACTGCTGGGTCACAGAAGCCAGAAAGAGGTCTGAATGAAGTGGGGAGGGGCAAAAGGATTACAGGTGCTAGCCTATTGAGGGCCAATTCCAGTTAGGCAGGTAGAAGCAGACAGCTTCTTGCAGATGCTCCCAGGCCAGTCAGATGCTGGTTCCATGAGGTTCAGAGAACAGAGCACCCTGAATTCTTACTCACCCTGATAGTAGTGACACAAAGGGAACTAAGTACAAGGGAGTGGATAGCCCATCCAGTGTGAAATGAATACTAGATAAAGAATGCACATGATAACCTTCAAGGTCTGTGTGACATCACAGAACTAAACACTAGCCCAAAGATGAACAGAGAGATTGGGATTAGTGAGGGAGTAGCTTTGGAGATTAAATAGCTCTTGAGAGGGTTCTGCAGCAAAGGGTGGTTTCTTTTCATTTTCATGACGCAGAGATGAGATACCACTCCCCAATGCCCCAATGGAGCTGGATTTCTAATCATAAACTCGCTGACAAGGTTACTTCAGGTCCTTGGACTGAGACAGGCATGAAGGCTACTCCTTAGCTGTGTTCGATTTCTGAGTCATTGGTACAGATACAGTGCAAGGTTGTGAACTGGTAAAGTGAGATTCTTTTCTCTTTTAACACTAAGAATAGTGTGACTGAGATCCCAAGCCAGTCCTAAGGAGATGGCACAGTTTCAGCATGGAGCCCTGGATGAGGAGGCAGGAGCTCCAAGTCCTGCCACAAATTCAATCATTTATCAGCCACATGGACTTGAGCAAATCACTTCATGTTTTATGTTTTAGCACCCTGAATGCCATGGGAGGAAACAGTAATCAACACAGAGGAAAATGCCAGTCTCACTACTAATTCTGGATCATCATTCCTGACTTCTGAAATATGATAACATACTACACTGGATAATTCTCGCACTCATTTCATCCATCCTTCCGAGGTCTGAAATGGTCTGAAATGACAAGCTAAGGCAAAAGCAAATGGGGGGTTACTTGTGGGAAAGAGAGAGAAGGAAGGACAATAATGACGCGCCCATTTCACTCTGAAGTGGTAAAAATTTCGGTGTTAAACATCTCCTTTCACTCTGCTGTTCACAGAAAAGAAACTAGTTGATGAAGACAGAGTAGAAGAAAGAGAAGGCTTATGAGACTCTGAGAGGAGAAGGCCAGTGTTGAACTGTTATTATAACCGACTGGCATGTAGCTATCAGAGCAGTAATAATAACTAATACTTAGGCGCTTTAAAGAATGGGACACAGCTCACCTCACTTGAGCCTCAACAGCACAGAACAGAGAGCACCAGTATTACTGTCTTCATTTTAGTGATGAGGAAACTGAGCTTCAGAGATTATATGACTTGTTCCAGGTCACAAACTAGTGTAGTATATCATAGTACACTATTATTATATTATTATATAGTATAAATATTATAGTATATTATAGTATAGTATAGTTAGTAAGCCTAACTCAGGTCTTCCTAATAAGTCCAGCACTCTATTTAGCGTCCCCATGCATAGCCTGATTTCTTTTGAAATCTCTCAAAAAATGAATCAATTTTACTTTTTAATATAACAGTCACAATCTGTCTTCCCCACCCCCCCAAGCCCAAAAGCAAATAGTTAATATCATCAAGTGAAATATCAACCTTTGCTTTGCTTTTCAAACTTCAAATTAGATTTCTGAAATAAAGGTTTATTTTCCTATAAAAGTGTGAAGGACTTTCATAGATGGATGAAGATATGGCTTTGGATTTAGAAATACACTATGTTTTATAATTTTCTATTATAAGACTTTGTGTATTACAAGAGTACCCTGGTATTTAGTAGCTTCCTTCGGAATCTTTCAGTTCCCCCTCAATTTAAATGATTATCAATATCTCTCTGACATGCAAAAGATACTAGTCTTAGCTTTGTACTTAGAAATGAAGACAGATTTCACTAAACATGAAGTGAAACTTGAGAGCTCTAATAATCTCTCCATCTTTGCTCAAGAAACAAAGCAACAGATTTGATTCTGCAAACATTTATTTCAAATTTCAAAGTGCATTTATTCACAGTAAATTGGCAGCCTGATGTCAACAGATCAATAGATGGGTGTCTTATTCATGGTGATCATTTGATAACTACTTGTTAAAGGAAAAAGAAATGAGTCTGACAAAGATAATGATAGCATTGAGAGATGTTTTTGCCCCTTCATATGTTCCATTAATATTTTATCTCAATTTTTAAAAGGACAGCAATGTTGTTGATAAGAAATATTTCTAGTAGAACTAGCTATAATAGCAAATAAAAAAAAACTCAAAAAAACTAGAAACAAAGTGCCCAATGTGTGGGCATATGAATATGAAACATATGAATAAATTATGGAATGGGATTGAACTAGAATGCTATGTTATAAGTGATAACAAATACAAAGAATTCAGAGAAACACAGACACATAAATTGAGTATAGAAATCAAAACCAAAGGAGTACACTAACGGACATCTGTGTAAATTGTCATCATTGGCAACATCAAACATAATAAACACAGAAGGGAGATTTGTTACTGCCTTGATAAACTTAACAGATATGATTTTTTTCTTTTGAAAATACACATATCTTTGTGATCATTGGTTTCTTTTCACCTTGTGAATTTTCTTTTGTTGTTTACACTGTTATTAGTAATCCATTAATTACTAAATCTCATGGCCTTTTCTCAAGCCTCATCCTTCAAGAACTCTCTGTAGCCTCTGACACCATTGATCACCCTCTCCTTGATGCTTTCTTCTCTCTAGGTTCTGTGACACTGCTCTCTCATGGAAAGATGGGATAGTCAACAGCATAAAACACTTCATAAAGGAGAGGCAGAATGAATGAGAAAAAGCCTTGAATGAGAAAAAAACCTGTAGGTTTGTCACCTGGTACATTTGGAGAGTGTGCTATGAAGGTGACAGATTTCAGAAAGATAAGGAATGACTGGGTATTGAGAAAGCAGTAGTGAGTATAGATTAGTTTTTGCTAAATGGTTAGCAATTGATGGGTTCTAAGATGGATGGTCTGAGGCAAGGTAGCAAGTGAAGTTAGGTTAGAGAAGATCTGAACTTGTTTCAGGGTAAAAGGAGAGGAGAAATTAAGGATGATCAACGGAGCAAGGTCCTAGAAAAAGAAGAAAGACATGGTGTTAAGAGGATAAGTATTAGGCATGAGACTGGATAAGAAATGTAAATTGATTTGGCAGTTCCGGAAAGTAATTCGGAACTATTACCCAATATTTACTAATCTGTGCATGCCCCTCGACACACAAGCATCCTTACCAGGACTACAACCCCAATAAACCAAAGAAAGAGGGGAAAAACGCTTTTCAAACAAAAAGTTTGCAGGATCTTTTTTGCTTGTTTGTTTGTAAGACCTAGAAGTAAAGAGGGCACCCAACAACTGGGGAATGACTGAACAAATTACACTATGTGAAGGTAGTGGACAGACACCTATTGTATTGTTGAAAAAATGAAGGGGAGAAACCTAGGAAATCTTGTATGAAATTATGCAGAGGGAAATGAGCACAACCTGGAGAATAATCTATGCAATAATGACAACACTGCAAAGATAAACTTTGATAGACTTAATAACTGATCGATGCAATGACCAACCATGAATCCTAGAGGAACAATGATGAAGAATGTTCCCCATTTCCTGAGAGAAGGGTGATATAATGGAAATGCAGAATGAAACGCACATTTTGGGATATGCTCAATGGAGGAATTTGCTTGAATTTGTTACACAGTTTTTGTTTTGTTTTTTTTTTTCTTCTGGGGAGCGGAGTTGGGAGGGGGAGAAAGTAAATACTTGTTCATTGAAAAACCATGCAATTAGAAATTACATTAAATTAAAAACCATATAATTAGTGGGAGCAAAAATGGAGAGGTATGGAAGAGAAGTGACAAGGGAACTCAGGATAGATGGCATTATTCTCCTCAGTAAAGTAGGAATGAAGGTCAGCTGCTTACAGAAAATCAATGACTGTGGAGCTGGAAGACTTGAAGAAGCACAGAATAGCTGTAGTGATGAGTGAGGCATCTAGCTACCAAAGGTGAATAAGAACTGCCAGACAAGAGGATCTAGGTGAACTCAGAGAGCTTGTTCTTGTGTAAGAGGAATGTGATAGCAGACACAGAGCTGGACTTGGGAAAGACCTTGAAGTCTCAATTCTAAGCTCAGCATGTGATCACTATAAGGACCATGGGCAAGTGCCTTAACCTCCCTGTGCCTCAGCTGAATTATCTGTAAAGTAGGGGCCATGGGATCATATATCCAGAATAGGAAGGGCCCTTGGGTATTACACAGTAAATAATTGTACAGTCTGGCAAACTGAGGCCCAAAGACAGTAAGTGATATGGCCAAGGTCACACAGGTACTGAGTGGTAGAGCCACACTTTGAATGCAGGCCTATGGCTCCACATTCAGGACTCTCCACTGTGTATGCCATGCAACCTCTAATGGCACTGCTATGACCCAGCTTACAAGGTTACTGGGAGAAAAGCACTTTGCAAATTCGAAAGTACTGTTGGAATGTTAGTTATTTCTTATAGTGAACCAGTCAGCACCACTCTGTGATGTCCTTCACTGCTCAGTACCTCAGGCATAGGAACAGAGAAGGTAAATAGCATGAATTCCCCAGGATGTGTGATCAGCAAGAACAGTGGAAGGAGAACAGAAGGGATTTCAGGAGTGAAGATGCCACGCTGCTGAAACTTCTGACTCATGGGTCAGAACGGTATAAGGTTCATGGTACAGACAGAACAAGGCTGACAGATTAGGGAAACAATTAGAGACTAAGGATCTTAAGGTCAAAATGAGAGCAAGGTTCAGTGGTATTGAGATCATAAAAGGGTAAGAGATTTTGCTGACGGGGAATTCCTTAATTCAAGATATTGGCAATTGGGGACTCACCAGTAATGGTGAGGTTCAAGATACATCATTCCTATGAATAGATGAGGTCCAATCGAGGAGTGTGACACCAAGGGTGGGGATAAGCAAAAATCCAAAGCCAGAGAAACAGGACAGTCATCAACTTGAAGTTACTGAGAATGATGAGTTAAGGTAGAGAAAAAGGCAAGCCAAGTATTTAAGTCACCGAGGATAGAAGAGTGTCCTAGAGAAAGGTAGATGGCAATGAAAAGGATCAGGTGTTGGGAACTTAATCACATGGAATAAACTTCAAAGGAAAAGTTGCTGAGTGATTGACAAATAACCTTCCTGTGCCTCAATTTAATCATCTGTAAAATATGGGCTCGAGGATCATATATTTAGAATAGGAAGGAACCTTGGAGATTGTGCAGTCCATAATTGTACAGTCTGGCAAACTGAGGCCCAAGGACAGTAAGTGATATGGCCAAGGTCACACAGGTACTGAGTGGTAGAGCCATGCTTTGAATGCTTTCCTGAGCAAAGATCTGGAAGTGGCAGTGAAATAAGGATCACAGGCCATAGATTTAAAATGAGGATGCAACTCAGCAATCACCTATTCCAACCCCCTCATTTTACAGAAGCAGAAAACAGGGAGTAGTCAGGTTAAGAAGCTTGCCAAAGGTTACACTGGTAATAAATGGCAGAGTCAGGATTCTGACCCAAGTCTTCTCATTCCACTCCAGGGCAATGCTCAATATGCTGGCTGTTCTTTCTAGCCCTATCAGCTGTGAGAACATGGGAAAAGGAACGTTCAGCACTGCAGGATGTAACGGGGAGTGAGATCTTCAGTGCAGCAAAGATAGAGTACTTGACCATAGTCAGGTTGAGATGGTTTGATTCCCCTTTAGGTACTTACAAGCTGTGTGACCCTCAGCAAATCACTGACCTCTCTGAGGTTCAATTTACCAATCTATAAAATGGGATAATGATGGCACCTTCCTCAAAGAGTTGTTGCAGCAATTGAAATAAAACATGTAAAGTGCTCTGCAAATCTTAAAGCACTACCTAAATGTTAGGTACAAATACTACTACCACCACCACCACCACCACCACCACCACCACCACCACCACCACCACTACAACTAGATGAGGAAGAGATCAACCACGTTTATATAGCAATGTATAGCAAAAGGACAGCAACGTCAGTGGTGGGAAATATTTCTAATAGAACCAGCTCTAAGAGCAAATGACCCCCCCCCAAACCTAGAGACAAAGGAAGCACTTAACACGAGGGAGTAGATGAGTAAATGATGGTATATCGCCGGACTAGAGTACTGTGTCATAAGAGATAACAAATACAAAGAAATACAGAATTACATGTAGTGAGTATAGACAGCTTCAAGTTTTCTAGAGGACGGGGAGGAAAGAGCAGGTAAAAGAGGATAGGACTGGGGAGCCTAGGGCTGGGCTGAGTAGGAAAAGAATAAGATGTAGGATGGAAGAGGATTTTCACCTTGGCAAGTAGTAGTTCTCAATGACTGAGAGTAGGGGCAGCAGAAGGAAAAATGTTGAAGTAGTTTAACAAGTTTAGTTAAACTAAAAATGTTCCCTAGTAAATAGGGCAGCAGTTGAAATAGGTGGACAGAAGCTTATAGGTTTGACTACTAAGGTCCAAATAAGAATGTTGGCATAACAGCGTCTATTGATTTGTTTCATTAAAGTGATAAAGGGCACACAGTATAGCCCAGAGGGTGATGAGTACATCAGTGTTTCAAAAAATGTTCTGGTCGTAGAACACCAACTTCTTCATGGAACCCTTACTGACATCAAAAGAGAAAGAAACAGTTTATAAATTACTGTGCTACATTATGCTGCCTTCACAGAGACATCCTTGGTTACCTTCCTTGTACCTTGAATACTAAGTTACAACCATAGGAGTCCAAATGGCAGAGTGTGTTGGCTCCCAGCGAGCCAATCCACAATGCGCCTTCTCTGCCATTTCTTCTAGGAAAACCAAAGTCAGACTGTACTACCTTCCGTTTTAGGAGAAAAAAGTTACACGGGACTCAGTAAGGACAGACTTTTACCTTTTATGTATGTAAAAGGTGAAACCTATGTCTGAGATGGTTATTAGTAATTGGGTAGTTCATAAGCAAGATTGGGGTAGTCCAGACTATGATGTGCCTTCAAACAGGAAAACTGTTCAGGAAGACCTAACGAGAGTAATTATCTTATTCTAATGAGGTTCAAGAGGAAGAACTGATACAGAGGAATTAAATGGGAAGAGGGATGTTAACTCTGGAAACCTACTTTCATTGAGAATGTATTCAAGAGGGAACAATAAATGTCCATCTAGTAGAATATAAAAATCTAAATTTACAAAGAAATAAAATGTTAAGGGGATTAGGAAGGGGGGAGGATACAGGAGGATCTTTAGAGAGGAAGAGAAGGGAATAGGGCAAACAGGTAGATAAAAGAGTGCTTAGATTTATGGGAAAGGGAGGATAAGGGAGGGATCTTTGGAAAGGAGGTAGGTTAAGTAATAGGAGAGCATGGTAGGGGGTAGAAGTAAAGTGGAAGAGTCAGGAGGGATAGAAAAAATATACACACAAATATAAAAAGATTAAGAGTAGAAGTTGTTAGGGAAAGTATATGTTTATATATGTGTGTATGTGTGTGCGTATATGCAAGTGTGTATGTATATGTCTATACCTCTATATACATACATCCACACTTAATTGTAGCCTGAGTGGGGGAGAGTAAAAAAAGAACAAAGTAAAAAGTATATAGTGGAAAACAAAAGTAACCTTACAGGAAGCAAAGAAAAGATAGAGAGCTTGGGGCAGCTAGGTGGCACAGTGAATAGAGCACTGGCCCTAGAGGCAGGAGGACCTGAGTTCAAATCCAGCTTCAGATGCTTGACACACTTACTAACCATGTGACTTTGGGCAATTCACTGAACACCAATTTCCCTCCAAAAAGCAAAAAGAAAAAGAAATAAAGGAAAGATAGCTCTCAACACAAAGCGTAGCATATGCTATAAATGCTTTCTTGAAATGGAAATTCAGTGCTCTGTATTTTAAATCCTTTCTTACATTCTGCTATTTACATAAAAAATTTTAATAATATGTTTCTTTTTTCTTTATTTTTATTTAAATCTAAAATTCTAAAAAGTACAATTGGCCAAAGAGAAAAGAAAGGACAGAAGCTAACTGAGGAAAACAATTCCTTAAAAGTTAGAATTGGGCGAATGGAAGTTAAGGATTCTACGAAACATTAAGAAGCAATCAAACAAATTTAAAAGAAAGAAAAAATGAAAGAAAATGTAAAATACCTCATGGGAAAAACAGCTGATCTAGAAAACAGATCTAGGAGAAACAATGTCAGAATCATTGGACTACCTGAATACCATCATCAAAAGGAGGACCTAGACAGCATCTTTCAAGAAATAGTCCAGGAAAGCTACCCTAATATCCTGGAACCAGAGGGCAAAATAGCCATTGGAAGAATCCACTGATCACCTCAGGAAAAAGATCCCAAAATAGACAAATAATAAAACTTAAATCCATAATAAGAAAACAAAAGAAACATTATAGACTTCAATATTAAACTTAAAATAAAAAAAGGAACAAAAACATGTCATGAGCACAGCAGAACATAGAAGTGGATTCAGAATATTTAGCAATAACTTATCATTTCAAGAAAGTTTATGTATGAAAGTGTGTTATGTTGAAAGCTGTTCGTATTTTCTTGCTTCCTTATAGCTTTCCTTTTATTCTCTGCTGTATACTTTTTACTTTGTTCTTTTTCCTCCCTTCCTCCCCCCTAGCCCACCAACCCAAGGCTATAATTGAACATGGATATATTTATATATAGATAGATAGATATTGGTATATACATACACATATGCATATATACATGCATATATAAACATGTACTTTCCCTGAGAGATTCTACTCCTAATCTTGTTTTTACGTTTGGGCATATGTCTTTTTTCTTGTCTCTCCTAACTCCTCTACTTTATTTCTAACTGCTGTCTTTCCTCCTATTACTTAACCTACCCCCACTCCAGCAACCCCTTCCTTATCTTCCCATTCCCCTAAATCTAAAGACCTTTCTATACTCCCTCCATTTTAGCCTATTCCTTTACCTTCCCTTCTAAAGATCCCTCTTTTATCCTCTCCCTCTTCCCTATCCCCTTAGAGTAGCGGTTCTCAACCTGTGGGTTATGTTCAATTTGTAACAATGAAAATACATCTTGCATATCAGATATTTACATTATGATTCATAACAGTAGCAAATTACAGTTATGACGTAGCAATGAAAATAATTTTATGGTTGGGGTCACCACAACATGAGGAACTGTATTAAAGGGCTGTGGCATTAGGGAGGTTGAGAACCACTGCCTTAGAGTTTTATTTCTTTATAAATTAAGTAGACTTCTATACTCTTCTAAATATTTATCTATTTTCCCTTCTTAAACCCATTCCTGATGAAAGTAGGTTTCCAGAACTAACTGTCCCCTTCACCCATCTAATTCATCTGTATCAATTCTTCCTCTAGCACATCATTGGTATAAGTACTCTCTTAGCTATTCTTGAATGGTTTTACTTTTTTGATATTTATTTTTAGTTTTCAACATTCATTTCTACAAAATTTTGAGTTCCAAATTTTCTCCCCATCTCTCCCCTAGCCCCCACCCCAATATGCCATGCATTCTGATTATCCAGTCCACAGTCTGCTTTCTCTTCTATCTCCTCTATTCCCTCCTCACCCCCTTACACCTTACTTTCTTGTAGGGCAAAATGTATCTCTATACCCCATTGCCTGTATATTTTATTTCCAAGTTGCATGTACAAATAATTTTTTAACATTTGTTTTTAAAACTTTGATTTCCAGATTCTCTCCCTTCCTCCCTCTTCACTCACCCTCATTAGGAAGACAAGAAATTCAATACAGGTTATACATGTATAGTAATGCAAAACATTCCCATTGTAGTAATATTGTGAAAGACTATATTTTCTTCATCCTATCCTGCTCCCCCCCCCCATTTATTCTATTTTCTCCTTTGACACTGTCCCTATTCAAAAGTGTTTGCTTCTGACTATCCCTTCCCCCAATTTGCCCTCCTTTCTGTCACATACCCTCTTATCCCCTTCCGACCCTCACTTTCCTATAGGGAATGAAACCCATTTGAGTGTGCATGTTATTCCCTCCTTAAGGCAAATCCAATTAGAGTAAGGTTGACTTATTCCCTATCACCTTCCTGCTCTTCCCCTTCATTGTAATAGCTTTCTCTTACCTCTTTTATGTGAGATAATTTACCCTCTTCTGTCTCCCACTTTCTACTTCTCCCAATATATTCCTCGCTCACCTCTTAATTTTATTTTTTAGATATGATGACTTCATATTCAACTCACCCTGTGCCCTCTATCTATGTATACATATACACACATATATACACATATACATACATACATACATACATATTCCCTTCATCTATCCTAATACTGAGAAAAGTCTCATTAGTTAAATATCATCTTTCCATGTAGGAACATTAACAGTTCAACTTTAATAAGTTCCTTATGATTTCTCTTTCCTGTTTACCTTTTCATGCTTCTCTTCCTTCTTGTATTTGAAAGTCAGATTTTATCTTCAGCTCTGGTCTTTTCATCAAGCATGTTTGAAAGTCCTCTATTTCATTGAAAATCCATTCTTGCCCCTGAAGTATTATATTCAGTTTTGTTAGGTAGGTGATTCTTGGTTTTAGTCCTAGCTGCTTTGACCTCCAGAATACCATATTCCAAGCCCTTCAATCCCTTAATGTAGAAGCTGCTAGATCTTGTGTTATCCTGACTGTGTTTCCACAATATTTGAATTGTTTCTTCCTGACTGCCTGTAATATTTTGTCCTTGTCCTGGGAACTCTGGAATTTGTCTATAATATTTCTAGAAGTTTTCTTTTTGGGATCTTTTTCAAGAGGACTCTTGAAAAGAGTGGGCTCTTTCTATTTCTAGTTTACCCTCTGGTTCTAGAATATCAGGAAAGTTTTCCTTGATAATTTCTTGAAAGATGATGTCTAGACTCTTTTTTTTATCCTGGCTTTTAGGTAGTCCAATAATTTAATGTAAAATTTTAAATTATCTCTCCTGGACCTATTTTCCAAGTCAGTTGTTTTTCCAATGAGGTATTTTATATTGTCTCCTATTTTTTAATTTGTTTGAATCTGTTTTATAGTATCTTGATTTCTCATAAAGTCATTAGCTTCCATTTGTTCCAGTCTAATTTTGAAGGAATTATTTTCTTCAGTGAGCTTTTAAAATACCTTTTCCATCTGGAAATTTTGGCTTTTTAAAGCTGCTACTGCTGCTGTTGTTGCTGCTTTGCTGCCACCACTACCTCTGCCACCCCAGAGGTAGGTGCCAGACCACATTCTTCTCTCACCCAGGTCCAACAGGGTTTCCCCACTGAACTTTTACTTTTTCTTTGGAATTTGTGGGCCAAAAAGCTGGAAACTGCCACAGCTGCCAGTGATTCATTCTCTGCCAGTGTGGCCCATGCAGGACTGTGCTCCATTTCCAGCCTAATGTGAGAGACCCTTCTTGTTCGCCTGTCAGGTTGTCTTCAGCTGCAGATGTATTTCACTCTGTCATTTTGTGGGTTTTATAGTTCTAAAATTTGTTTAGAGTCATTTTTTATAGGTATTGGAAGTGATTGGGGGATGAGCTCAAGCAAGTTCCTACCTTTACTTCACCGTCTTGGTTTTACCGGTTCCCCCTCCCAAATGGTTTTACTTTTTGAAATCATGTAATACTCTGGTCTTTCCCAATCTTTCTTATGAGCTGCCTAATTACTAGTAACAATCTTAGACATAGGTTTTACATTTTTCCATGCATAAAAGGTAAACATTCTATCCTTATTGAGTCCTTTGTAATTGGTCATTGGTATGTATGTCATATTTCTCTTGGCTCTTGTATGTCACATTATTTATTGAGTTCAGGGTTTGTTGGCTTGTTTGTTTGTTTGTTTTTAATAAAGTCCTGAAAGTCTCATACTTGATCAAATGTCCCTTTTTCGTTCAGAATTAGGCTTAGCTTTGCTGGGTATGATATTTTTGGCCAGAGATTCAGTTCTTTTGCTCTTCAATACATAATTCTCCAAGACGTGTGAGCTTTTAGTGTTGCCAAAGCTAGGAATTGTGTGATTCTAACTGTGGTACTGTCATAGATAAATTGTTTTTTTTTCTTTTTGCCCATAATATTTTGTCTTTGATCTGGGAGTTTTGGAATTTAGCTATAATATTTCTGTGAGTTTTCCTCATGGGATCTCATTCAGTTGGTGATCAGTGTATTTTTTTCTATTTTCTACTTTCCTCTCTTGTTCTAATACTTCAGAACAATTTTCTTTAAGTACTTCTTTATTATTATATCAAGATTCTTTTTTTGACCAGAACTTTTAGGTAGTCCAATTATTCTTATGCTTTCTCTTCTTAATCTGTTCTCTAGATTGGTTGTTTTTCTTATGAAATGTTTCACATTCTCTTCTATTTTTTAATTCTTTACATTTTGGTTTTTTATTTCTTCATCTCTTATAACTTCACTTATGCAAATCTGATTTTCAAGGAGCCATTTTCTTCCTTAAAATTTTGGATCTCCTTTTCTAATTGTTTGACTTTTTGTCATAATCTTCTGGTTTTTCCTGTATTAGTATTATTTTTTCTTTTTTCCTCATCTCTCTTATTTAGTTATTAAAGCTTTTTAAAAAGTTCTTTAATAAATTCTTTTGGGGCATGTAGGCATTTGACATTGTTCTTTGGAGTAGAAGAGGGTCTCTCTGCTTCAGTAGCTTCCTCTGAAGATGAACCCTTGTTTTCTCTATTCCCATAGTAGCTCTCTATGGTTAGATTTTTTTTTTCTCCTTTGCATGTGTATATATATTTTTTGGCAATAATTTAGTTTTTATAATCACTTTTAGTTCTTGGGTATTGGGAATGGTACCTCTGGCCTCTGATCCTTTTTAGTTCTCCCCTCTCCCCTTGAACTCAGATCAAGACCTCCAACCTCCTGTAAGTACGCAGAGTCAGTGGCATCCCTACCCCACTGCTTCTGTACTTAGGGTGGAAGGGAGTCCTTTCTAGCCCCCACCATTCTCCATGGCACAGTTGAGTCTGGCATTCCTTATCAGCAGAGGTTTCCTAGATGTTCCTCAGGTCAGATTCCCAAAACCTGTCATTGTTCAGGGGGTAAAATTTCCTGTGACTAGGACCAAGGCCGACTTTCAAACAAATTAACCCAAGAGTTTGCCACTTGTTGTTTAAGCAGCTTGCCGAAATTGTTAAGGCAGATAGTAGCCTGGAGCTGTTTACTCTTCACAGGAAGAAAATCTCATCCTGGGATTTTTCTTCATATCTTCTGAGATTACCTGAGCTTTTCCTTGACAAATCTAATGACATTTTAAAAGTCCTCAACCTTCTTGATTTCTGCAGTATTTGACACTGTTGGTCACTTTCTCTACTAGGTATTTCCTCCTCTCTGGAATTTTGATCACACTGCCATCTCATAATTCTTCTCCTACCTGGCTGACCCCTCCTCAGCCAGCCTGACTGGTCTTCATTCTTGTCATGCCCAGTAGATACACGTACCTCAAAGCTCTAGCTTGAATTCTCTTCTCTCTTCTCTGTATTATTTCCCTGGGTAGCATCCTTAGCTCTCTCGAATCCAATTATCACCCATATGCAGATAATTCCCAAATTTTATTCATACAGCCTTAGTCTCTCTCTGGACTACAATTCCCCAGCACCAACTTCCTTTGGTACCTCTGAGCCTGAACATGCCAAAAGCATCTTAAATTCAATATGTCCCAAACAGAACTCATCTTTTTTGATAAATTTATATTTGCAAATATACAAAAAAGCTCACATCTTATAAAGATATGTATGTGTGTATCTTACTTCCTGTTTATATAGAGTTGTTTTTTTCTTTTTTGTTAGGAGATGTATATGTGTTTGTGAGGAGTATATATTAGTGTATGAGTAATACCTTTGATATGACTACATAATGTGAGGCTCAAATCTAAGACTGGAAAATTTCAGAAAACTTTTCTCCAAGACATTTTTTATTTACTTAAGATGTCCTTCTCTCTCACCAACTGCATTTTAAGAAAATATCAAAAATAGTGACTCATGACTTTAAAAAAAGAATTGTGAATAAAATGTTTAAGATAAATTATTTATTCCATATATGCCATTGCCTGAACAAATTACATCATCACTGGTCTGCTCTGAAGTTTCTTTTCCTTATCCATACAGTCAGGATGATAATAGTTACACTAACTATGTCAAGGGGGATGGTTAAGCATCAAAAGAAATCATATACTTTAAAATTACTCTTTGTAAGCGTAATATTGAAAGGTAGACTGGCATAAGGGACCAAAGTCCTGCTCAGAGTCAAAAAGACCTGGATTAAAGCCTTCCTTCAAACTCTCACTAGGTATATGCCAAGGCCCAGGAGCCTCAGTGCTCCCAGGACTTATTTACATTATATCCACTTATTTACATAAGGAGAATGATTTTCCCACACTAATGAAATCATAGGGCCATGTAAAAAAAATAAAAAAACATTTCATGCATTTTAAGTTATTACTATATATTGACTGGTGTAAGACTTTTATTCTCCTCCTCCCCCCCCCCAAAAAAAAATTGTATAACTAAAACTCCATGGATATATTACTCTCTTGGAATAAATCAGGAATAAAACATGAGTAAACACAATCAGAAGTAGACCCTCATTTGTTCCTAGACCTTATCTCTGTTAAACCTACGAAACTTGCTCAAACGCCCAGGATAGGGAGTGAGTGACAAGGACAAGGGGGGATGACGCGACAGTGCTGACTCTGAAATCCAGTGACCTGCCTTTGAAAGGCCCGGCTCAGCTCCTCGGTCCCAAAGGCAGCTACGTGGCGCAGTGCAGAGAGCACTGGCTCCGGGGTCAGGGAGACCTGAATTCCCATCCAACCTCAGATAGGAGCTGTGTGACCCCAAGCAAGACACAATCTCTGTTTCCTTCAGTTTCCTCAACTGCAAAAGGGGATATTCACAGCACCTACCCCAAAAGGGCTTTCAGGATCAAGTGAGGTATTTGTTAAGCATTAGCACAGTGCCTGGCACTTGGGAAGCGCTATAAATGCTTATTTCCTTCCCAGGGGGACCTTCTGTGAGACGTAACTTCTCTGAGTCATTTCCCTCCTTTTTAATATTAGGGCGTTAAACTAGCTGATCTTTAAGGTCTCTTCTCCCTCTAAATCTATGAGCCTCGGACTAAAGCTTTGGGGCTGAAAGGCGCTCCTGGGGGGCCTTGTAAAGCTCTGTCTGAATTCAGAACCAGAGTCCGCCAATAAAAAAGGACGAGACACGAGTCGGTGATTTTCGTGGCTTCAAGTTTTCTGGAATTTTGCCAGCTTTATACGTGAATCCCCTTCCCCCAAACAAGACCCTGACAGCAGAGCTCACCCCGTTTGCCAAGCGCTCTCTCATCAGCCTAATGGAAGTGAGCAGGGGTCCTGCTCCCAGAGATGTGTGAATCCGGGAGGGCCCGGGGCGGGGAGCCTGGAGAAGGGGCTTCCAGCGAGGTCCAGGATGGTTTTTCTCTCCTCCCGCCGGAGGACTCCAGCACAGCCTTTGCTTACCTGAAGTAGCGT
>CM053588.1:290973119-290997788 GCA_028646515.1 Pseudochirops corinnae
ATCCTGCCCCCCACCCTGCCCTCCCCTCCATCATCCCCCCTCTCATTCCCTTCTCCCCTACTCTCCTGTAGGGCAAGATACCCAAATTAGAGTGGATGTCATTCCTTCCCTAAGCCAAATTCAATGAGAGTAAGGTTGACCCATTCCTTTTAGCCTTTCTGTTCTTCCCTTCCATTGTAACAGTTATTCCTTGCCTCTTCTATATGAGATGATTAACCCCATTCTGTCTCTCCCCATCTCCTCTCATTCTATTTCTCCCCCACCTCTCAATTTCACCTTTTAAAATATCATCCTTTCCTATTCAATTGATCCTGTGCCCTTTGTCTATATACACATATATACATACATTCACATATGTATTCATATGCATCTATATGCCCTCCGATATAGACATGTGTATGTACACACACACACATATATGTATATATATATACATATATATGTATATATACATATATATATATATATATATTCCCTGCATCTATCCTCATACTGAGAAAAGTTTCATAAGTTACAAATATTGTTTTTCGATGTTGGCATGTAAATAGTTCAACTTTGATAAGTTCCTTATGATTTCTTTCCCATGTTTACCTTCTCATGCTTCTTGTATTTGAATGCCAAATTTTCTATTCAGTTGGGTTTTTTTCAGCAAGAGTGCTTGAAAGTCTGTCACCTCATTGAATGACCATATTTTCCCCTGAAACATTATACTCGGTTTTTCTGGGTAGGTGATTCATGGTTCTAAGCCTAGCTCCCTTGATCTCCAGAATATCATATTCCAGGCCCTTCGATCCCTTAATGTAGAAGCTGCTAGATCCTGGGTTATCCTGATTGTGTTTCCAAAGTATTCAAATTGTTTCTTCTTGGAAGGTTGTAATATTTTCTCCTTGATCTGGGAACTCCAGAACCTCCTATAACATTCCTAGAAGTTTTCTTCTGGGGATCTTTTTCAAGAGATGATGGTTGAATTCTTTCAAGTTCTCTTTTGCCCTCTGGTTCTAAAATATCAGGGCAATTTTCCTTCAGAATTTCTTGAAGGATGATTTCCAGGTTTTTTTTATGATCATGACTTTCAGGTAGTCCAATAATTTTTAAATTGTCTCTCCTGAATCTATTTTCCAGGTCAGTGGTTTTTTCAAGGAAATATTTCACATTGTCTTCTATTTTTTCATTTATTTGGATCTGTTTAATAGTATCTTGATTTCTCATAAAGTCATTTGCTTCCATTTGCTCCACTCTAACTCTGAGGGAATTATTCTCCTCAGTGAACTTTTGAGATTCTTTTTCCATCTGGTACATTCAGCTTTTTAAGACATTCTTCTCCCCTTTGGCTTTTTGGGCCTCTTTTGCCATTTGAGTTAATCTATTTTTTAGGTGTTATTTTCTTCAGTAAGGTTGTTGACTCTCTTTTTGTGATTTTCTTGCATCATTCTCATTTCTCTTCTCAATTTTTCCTCCACTTCTCTTCTTTGGTTTTCAAAATCCTTCTTAAGCTTCTCTATGGCCTGTAACCAGAGTACATTTTTCTTGGAAGCTTTTGGTGTGAGAGTTCTGACTGTGTTGTCTTCCTCCTGTTCCATGCTTTGATCCTTTTTGTCCCCAAAAAAGAAATCTAAAGTTGGATTGTTGAGTTTGGTTTGCTTCCTTTGCCTGCTCATGTTGTCAGTCAATTAACTTGACTTTTGAGCCACAGTAGATCTCTGCTTCCTGGGGGAAGAACTTTGTCCCAAATCTCTGGGGTTTTCACAGCTGCCAGAGCTATTAGGAGGCCACTGTCTCTGCAGCCACCACCCACTTTGGCTCACTGGTCACACACCTCAGGACCACCACCCAAGACCAAAGTCCCAATCCAGGCAGGTTAAGGCAAAAGCACTTAGCCTCTGAATGATCACTTGGTCGCCCTGCAATCTGCATACCATGAGCTCTGAAGCAGCCATGTGGAGATGGCTATAGGCCCTCTGCTTTTGCTGCTTTCTTGCCCTGGTGTCAGTCAGCCAGACCAGCTTCTCTCCCCAAAATTTAGCTAAGTTCCATTGACCTTTCACTTTGTCCTTGGCTCTTATGGGTTGAAAATTCTGGAAACTGCCACAGCTGCCAGTGATCCACTCTCCCGAATGCTCCAGCTGTGGCTTGTCCTGGCCACCCTGGGACTGAAGCTGTCGTTGGTCTTGCTCCCAGAGCACTGCAACAAACCCTTCCTGTCTGCCTGCTGGGCTGCCTTCTGCGGATGCCTTGTTTCTCTGTAATTTTGTGGGTTCTGGAGCTCTAAAATTTGTTTACACTCATATTTTGGAGCTATTTGAGGTGGTTATGGGGGAAGCTGCAGAGTTCTTCTGCTTCTACACCGCCATCTTGACTGCACCTCTCCATTTTTCTTTGTTTTATGAGTTGCCATAGTTTAACAATTCATCATCAAATGGCCACTTTTCTCATTATATGTATTTTCATACTTAACCAAATATGGGTTGTGGTCAGGTTGTATTAAAAGTCTTTCTAATATGGTAGACTATGAAGCTGCCAGTACTTTTTCATTGGAATTCCCATTCAAGAACTCAGGATTTCCTCAACATCATGATGAGGCATTGGAGCATGCCTTTGTTAAGGTTATTACAGGAGCTTTACATGAAGCTATGATTAAATGACTATATTGGATTTTGAAGCACAAAGATCCCTGCATTTCATTACTTCCTAATTCTGTGATTTAATGTGATTCATTTCCACTTTCTTAGTCTTATTTTCATCATCTGTGATATCAAGGGAATATGACCAAAAGAGATCAAAGAAAAGAAAAGGAATCTGTGTGTGTGTGTTTGTGAAAAGAGAAAGAAAAAAAGAGGGAGAGAAGGAGGGAGGGATGGAGGGAGGGTGAGGGAGAGAGAAGAAGAGAGAGAGAGAGAGAGAGAGAGAGAGAAAGAGAGAGAGAGAGAGAGATCAGCTCTTTTTGTTCTAACAAAGAAATTAAAGATTTAATTAATTTTTGATTAATAATTTA
The DNA here is from genome assembly GCA_028646515.1 of Pseudochirops corinnae. Classification (NCBI taxonomy): domain Eukaryota; kingdom Metazoa; phylum Chordata; class Mammalia; order Diprotodontia; family Pseudocheiridae; genus Pseudochirops; species Pseudochirops corinnae. Next base: position 290,976,112 of record CM053588.1, read on the forward strand.
ATTAATTAATTGAAATTAATTAAAATTAAAAATCTGTTGAGATGGACTAAAAAATGTGGTATAAGAATATAGTGGAATACTATTGGGCCAAAAGAAATAATAGAAGTGGTGGTTTCAGAAAAACCTGGTTGTATGGACTGATGCAGGATGAAATGAGTAGAACCAAAACAATAATTTATTCATAAACAACACTGAAATAACAAAAAAATCTGTAAGGCTGACAAATTCTGGTCAAACAAATGCACTTTTGGTGGAGTTGTGAACTGAACCAACCATTCTGAAGAGCAATTTCAAACTATGCTCAAAGGGCCAGAAAGCTTTGCACACTCTTTGACCCAACAATACCACTATTATGACTTAGTCCAAAAAGGATTTTTTTTAAAGAAAAGCAACTATTGTGTACAAAATCCTTATAACAGATTTTTCTGTGGTGACAAAGCATTGGAAATTGAGAAGATGCTCCTCAACTGGGGTGTGGCTGAACAAATCATGATCTCTGATTGTTATGGAATACTCTTTTGTACTAAGAAATTATGAGAAGGATACTTTATTTAAAAAATACCTGGAAAGACTTACATGAACTGATCAAGAGTGGAGTAGAACAAGAATATTGCACACAATAACAGCAATATTGTATGATGAATAACTGTGAATGACTTAGCTATTCTCAGTAGTACAAAAATATTAGACAATTCCAAAGGACTTATGATGAAAAATGCTATCCATGTCCAGAGAAAGAACTAAGGGGGTCTGAATGTAAATAAAAGCATCTTTTCAATTTTTTCTTGTTTTTTTTCCCTTTTGGGTCTGTTTCTTCTTTCACAATGACTACTGTGGAAATGTTTTCCATGACTGTACATATATAAACTATATCAAATTGCTTGTATTCTCAATGAAGAGATAGGGGAAGAAGGGAGGGAAGTGAATTTGGAATTCAAAATTTTAAACAACAAATGCTAAAAATTACTCTTCAATGTAATTTGGAAAAACATTTTTAGAGAATTCTAGTCAAAGCTATGATCAACCATGATTACACAGAACTATTAATGAATCATGTTACCTATGTACTGACTGATGCAGAATGAAACAAATTTTTAGACATGTCCAATGTGAAAATTTGTTTTGTTTGACTTTGCATATTTGTTATAAGTGTTTTGCTTTTCTTTTCTTTTGGGTGGGAAGGGTGGAAGGGAGAGAAGGTAAGTAATTACTGATTGACAAAAAGGATTAAGGTAAAAATAAATAAATAGAATTAAGACAGTGTAATAGATGATCTGTGCAGTACTTTCCAGCTCTGATGTGATGTGATTCTTTAATTGATGTTCATCTCTAGTATTATTAGTCTCTTACCTAGGGATTTCCAAAGCCATTTTAGAAGCTGCTGGACCAGCTGTGGAATCAGAGTGTGCTACATTAGGTATGGTATGAATACTTCTGTTTTAGCCATAAAACACTGTAAGTGAAATAACTGGGAGTGAGGAGGGGATGTGGGATAGCATGTAAACAAGTCAGAAACCATTTAAGAACTAGTGTTCCATGGGAGTGGAAGGGAGGAAGGGAGAGAAAAGGTTACTTTATTAGTTACCCTTCCATCACTAGAGATGTTTAAGCAGAGGGTGGATAATTATGTCAGTGATACTTTGGAAGGTGTTTATGCATGGCACTGAATTGTAATATATGACCTCTAAGGTGCCTTTCATCCTTGAGATTCAGTAAGAATTTTAGGCAATAAAAAGAGCTATGCAAACCAGGACTGTCATTTTCATGTCTTTTACCTAAATAAGGTATGTATATTCTTAATTATCCAAAAGTTTCCATTTAGCTAATGTTTCATGCCTTTGTGTCTCCTTCTCTTCTCCAGCTGTGAATCATCCCAGAAATTTTATAGTAACGCAGGGTGGAAATCTTAGGTGCAAGAAAATAATACATGTTGTTGGGGAAAATGATGTCAAACACATCATCTCCGAAGTCCTACAGGAATGTGAACAGAGGAAATATGTGTCCACTTCCCTCCCATCCACTGGAACAGGTTTGTAGGCTCCTATCAAAATTAGTTTAAAAAAAATCCTGAGTGCCCCCTAGACTACATATCCACTAATAAAGATAATCATTATGTTTGAATCTATGAGAGTGATGGCAATGGTGTTAATCTATTTTAGGTCTCTGCAATGTTTTTTTTGCTCTGGATACCATGGTGCTTGATGGCACTGTTGAGTTTTACCCAAGAAAAAGAGAGAAAGATAAAGTGATAAAGAGCAAGGCTAAAGGACAGAAGATGAAACTAGGGAAGAGAGACAGAAAAAGTGGAAAGAAAATAAATTCATTCATTTCTCAGTCTCTTTCACTGGCTCTTTGGTTGCATCCTTTCATTTTCTGTCTTTTCTCTGGTTTAACTTCTTGGCTTCCTTCTTTTCCCTCTTTCTCACTCACATATTTACCCTTTGGGAGAATTCACTCATTTATTCTTGTTTTCAGCTTCTACCTCCATGCAGGTGATTCTCAATCAACAACTCCCACCCTGTGAACACTCAGAGCCCCTGGTCTAATCTTTCCTTTATCTGTCAGACAATTCCATTTGGTGCCACCTAAAACTTTTTAGGTCAAATATTGAGCTTATCATTGAATCATAGACTTTTTATAGCCAGAAGAGATCGTGTAATTCTAGGCTAATCTCCTGGTTTTCAGCTCAGACCTAAAGAAGATAAGTAACTTGCCAAGATCAATTAATAATAATAATAAGATTCAACTCCCTAGATTCAACTCTTCTTTTCAGTCACCACCATGGCCATCACTCTGATCCCTCATCATCTCATACATAGATTACTATAGTAGTCTTTTACATGATCTTCTTTTCTTTCTTTACTTTTTCCTATGAATTTCCTAGTATAATCTTTATTCTTTTTAAAAAAAATGTTGATAGCAAAGATAAGAATTATTTTGCATTTAATCTTGTTTTTAGTTGAAAGGTATTTTTTTCTATGCAATGAACACTTTCCAATATACACACAATCCCCCAACAGAGTAATTTCCTAGAAAAAGTTTATCAATTCTTACCAAGAAGTAAGAGTATGACAGTAGTGTATTAATGTTGACTTTATAATTGGGCAGAGATTTATGGGCTCTACTTGTTGACTCCATTTACATTTTAAATGGCACAGTGTATCTTATTCTTCAGGCTCAGCTAGCTTTCCTCTGTCTCATTTCATACAAGTCTTTCTGGTAATAATAAATTAACTGCTTGTTGGAAGGCCAAGTATTTGGGAGTTGATTTGTTTATAAAAATCTATGATTCTTATACATTTATTTTATCTCTGTACATTTATTTATATAAGTTTTATGAGATAAAGTTGGTGGGTGAAACAGTTAAGCTTTCCACTATCCTCTACTTTCAAATTCCTTGCTCCCATGTCCTGGTAATACTCCTGCCTTGCCATGAATCACTCCACCTTGAACCACTACCATCATCTGTCTCCTTCTGTCCTCCTTATCTGCTTTTGAACCACTGAAGCTATTGCATAATTGTGCTCACCAGGTCTGCTGTAAATTTATGATATTCAAACTCAATGGAGACTTCACTGGAGGAAGGTAGTCTCTTTATTCCTCCTTAAAAGATTCTCTTTTCCACTCATCACAGGAGTTATTCAGATCTTCTCTCTACTCATTAAGTCTCTCATTGCACCTTTTTCCTTTCTCTCTGAGCTAAGGATCTTTCCTCCTACTTTTCAGAGAGAATCAAAGCCAATTGTAAAGAACACCCTCTTTCATTCTACTCTTCCTCTGACAACTTCTTGACTTCATCTCCCACTGTTTCCTCCTTTGCTGCAGTCTGATAAAGAGGTGACCTACATTCTTCAAATAATAAATGGTCAGAGGAAAGGAGACAGCCCGCAAGTCTCTTCCCATTCAATTGTCAAAGTGATATTAAAGTCCTTCATAACCTACTCTCCCTTATCTTTCCAGGCTTCTTACATCTCACATCCCACCATGAACTCTGTGTTCCAATGACATAGTCCTCTACCTGTTCATTGAACTAGACAATTCACCTTCAGACTGCAGGCATTTTCACTGACTGTCTCCCAAGCCTGGAATTCTCCCATGTCTCCTCATCTCTACTACCGGGCTTGTGAGGCTAAAATCTCATCTTCTTAAAAAAAAAAAGTTTTTCCTGATCCCTCATAATTCTTAGTTCCTTATCCCTATTATTATTTCCTATTTATTCTGTACATTATTTTCTTATATATGGTTGTTTGCATGTTGTCTCCTCCATTAGATTGTGTGCTTTTTGAGAACAGACTACCTTTGCTTCTTTTCATTTCTCTCTCTCTCTTTCTCTCTCTCTCTCTCTCTCTCTCTCTCTCTCTCTCTCTCTCTCTCTCTCTCTTTCTCTCTCTCTTTTTCTCTCTCTCTCTCTCTTCCTCTCTCTCTCTCTTTCTCTCTCTCTATCTTTCAGAAGCAATTGGGGCTAAGTGACTTGCCCATGATCACACTTACTCACTGTACCACTTAGCCACCCCTTTGCCTCTTTTCACATACCCAGTGTTTGACACAATGTCTGGAACAGAGAAGGTGCTTAATAGGGATTGTAGGGATCTCTTTGATGGCACTGAGGCAGATTCTCTTGCTTTGACCCTGCTTGGATCTAGGTTGCAGTCCTGGGTGGCAGTCCTGGGGTGAGGAGTAATGCTGGCATGGGGGAGCTTATGATGGCAGTGGAGAGGGAATCCTCCTCATAGTTCCAAGGCAGAAAAGAGTGCTTGTGGCCACAAACCAGAGCACATGCCAGGAGAAGAATAAACACCTCTCTTTTGACCATACCACCTTAGAAGAACTGAAAATTTACAGGTGGCTAGAAATATCTCTGAAAAGTGCTGCACGAAACCTCTGACACTTGGAACAGTACCTCCTCCATACTGGAAGCAGAACCCCTTATCAAAGAACTAAAAACTTAAGTAATTGACTGGGAAAATGAGCAAACAACAGGAAAAAATCAGACTATAGAATCTTACTTTGGTGACAAGGAACATCAAAACATACAGCCAGAAGAAGACAACAAAGTCAAAATTCCTGTCCAAAGCCTCCAAGAAAAGTATAATTTGGTCAAAGGTCATGGCAGATCTCAAAAAGGATTTTGAAAGTCAAGTAAGAAAGAAAGATCAGGAATAGAATAAGTTTGGTTAATTTTTGTCTATATATGCATGTATAATTATATGTGTACATATATATCTATAACTACAGAGAAACATATCTAAATTTTATTGTAACCTTCAGGGCTGGGAGAGGAAAAAAGAACAAAGCAAAAAAGTGCACAGGAAAGAACAAAAAAAACTCACAAGGAAGCAAAGAAAAGATGGACAATTTGCAACACAACATGTACTATTTATCACACAGGCTTTCTTAAAACAAAAATTTATTGTTACATATTTTGAATCCTCTCATATTCTGCTATGCATATGACAGGTTGTTTTTTCTTACTTTGTATTTAAATTCAAATATTTAAGTTTATTATATGTTTTTGTTTCTTTTCTCTCTTCTGTATTTGTCTTCTGATCTTTGAGTCTAAAATAAATTTTTTTTAAATGAAAGAAAAAAAAGAAAATCAAAGAAGAGAAATAAAGGAAAAAAATGACAAGAGAAATGAGAGTGATGCAAGGAAATCATGAAAAATTAGTTAAGAACTTGCTAATGGAGACCCCAAAAAATGCTGAAGAAAATAACACCATAAAAAATAGACTAACCCAAATTGGAAAAGAGGTACAAAAAGTCAATGATGAGAAGAATGCCTTAAAAAGCAAAACTGGCAAAATGGAAAGGGAGGTCCAAAAGCTCACTGAAGAAAATAATTCTTTAAACATTACAAAGGAGCTAATCAAACCTAACAACTTCATGAAAAATCAAGAAATTATAAAACAAAAGCAAAAGAATGAATAAATTAAAATACAAAGCAAAATATCTCATTGGGGAAAAAAACTGACCTGGAAAATAGATCCAGGAGAGATCATTTTAAAATTATTGAACTACCAGAGTTCATATGGTTAAGACAGTATATAGGCTACCAAAAAAACTACTTACCTAAAAGGGGGCAGGGCATGAAAGGAGCATCTGAATTCAGTGAACAGCCAAATTCAGCCTTTGGATCATACAGATTCCTATAACCATTGCTAATTGAACTGTAGGCTTCCTGAGGGCAGGAATTGTAGTTTTCTGTAGGACCTAGAAGAGAGGGAAATTAGTCCACAATATTTTGAGATACTGACAGTGAATCCCACAGTGACTATTGAGTTGTGGGAAGGAGCATCTATCCATTAAGAATCAAACCTACCAACTTTTTAATAGTAGTTTTGGGGAGCAAGAGACTAAGGGAAAAGGAGATGTGTTAATTTTTGTTGCTTTGCTCTTATTACTTTTTCTGTTTTGTTCTTTTAGGATGGGCCAAAAAAGACCCTACTGAAGTTGCTGAATCCATAATTGATGCCATTGAAGATTTTGCACAGAAAAGGTCTGGCCAATCTGTGAAAAAAGTGAAAGTGGTTGTCCTCCTGCCACAGCTACTGGAAGTGTTTCATGATACTATGAAAAAAAGATTAAGATCTAAGCCACAAAACTCAACCTCTGTATTCTGGAAGGTAAAATGTAAGTTGTACATTTTCTTTAAAGTGCATGTGCTTATGATTTACCCTGAAAATATTTATGGGTAGCCTTTCATGACATTATCATTTATTTTTAAAGCATTTTTCAGTCCTGGAAGCCAGCCTCCCCCAAAACAAGATAATTTGGTTTTGGAAAAATTAAAAAATCAGCAACTTTCCAGGTGTGCGGTGAAAGCAAGGAGGATATTGAAAGCACTATCTCTTGGATACAAGATTTTATTTTAAAGGAACACAAATATTGTACTTTCTCTGATAAGTCTATCAAAAACTTTGGTGAAAAAGAATACAATGAACTGAATGAGCTACAAAAAAGGTTAAATATCACCATTGATGTGAAACATGGAGGGTCTCAAATAAAGGTCACAGGAACTACCCTTGATGTGTTCAAGGCTTCCCAGGCAATTCAAGGCATGATCAAGAGAACACAATTACATATAGATGAGGAGTCTAAGGCTGAGGAGCTCAGCAGAACCACCACATGGCAGTATAAAGAGAGAAATCTTTTCAAGCCTTTTGACAAAATAACTAATCTGCATTTAGAGGATGCAAAGATAGGGAAGAAAAATAGCATTGTTGTTAAAATTAAGAATGAAAACTACACAGTCAACTTTAACACTAACCTTGCTACAAATGGAAAGGGGCACAGCTTGCCTGTTCGTTGGGTCAAAAAACTTGAAGGTAAGTTCAGCTTTGCTTCATTTCTTTTAACATTCTCTTCTCACCCCTCCCCTCCCTTCTTCCTCTCAACTCTCCCTCTCTCCCTCTCTGTCATTCAGCAAATAAACATTTATCAAGCACCTACAACGTGTTCAGGTACTGTGCGAAGTCTCTGCAGGTACAAAGAAAGACAAAAGACAATTCTTATTCTCAAAGAGTTAAAAAATTAATGGGACAACATGAAAATAAGTTTAAAATGCTAAAATGGACAAAATGGAGATAATCAGCAGAGAGAAGGCACCAGAATTAAGGGGAATCAATAAAAACTTCCTAAAGAAGGCGGAATTTTAGCTGGAACTGGGAGGAAGCCAGGGAAGTTGGGAGATAGAGATGAGAAGGAAAGGAAATCCAGATATGGGCAACACAAGTGTGTAAATGTCCAGAGTCTGTACTTTCTGTCTCTCTGTTCTTTCTTTCCCAACTCTCCCTCTCTCTCAGAACCAACAGAGCATTTCTTCTGTCTCTACTTCAGTTTTGGGCACTTGCGCAGAGGGATCCAACAGCTGATGCCCACAACATTGCCAACTGCCCAGCACCAGATTAAAATGCAATTGGGAAATATTTAACAAAATAATCAAAAATAGACAAAATATAGATAATTTTATTATGTTGTTTTCTAAATCATATATGGCCTGCAGGGATCTTTATGTATACTTTAGTGGCCCCAGTTCTATTGAAGTTGGGCAGCACTAATTTCAACTAAAAGCAAAACCCCCCAATCCTTCCCCTCCTGTCACCCATTTTCAATTCATTCCTTTTATTTAAAACTTTGGACCTTAATAAAATACAGACACCCTCAAGAGGAATAAAATTGTAATCTTTCTCACATATTTATACCTTAGCAAACTGATGCATATACAACCCTCCCCTCAAAAAATTATAAATGAACTTTCCAGTTTGTAAACCAGTCTCTGCTAAGTTCTCCTTAACTTCAATGAATATTATTGATGACTACAGGGACTGATTTCTTCTGGAGGAACCTATAAAGATCACGTTTTTAGACCTGGCAACCAAAATACAGAGCAGAACACAGGTAGAAGCATGACTGAGTTCATCAGATTTTTTTTTATTTTTCCCAGAAGTCAAATTTTGATAGACAGGCAGGAAGAGAAGGAGCATGAGTGTACTGTAGGCTTGGAAGATCAAGAGGTGGTGGGAGAATGAGGCTCTACAAGGGGAGTGTGACTCGGTGGGAGATATCATACCCTCAAAAGAGTACTAGATCTGGAGTCAGACAAGCTGGCTTCACATCCTGCTACTGTTTATTACCTATGTGAACATGGGCCAGTCACTTACCTTCCCTTCACTTCAGCATTTTCTACTATAAAATGAGGTTTTGGGATTAAAAGGCTTCTGAAGTCCCTTATTAAATCTTGGTGCTCTCCAGGAGATATTTGACAATATTGCCTAAAGTGGGCTCTTTCATAGGATAATTCATGCTTTAGTCTGAAAAGTGAAACATGGTTGCAAAAATCATCTGAGTGACAGAATGTAGGTAAAGAGGTGATTGAGAAAAAAAATCAGAAAGAAAATTAGACAAACAGGTCAGGAAAGGGAAATCCTGTAAAGGTGAGAATGACAAGACTCCTCTTCCAGAGTGCCCCATCCACAAGTTAAGAAGAGATTCAGAACTCCAACCTATTTCCTTGAGTAGGGAATCTTACTTTGAGATTTATGAACTTAGTTTTCATAATATTTTGATCACTGTATTTCAACATAATTGCTTTCCCTTGTAATTTTATATATTTTGTTGTAAACATTTAGAAATATTATTCTGATAAGGGGTCTATAGCTTCTAGCAGACTGCCAAAGGACTCTGTTATCAATCAGTAAACTTTTATTCAGTGCCCCTACTACGTGTCAAGAGATATAACATGCCCTGGGGATACAAAAAGATGCAAAAGACAGTCCTTCCTTGAAGGAGCTTACAACTTGGTATACTGCAACAGAAAAGGTTACAGATAAGTAAAAGAGGGATCTTGACTATCAAGGACTGAGCCACCCAGGAAGATCCAACTAAGATAATTTCCTCTAAGGAACCAGCCAAAACAAAGAGATATGGGCAACATAAGAAAGAGAAAACAGTTCACGGGGGCCAAAGTATAGCACAGGGGTGGGGAATTGCAGCCTCAAGGCCACATGTATTTCTCTAGGTACTTAAGTATGGTCTTTTTGCTAAATCCAAATTTCACTAAACAAATCCACTTAATAAAAGAATTTATTCTTTGATATTTGGATTTAGTCAGAGGGCCATATTGGAGGACCTAGAGGGGCACATTTTGCCTCGAGGCAGCAGGTTCCCCACCTTTGATATAGTACCTCTATATGAGAGGTGAAGGGGGCAGCTAGGCCTATAATCTGGGGAAAGGTAGCTTTGAAGTCTGGGTAGAAAAGGGTACTTTCTTGATGGAAGTTTAAAAAAAGGAAGCATTGTTCCATACTATGGCTTGTGTATCAGGTCACTTTACTTCTCACTGTTCTGGGCAACACTTAAAGACTGAGTTGTAGAAAACATGCCAGTTTGCATTGGTGGAGACAGTGCTCTCACCTAGGAGCTCTTTGTGCCAATGAAATCACAATCCAGCCCCTGACACTATACAGAGTGCATAAAATTCTACATTTTGTCAACCAATGGAGTCAACAAACAGTAGATGACTTGCTCAGGGTTCCACAGGGGCTCAGGGACAAAGCTAGGAATAGAAGCAATGTCTCCTCCTTTGATTCATTTCTCCTGAGCCCAAAACAACACTACACCCAGTGTAAGAGTTGCTCAATGAGTGCTTTTTAAAAGAGAAAGATGAGGTGGTCTGTAAGATGATGAAGCTAGGATGGTTATAGGTGAAAAAACTCAGCTGTCCTCAGACTTCTGCACCCCATATTGAGAACAGAAGAGTTAGACACTGTGGGCTGATAGAACTAGAGACTGAGCCAGTATCGGGGTGAAGCCTGAGCATTAGGAATGTAGATGTTAAGGAGCAGAAGTAGTGTAGGCCAAGTATTCTCTCATTAGTACTGAAAGACAGGAATAAATTCTAAGAACTTGGGCAATTTGTATATCTGTTAATCTCTGGGTTGTTAGTGTAAATGTACCTATGCTTCTGCTGCCCCCTGTCCAGCACCCTGGACAAAGATAGAAAGTAGACAGAGCCATTCTTAGTGATCTCCATTTAAAAATTTAAAACAACTGAATATTGTGGGTTGTTGGGTATCATCTAATCAGCCAACAAGCATTTGTTAAGCAGGCTCTATGTGTGCCTGTGTGCCAGGCTCTATGCTAAGGGTAGCTAGAGATAAAAAGAAAAGCAAGAAGACTCCCTGTCCCCATTCTAATAGGGGAGACACCATATAAAATAACTAGAGACATACAAGATATATATGGAGTTGTCCTTAGGTCATTGCAGAAGGGACAGAAAGCACAAGCAGCTGAGGGGACTGGGAAAGACCTGCAGAAAGATGGGTTTTGAGTGGAATCTGAAAGGAGTCAGAGAAACCAGGCAGTAAAGCTAAGGAGGAAAACATCCCAGGTGTGAGAGACAATCAGTGCAAAGGTTCAGAAATAAAATGCAGTGTACACAGAATGACAAATAGGCTAGTACAGCTCGATTGGAGAGTGAGTGAAGGGGAGTCAAGTGTAAGAAGAGTTGAAAGCTATGAAGATGACTAATTATGAATGGGCTGGGACTTAACAAGGCTTAAGTGACACCTGAGAACTGGTAAACGAAATAGGCAGGCAAGATGTCTGAGTGTGGTGAGGTGAGGAGAATGAGGCAGTGAGAAGAGGAAGCTATCATCAAATGACTTCAAATATTTTTATTAAATATAAGGCAAAGTCATCAGCTAAGAGGATGGGGAGGGGAGTACCATGAAGAGGTCAGAAGGGAAAATGTGAAATGGCCACTTTGGTGAGCAGGATACCTACCCAGTTATGGAGGAGAAAAACTGCTTCCTATAGTGAGGGTCCAGTTGAGATAAGATAACAGATTTTTAGTTGATCCAGTATCATCTTGCTTTTCTGATTTTCTCCAGTTCCATGGATAGACAGCATCTGGATGGATATGACAAATATATGTGGTAGAAATAATCCAGGGATTAGGAGAAAGAGTGGAATGAAAGATTTCTTCATGACCATTCCTCTTCAAGGAGGGGAGGTGGGAGGAAGAGGTTAAAAGGATCTCACACATCTATTGGATTTGGTGATGGAAGAAGCCTAGTAGGTTTCACTAGCTGAACTGAACAAATAAGGCTAGTGTGATTAGGAGGGGGAGTCCTAAGGCTGAGGTACCACAAGCAGCTGATTGATGGTAGCCTCGTGATCCCAAAATTTGGGTTGTAGCTTCTCAGTTACTATCATCTTAGATTTTTTTTTTCAGATTTTAAAGTCTAGTCTGCAGAAGCCTGTTTAATTTCATTTACTTTTGTTTTGGATCTGTGATTTCATTAGTAGAAAGAGCTTCTAGGAATAAAATTCTCTGTCCCACCCAGGGAGGAAACACCTTTGAAAGATGAGCACTTCATGGTGACTTACAGTCTAGGAAAATTGTTGGGGCAGCGAGAGTTGAAATGATTTATCCATGGCCAGGCACCCACTATGTTATCAGAGGAAGAACTTACTGACTTCAGGGATTGTTCTCTCTGCCCACTATACAACACCATTCCTTCATCTCCAACCTCTTCCATTATAAATTAATAAATTTGCTTTCCAGTTTGTAATTCTAGGTCTTCTGAGTTTTCTTTGTCTCAAATCATTTCTGCAAATATCATTTCTGTTTGAACTAATAAAATAAACTTTCTCAACCTGCCATGCCAGGTATAGGAACCTGGGACAGAAATGGATGGCAGTTCCTACTAATCTGTCCTTTTACCAGACTTACCCGTTATATTGCTGCCCCTACTTTTCTACTTAACTCTCATGAATCCAAGGATAGATGTGAAAGAAGGAGAGAAGTGTTTATTAAGCACCTACTCTGCATCAGACACATTGTAAGCTCTACCAGTATCTCATTTGATCTTCACAATGACCCTGCCAGGAAAATGTTGCTATTATCCTCATTTTAGAGTTCAGAAAAATGAGGCAGTGATTTACTCAAAGACTCACAACTCATGGGAGATAAATTCTAGAGGAATTCTGTATGCTAGTGTTTTAAAATAAAGGAGCAATTTATTCAATTTGATTTAAAGTATTTGAAGGAAATAATTGGATGATAAGAGCACCATAGTGTAGTAGGTAGAGGTTGGAGCTAGGAAGACATAAATACACATCCTGCTTCTGACACTTACTAGCTGAGTGACTCTGGGCAAGCCACTTATATGTCCCAAGACAACTCTCTTAGACTAACTTACACATGGGATACAACCTGTACTCATGCTACAGGTAAAATAATAGCCTTATGGCTTATTTGATATATTTACTTTATCGATTATGGGTTATGTTGATGGCGGGGTGAGCAGAACAAGTCAATACATGCTCCAAAGAGCCTCATGGGTATAAATTTTTTTCTTGCTATTACAAGATCTTTCATGTAATGGGTGCTTAATTAATGCATATTAAATTGAATTCAATTCTCAAAACCTAACATTAAGAGAATGCAAAGGAATTCAGGTGCTGTTCTGCTTTTGAGAGAGCCCTGGGAATTTATGTTGCATAATACTATCCTTCCATATGGGAGGACATTATTAATCACTAAGTGTTTGTCTTGCAGTTGAGATCCCCTAGTCACTGGGATGACATGAATTACCAGAATCTTCTTTTGGTGGGTTTACCTCCAGGACACAAAGAATACAAGCAAGTGAAAGACAAGTTTTGTGAGACTTGTGCTACCTACACAATAGAGAAGGCACACTCAGTCTTTATCATTGCCACAAACTCTAATCCTCCATTCTTCATTACTATCTCTAGTCCTCACTCCTGCTCTTCTTTCTTATATATCTAATCTTCAATCACCTCATGTGTGCTAATTGGCGCCAACACTGCCTACTGGATGTTTCCAACTGTACATTCCATAGGCTTCTCAAATTCAGTGTTTCCAGGGACAGAGCCAAAATGGTGGAGTGAAAGCAGGGACTCACATGAGCTCTCCCATAGATTCCTTCACTTCCCTCTAAAGAGTGAATCTGAACATATTTTAGAGTGGCAGAATTCATTAGGACATAGAGTGTGTCAGATTTCCTACCTAGGTAAACACAGAAATTCCATGGGTAGGATTTGTTCAGATGGTCAGGGGGAGTACAGAGGTCAGTGCATGGAGCACACAGACTGCATCAGCACAGACCTGACCATAGAAGAGCCGGAGTGAGCCTGGGCAAACTAATTCACCCACCACAGTAACAATTCCCAGGGTTCTCACCATAGGACAGGGGTCTGTAAGAGTTGAGTGAGAGACAAATGCAGGGCCTGTGGCAGTGGCAGTGGCTATTCTTGGGGCCATCAGCTCATAGTCTGGATGTCTGAAAATCACCTACTTAAACTTCCAGGAACCATGATGGTGGAGTAAAGCATAAGTGTTCTAATCTGTCCCTCCCCTACTTGTTGACCTTGAAAAACCCAGAAAATGTTGACCCAGGGTAAAATCCTGAAATAGTGGAAGCAGGGAGAGGCTAAGGAGATCTACAGGAGGAGTGTGGCCCTGCTGAGGCTGAAGGGCACCAGTGCAGGACAGGAGGCATCCCAGGAGGAGATCTTGAAACCCAGAGGGGTGGAGTCAGCAAGCACCAGCTACCAGAAGCTGAGCCAGCCTGAGCTCTAGGCAAGGGCTGGGGGTGGGGGTTGGAGACCTGAAGTGGCCAGACCACCCCTCCTCCACACCTAACACTGTGAGCTTCAGGGTAACCCTGGGAAGACATTGAAAGTCCTGGCCTTTGCCTCAGTTTAGACACTCACTAACCAGCTCCAGCTCAGCACCAGGTAAGCTGCAGTATTATATAGCCTCTTACTGACAGAACTAGAGACCACAGCACATAAATCCAGTAACCAAGACCCTATCTACCAGCACAAGAAGCATGAGTCAGAGCCCTCTGTGCCCCAGAAGAAGAGATCCACTTTTAAAAGTCAAGAAATAGGCAATCACAATGGGAAAAAAAAATTAAAAATGAAGACTATAGAATCCTATTATGGAGAATAAGAAGAAAAATGTGATGTTTAGAAGAGGAAAGCACTGACAATAGACCCACATCTGAAACCTCAAAAGGAAATATGAACTGCTCTCAAGCCCCAAAAGCATTCTTGGAAGAACTCAAGAGGGATTTCTTTTTTTTTTTTTCATTTTTTTTCATTTTTTTTTCAAGAAGGATTTCAAAAGCCAAATTAGAAAGGAGAAGAAAAATGGATCAATTATTTTTAAAATATACTTAACAAAGTGAAAAAAAAAAATTTCACTGAAGAGAAAAACTCCTTTAAAATTATAATTAGACAAATAGAAAAGGAGATACAAAACCTAACTGGAGAAAATAAAGACTTGAAAATAAAAATTGGCCAAATGGAAAAGAAGTTACAAAAACTTACTGAGGAAAACAATTTCATTAACAATTAGAATTAGACAAATGGCAGTTAATGACTCTACAGGACATCAAGAATCAGTCCAACAAAATATAAAGAAGGAAAAAATAAATAAAATGTAAAATATCTCATGGAAAAGACAACTGACCTGGAAAATGGATCCTGGAGAGATAATCTAAGAATTATTGGTCTACCAGAAAACCATGATGAAAAAAAAGAGTCTGGACAGTATCGTCCAAGAAATCATCAAGGAAAACCGCCAAGAGGTCTTGGAACCAGAGGGTAAAATAGGCCTTGAAAGAATTCATCAATAACCTCCTGAAAAAGATCCCAAATTGGAAACTCCCAGGATTAATGTAGGCAAATTCCAGAAATCAGGTCATGGAGAACATACTACAAGCAGTCAGAAAGAAACAATTCAAATATCATGGAACTACAGTCAGGATCACATAGGACCTTGCAGATTCTATATTAAAAGATTGCAGGTATTAGAATATGGAATATCATAAGGCAAAGGAGCTAGGACTACAACCAAGGGTCACCTACCCAGCAAAATTGAGCTTAATCTTTCAGGCAAGGAGATGGACATTCAATGAAATAAGGGATGTCCAGACCTTCCTGATGAAAAGGCCAGGACTCAACGGAAAATTTCATCTTCAAATGAAGACTCAAAAGAGACATAAAAAGGTAAACAGGAACACACACATACCCTTGTTATTCAAAAAGATCAAACTGTTTACATCACTATATGGAAGGATGACTACTGGTAATCTTGAGAATGGTATAATTATTATAACATTTTAAAGGGTTGTCCATAGATAGAGGGTGTGGGTATAAATTAACTGATGTGATGTTAAAAAAAAAAACCTAATTCAGAGGTGCAAAGGGACAGTAATAGGAAAAGAGGAAAGGAGGAGGCAGAAAGGGATAAATTACATCACATGAACAGACATTATAGTAGAGGGAATGAAGTGAGGGAGATGAGCATTTTATGAGCATTACTCTCATCAGTTTTGGTTCAAGGAAGGAATAACATACTCAGTTAAGCACAGGAATCTAATGTGAAGAGAAGCAAAAACTTATTATAGTAGAGGGAAAGAAGTGAGAGAGAAGAGCATTGTTTGAGAATTACTCTCACTGTATTTGTTTTAAGAACGGAAAAACGTAGTTTGTTAAGTATAGAAATCTAACATACCTCACAGGCAGTAGGAGGAGATTGGGGGGTAATAAGAGGATGGTTAGAAGGGAGAAAAGAAATAGTAAGGGAAAAGAATAAGCAAAGGGAGGGAGCCAATAGGAAGGGAATACTGAGGGGGGGCAGTGGTCAAAAGAAAAACTCTTTCGAGGAGAGGAAGCATAAATGGGTGGGGGGGAATAGGATGGAGAGAAAAACACAAGTAGTAATCAAAACTGTGAATGTGAATGGGATGAACTCTCCCATAACCTGAGGCAATAGCAAAATGGATTAAAAACCATAATCCTAGGATATGTTGTTTAAAAGGAACATATTTGAAATGGGGGGATACACATGGGGTAAAGGTAAAAGGCTAGAGTAGAATATATTATACTTTAGCTGAATTTTAGAAAACCAGGGATTGCAGTACTAATCTCAGACAAAGCAAAAGCAAACATATATCTAATTAAAAGATATAAGAAAGGAAAAAATATTCCACTAAAAGACACCATTGACAACGAAGTAATATCATTACTAAACATATATGCGCCAAGTAGCATAGCATCCAAATACTTAGAAGAGCAGTTGTGGGAGTTACAGGAAGAAATAGATAGCAAAAATTTACTAGTGGCTGACCTCAACCGCCCACTTTCTGAGCTTAATAAACCTAACATCAAAATAAACAAGAAAGAAGTTAAGAAGGTGAATAGAATTTTAGAGAAGGTAGATATGATAGAAGTCTAGAGAAAATTGAATGGGGATAAAAAGCAATGTACCTTCTTCTCAGTGGTACATGGCACATACACAAAAATTAACCATGTTCTAGTGGAATAAAAATCTTACAATCCAGTGTAGAAAGGCAGAAATATTAAATGCATCTTTTTCAGATCATGATTCTACAAAAAGAACAAATGGAAAATCCTCAATTAAATACCAAATTAGAAATAATAAAAACCAAAGGAGAGATTAACAAAATTGAAAATAAGAAATCTATTGAATTAATAAATAAAACTAAGAGCTGGTTTAATGGGAAGAACAAACAAAATTGATAAGCTTTTAGTGAATTTGATTTAAAAAAAGAAAGACAAAAACCTAATTACCAGTATCAAAAATAAAAAGGTGAATTTACTTCCAATGAAGAGGAAATTAAAACATTAATTAGGAATTATTTCGATCAATTTTCTGCCCATAAATTTGACAATCTTAACACAATGGATGAATATTGACAAAAAATAAATTGTTTAGATTGACAGAAGAGGAAGCAAAATACTTAAATAATACCATCTTAGAAAAATAAATTGAGCAAGTCATCAATGAACTCCCTAGAAAAAAATCTCCTGGGCCAGATGGATTTACAATTGAATTCTATCAAACAATTAAAAACAACTAGTGTCAATACTTTATAGACCGTTGGGGAAAATTGGTGAAGGAGTCCTATCAAATACTTTTTATAATGCAAATACTGTACTGATAACTAAATCAGAAAGAGTCAAAAGAGAAAAATATTATAGACCAATTTCCTAATGAATATAGATGTAAATTTTTAAATAAAATAATAGCAAAATGATTACAACAACTTACCACAAGAATAAAACACTTTGACCAGGTAGGATTTATTCCAGTAATTCAAGACTGGTTCAATATTAGGAAATCAATGATAAAACTAGTAGAAAGGAAATGATTATTTCAATAGATGCAAAAAAAGCTTTTAACAAAATACAACATCCATTCCTATTTTTTATAAAAACACTAAAAAGCACAGGAATAAACGCAGTCTTCCTTAAAATGATAAGCATCATCTATCTAAAACCATCAGCAAGTATTATATGTAATGGGGATAAGCTAGAAGGATTTCCAGTAAGATTAGGGGTGAAACAAGGATGTCCACTATCACCCATTATTCAAGTTGGTACTAGAAATGTTAGTTATAGCAATAAGGGGAGAAAAAGAAATCAAAGGTATTAGAATAGGCAAAGAAAAGACTAAGCTATCACTCTTTGCAGATGATATGATGATATACTTAGAGAATCCTAGAGATTCAAGTAAAAAAGACTACTTAAATAATAAATAATTTTAGCAAAGTTGCGGGATATAAAATAAACCCATGTAAAACCTTGGCATTCCTATATATTTCTAATGAAGTCCAACAGCAAGAAATAGAAAGAGAAATTCCATTTAAAGTTACTGTAGATATTATAAAATATTTGGGAGTCTACCTGCCAAAACAAACTCAGGAACTATATGAACACAATTACAAAACACTTTTCACACAAATAAAGTCAGATGTGAATAACTGGAAAAATCTCAGTTGCTCTTGGTTAAACTGAGCTAACAAAATTAAAATGACAATTTTACCTAAATTAATTTGCCTATTAATGCCATACCAATCAAACTGCCAAAAAATGTTTTATAGAGCTCGAAAAAATAATAAAATTCATCTGGAAAAAAAAAAGGTCCAGAATATCAAAGGAAATAATGAAAAGTAATGCTAGAGAAGGTGGCCTAGTCATACCAGACTTTAAAACAGTATTATAAAGCAGCAATCATCAATATTACCTGGTACTGACTAAGAAATAGAGTGGCCAATCAGTGGAATAGTTTACGTGTGCAAGACACAGTAGTGAATGACTATAGTAACCTACTGTGTGATAAACCCAAAGACTCCAACTTCTAGGATAAGAACTCACTATTTGACAAGAACGTCTGGGAAAATTGGATAGTACTGTGGCCAGAAATTGGGCATAGACCAATATTTTACCTGGTATACCAAAATAAAGCCAAAATGGGTTCACAGGGGCACCTAGGTGGTATAGTGAATAGAGCACCAGCCCTGGAGTCAGGAGGACCTCAGTTCAAGTCCAGCCTCAGACACTTACCCCTTACTAGTCATGTGATCTTGGACAAGTCACTTAACCCTAACTGCCCTGCCTACCTCCTCCAAAAAGCAAAAAATAAATGTGTTTACAATTTGGATATAAAGGCTGATGCTGTAATCAATCCAGGATTAGTTTGCCTATCAGATTTATGGAGAAAGGAAGATTTTATGACAAAACAAGAGACAGAGAGCATTACAAAATGAATAATTTTGATTACATTAAATTGAAAAGTTTTGAATGTATGAACAAAGCCAATGTAACAGATTAGGAGGGAAGAGGAAAATTGGAAAAGATTTTTACAACCAGTGTCTCTGATAATGACCTCATTTCTAAAATATACAGAGAAGTGAATCAAATTTACAAGAATACAAGTCGGTCCCCAATTGATAAATGGTCAAAGGATATTAACAGGCAGTTTTCAGAGAAAGAAATTAAAGATATATATAATCATTTTAAAAACACTCTAAATCACTATTGACTAGGGAAATGTAAATCAAAACAACTCTTAGGTACCACATCTCACTGGTCAGATTGGCTAACATGACAAAACAGGAAAATTATAAATGCTGGAGAGGATGTGGGAAAATTGGAACATTATTTTATTGTTGGTGGAGTTGTGAATTGATGCAGTCATTCTGGAGATCAATTTGGAACTATGCCCATAGGGTGATAAATATGTGCATACTCTTTGTCCCAACAATACCACTGCTAGAGCTATGTATATATACATATCACAAAGAGATCATACAAGTGGGAGGAGGATCCCCATGTACAAAATCCTTCATAGTGGTCCTTTTTGTGGTGGCAAAGAATTGGAAATCAAGCGGATGCCCATCAATTGGAATGGCTAAACAAGTGGTGTTATACAACTGTCCTTATATTGTGCTATAAGAAATGAGGAGCAGATGGACTTTATCACAACATAGAGAGACTTATATAAACTGGTGCTGAGGGAGGGGAGCAGAACCTGGAGAACAATATACACAATTACAGAAACATTGTATTTGTGATGACTAACTTTGATAGACTGGGCTCTTCTCAGTAATGCAAGGCTATAAGACAATTCCCAAAGACTCATGATGGAAAGGGCTGTCCACATCCAGGGAAAGAATTATGGAGTCTGAATGCAGATTGAAGCAAACTACTTGATCTCTTTATTTTGTTTCTTCTTACTTGTTCATTCCATTGGTTATGATTCTTCTTTACAACTGGACTACTGGTTAATGTGAAGGCATATGTAAAACCTGTTTTGGATTGCATGCTACCTTGGGTGGGGAGAAGGAGGAGGAGAAAATTTGGAGCTCAAAAACTTGTGGAACTGAATGTTGCAAATGAAAAGTCAATAAATTTAAAAGAAAAAAAATTCAGTGTCCAAAACAAACTTCATTATCTTCCTTCCCCAAACCTCTCTTCTTCCCAACATTCCTATTGTTTTTGATCGCGGTACCATACACCTACTTTTTTTACACATTCATTGTCATGGAATTATCTTTGACTACTAATTGAATCAGAGTGAAATGGTCATACCCTTGGTCATACCATCACCTAGAAGTATTTCATTTCCATGTTCATGAACTCTGAAATTCCTTTTTCTGGTCATAATCTTTTATCAATACATCATCCCTGTGCTTAATGATCCCTAAGACAATTACTCATCTCCACCAGTTATATTACCTTGAGAAAAATTTTGTGGGCAGAGCCAAGATGCTGGTGTAGGAGCAGCAAAGTATCGCAGCTCCCACATAGACACTTCTTCAAAATACCCGTAAAATATGACTCTAAACAAATTCTAGAACTCTAAAATGCACACAAATATACTTTCAGCTAAAGGCAGCTCGGCTAGGAGGCACCATCTCAGGGCTGGAAGCTGAAACCAGCTCAGCCTGAAACAGCACGTTGGCCCTGGGGGCAGCCGGGTGAGCTGAGTTGCAGCTGGAGCAACAGAAGAGTGGATCTGCAGCAGCTGTGGCAGTTTCCAGAATTATCAAGCCATAAAGAAAAAAAAAACAAAGGATTAAAAGGTTAGTGGAACTCGGCTAAAAATCGGAGGAGAAAAGCGGGTCTGGCCAAACCGCCTCCAGGGCAAGGAAGCAGCAGAAGCAGAGGTCCTTCACCCGCCTCCACTTTGCTGCTTCGGAGCTCCCGGCCTCCAGACTACAGGGGCGCCAAGCGATCATTCAGAGGCCAAGTGCTCTTGTGTTGAGTGGCCTGGATCTGGATCGTGGTCTTGGGTGGTGGTCCCGGGTGTCTTTTCAGTGAGCCAGAGTAGAGGAGGGCCCCAGAAGCCTCCTAAAATCTCTGGCAGCTGGGAAAACCCCAGCGATTTGGGACAGAGTTTTCCCCTCTGGAAGCAGAGTTCCACAGAGCTAAAAAAAAATCACGGACTGGCCAGCCATGAATAAGCACAAGAAGCCAAGTAAGAACAGCAACCAAACCCTAGATTCCTTCCTTGCAGAAAAGAAGGATCAAAACAGGGACTGGGAGGAAAACAACACAGTCAGAACTCCCACACCAAAAGCTTACAAGAAACATGAAGATTGTCTAAAAGCTAGAGATCAGCTAAAGAAGGATTTTGAAAACCAAATGAGAGAAGTGGAAGAAAAATTGGGCAGAGAAATAAGAATGATGCAAGAAAATCATGAAAAGAGAGTCAACAACCTGACTGAAGAAATTAACACCTTAAAAAATAGATTAACTCAAATGACAAAAGAGGCCCAAAAAGCCAATGAGGAGAAGAATGCCTTAAAAAGTCGACTTTGCCAGATGGAAAA
>CM053588.1:290998288-291021872 GCA_028646515.1 Pseudochirops corinnae
AGTTTATCAATTTTATTGTTTTTTTTTTCATTAAACCAGCTCTTACTTATATTTATTAGTTCAATAGTTTTCTCAGTTTCAATTTTGTTAATCTCTCCTTTGGTTTTCAGTATTTCAAATTTGGCATTTAATTGGGGATTTTCAATTTGTTCTTTTTCTAACATCATGATCTGAAAAAGATTAATTTAAAATTTCTGCCCTTCTGCACTGGAATGTGAGGTTTTTAATCCCTCGTACATGGTCCATTTTTGTGTATGTACCATGTACCACTGAAAAGAAGGTATATTCCTTTTTATTCTCATTCAATTTGCTCTAGACTTCTATCATATCTACCTTCTTTAAAATTCTATTCACCTCCTTAACTTCTTACTTGTTTATTTTGAGGTTAGATTTATCAAGTTCAGAGAGTGGGAGGTTGAGCTTCCCCACTAGTATAGTTTTGCTATCTATTTCTTCATCTAACTTCCTTAGCTTCTCCTCGAAGAATCTGGATGCTATACCACTTGGTGCATATATGTTTAGTAATGATATTACTTCATTGTCAATGGTACCTTTTAGTAGGATATAGTTTCCTTCCTTATCTCTTTTAATTAAATCTATTTTTGCTGTTGCTTTGTCTGAGATTAGGATTGTAATCCTGTTTTATTTTTTTACTTCAGTTGAAGCATAACATATTCTACTCCAGCCTTTTACATTTACCCTGTGTGTATCCCCCTGTTACAAATGTGTTTCTTGTAAACAACACATTGTAGGATTATGGTTTTTTAATCCAGTCTGCTATCTACCTCAATTTTATGGGAGAGTTCATCCCATTCATATTCACAATTTTGATTACTATCTGTGTCCTTCTCTCCATCCTATTTCCATCCCTCCTTATGTTTTTATTTATTTCTCCCTTCCCCTCCTCAAAAGAGTTTTGCCTTTGACCACTGCCTCCCTCAATATCCTCTTCCTATCAGGCTCCCTCCCTTTTCTTACCCTTTTCCCTTACTACTTCTTCCCTCCCTTCTAACCATGCCCCGTCTTTTTTCCCCTATCCCTTCCTACTGCCCATAAAGTATGTTAGATTTCTATACTTAACAAAGTATGTCATTCCCTCCTTAAACCAAATCCAATGGGAGTAATACTCAAACAATGCTCTTCTCCCTCCCTTCTTTCCCTCTACTATAATAAGTTTTTGTGTCTCTTCATATTAGATTCCTACGCCTAACTGAGTATGTTATTCCCTCCTTGTACCAAAACCTATGAGAGTAATGCTCATACAATGCTCATCTCCCTCCTTCATTCCCTCTACTATAATGCCACTTTATGTGATGTAATTTACCTTTTTCTGCCTCCTACATTCCTCTTTTTCCCATTACTGTCCCTTTGCACACCTTAAGTTTTTTTAACCTCACATCAGTGAATTTATACCCACACCTTCTATTTGTGTATAACCTTTTCAAATGTCATGATAATTGTACAACTTTCAAGATTAACAGGTATCATCCTCCCATATAGGGATGTAAACAGTTTGCTCTTATTGATTACAAGTTTACGTGTGTGTGTGCACATACTCAGGTGTGTGTTTTCCTATTTACTTTTTTATGTCTCTCTTGAGTCTTGTATTTGAAAATCAAATTTTCCATTGGGCTCTGACCTTTTCATCAGGAACATCTGGAAGTCCCTTATTTCACTGAATATCCATCTTCTTCGCTGAAAGATTATGCTCAGTTTTACTGGGTAGTTGAGCCTTGATTGTAGTCTAAGCTCCTTTGCCTAAGATGTATCATATTCCAATCCCTTGGATCTTTTAATGTAGAAGCTGCAAGGTCCTGTATGATCCTGACTGTAGTTCCATGATATTTGAATTGTTTCTTTCTGACTGCTTGCAGTATTTTCTCCTTGACCTTATAATTATGGAATTTGCCTACAGTATTCCTCTGAGTTTTCAATTTGGGATCTTTTTCGGGAGGTGATCACTGGATTCTTTCAATGACTATTTTACCCTCTGGTTCCAAGACCTCTTGGCAGTATTCCTTGATGATTTCTCGGAAGATACTGTCAAGACTCTTCTTTTCATTGTGGCTTTCCAGTACACCAATAGTTCTTAGATTATCTCTCCTGGATCTTTCCAGGTCAATTGTTTTTCCTATGAGATATTTTACATTTAAAAAAATTTTTTCATTCTTTAGATTTTGTTCAACTGATTCTTGATGTGTTTTAGAGTCATTAGCTGCAACTTGTCTAATTCTAATTGTTAAGGAATTATTTTCCTCAGTAAGTTTTTGTACTCCATTTCCATTTGTTATTTCCATTGTGCTTTTTAAGTTGTTCTCTTCAGTTTATTTTTTTTTCCATTTTGCCAATTGTATTTTTAAAATAATTGGTCAATTTTTCTTTTATCTCTCTAATTAGATTTTTGCAATCCTTCTTGAGCTCTTCCAGAATGCTTTTTGGGCTTGAGACCAGATCATATTCCCTTTTGAGGTTTCAGATGCGATTCTAGTGTCAATGCTGTTCTCTTCTGAATATGAATTTTGTTCTTCCCATTCTCCTTAATAGGATTCTATAGTCTTCATTTTCTCAATTTGTTTTTTTTTTTTTTGCCCATTGTGATTGCCTCTTTCCTGGCTTTTAAAAGTAGATCTCTGCTTCTGGGGCACAGAGGGCTCTGACCCATTGTGCCGGTAGCTGGGGGCCTGGTTACTGATTTTGTGAGCTCTTATTCTGTCAGTTAGAGGCTATATAATGCTGCAACTTATCTGGTCCTAAGCTGGAGTTGGCTGGTGAGTGCCTAAACTGAGGCAAAAGCCAGGACTTTCTGTGTTTTCCTTGGGTTACACTGAAGCTCATAGTGTGAGGTGTGAAGGAGGGATGGTCTGGCCACTTCAGGTCTCCAACTCCCACTTTCAACTCTGGGCTAGAGTGCAGGTGGATTCACTTGCTGGTGCCACACCCTTCCTGTTGATCTCTCTAGGCTCTACCTGGTTCCACTATTCCTGGGGCAACATTCTTTGGGTTTTTCAAGGTCAACAAGGAGAGATTAGAGCACTTGTGATTTACTCTACTATCATGGCTCCTGGAAGTTCAAGTAGGTGATTTTCAAACATCCAGTTTGTGAACTGATAGCCCAAGGCATAGATGTTGCCACTGCTGCAGGCCTTGTGCTTGTCTCTCACCCAGCTCTGACAGGTCTCTGTCCCACTGCGAGAGGCCTAGAAATTGCCACTGTGGTGGGTGAATCAGTGTGCCTGAGCTCATGCTGTCTCTACTATGGTCAGGTTTGTGCTGGTGCAGCCTGTGTGCTCCATGTACTGCCTTCTGTGCTCCCCCTCCTTGGCTCAACAAATCCTATCTGTGGAATTTCTGTGTCGACCTGAGTTGGAAATCTGCCACACTCTATCTCCAAATGGATTCTGCCTCTCTAAAGTCTATTCAGATTCACTTTTTAGAGGGAACTGAAGGAATCTGTGGGAGAGCTCAAGTGAGTACCGTATTCACTCTGTTATCTAGGCCCTGTCTCAGGACACATTGAATTTGAGAAGCTTATGGGATATACAGCTGGAAACATCCAGTAGGCAGAGTTGAGGCCAACTAAAATACAGGAGCTGATCACAGATTAGATATATATATATATATATAAGAAAGAAGAGCAGGATGAGGACTAGAGATAGTACTGAGGAACGGAGGATTAGAGGTCATAGCAAAGATAAGGATTGAATGTACCTTCTCTATTGTGTAGGCAGTACAAGTCTCACAAAACTTGTCTTTTACTTGCTTGTATTCTTCATGGCCTGGAGGTAAGTTCACCAAAAGAAGATTTTCATCTTTCATGTCATCCCAGTGACTAGGAATCTCAACTGTAAGACAAACACTTGGTGATTAATAATTTCCTCCCATATGGAAGGATAAGATTATGCAATCTAAATTCTTAGGGCTCTCTAAAAATCAGAATAGCACATCAATTCTTTTGCATTCTCTTAATGCTAGGTTTTGAAGATTCAATTCAATTTAATAAATGTTAATTAAGCACCTATTACATGAAAGATCTTGTAGTAGTAAGAAAAACATTTATACTGATGAGGCTCTTTAGAGCATGTATTAACTTGTTCTGCTCATCCTGCCATCAATATAACCAGTATTAATGAACAAATTAAAACATCAAATAAGCCATGGGGCTATTATTTTACCTGCAGCATGAGTACAGATTGTATCCCATTCCACTAAATCCCATTAGTCTGAGAGAGCTGTGTTGGGGCATTTAGTGGCTTGCCCAGAATCACTCAGCTAGTAAGTGTCAGAAGCAGGATATGTACTTATGCCTTCCTAGCTCCAACTTCTACCTAATATACCACACTGCCTCTTATCATCCAATTATTTCCTTCAAATATTTTAAATCAAATTGAGTAAATTGCTCCTTTATTTTAAAACACTAGCATGCAGAATCATGTAGATTCCATCTTCCCATGAACTGTAAGTCTCTGAGTAAATCCCTGCCTCAGTTTTCTGAACTGTAAAATGAAGATAATAGCAACACTTTCCTTGCAGGGTTTTTGTGAAAATAAAATGAGATGTTGGTAGAGTGTACACTGTGTCTGACACATGGTAGGTGCTTAATAAGCAGTTCTTTCCTTCTTTCACATCTGTCCTTGGATTAATGAGATTTATGTAGGAAAGCAGGTATAGCAATGTAATGGGTAAGGCTGGTAGAAGGATGGGCTGGTAGGAACTGCCATCTATCTCTGTCCCAGGTTCTGTACCTGGCATGGCAGGTTCAGAAACTGTTTTATTAGATTGAGCAGAAATGATTTTTGCAGAAATGGTTTGAGACAAATAAAACTCAGAAGACATGGAATTACAAACTGCAAAGCAAATTTATTAATTTATAATGGAAGAGGTGGGAGATGAAGAAGTGACATTGTGGGCAGGAAGAACCATCCCTGAAGTCAGTAAGTTCTTCCTCTGATAACATAGTGTTATCACAGATGCCTGACCATGGATAAATCATTTCAACTCTCATTGCTCCAACAATTCTCCTAGACTGTAGTTACCATGCAGGTGCTGATATTTCAAAAGTGTTTCCTCCCTGAGAGGGATAGAAAATTTTGTCTCTGAGAGTTTTTTCTAACAATGAAATCACAGATTCAAAACTAAAGTAAATGAAATAAAACATACTTCTCCAGACTGGTCCCTAAAATCTAAAAACAAAAAATATAGGATGCTAGCAGCTGAGAAACTGCAACCCAAATTTGGGGATCAGGAGCACACCATCAATCAACTTTTTTGGTACATTAGTCTTATAATCACACTAGCCTTGCTTGTTCAGGTCAGCTAGTGAGACCTACCTAGCTTCTTCCATCACTGAACCCCATAGATGTCTGAGATCCCCTTAACCTCTTCCTCCCATCTCCCCTCCCCGAAGAATGATTATGAAGGCATTTCATTCCACTCTTTCCTCTGATGCCTGTATTATTTCTACCACATATATTTGTCATGTTCATCCAGATGCTGCCTATCTATGGAGCTGGAGGAAATCAGAAAAGCAAGATGATACTGGATCAACTAAAAATCTGTTATCTTATCTCAATTGGACCCTAACTACAGGAAAAAGTCTTTCTCCTCTATAACTAATTTGGTATCCTGCTCACCAAAGTAGCCATTTCCAATCTTCTCTTCTAACCTCTTCATGGTAGAAGAAACCATCTTGCAAACCTCCCCAACCTGTTAGCTGATGAATTTGCCTTATATTTAATTAAAAAACCTGAAATCATTTGATGATTCCTTCCTCTTCGTGTTGCCTGCTCCTTCTCACCTCACCTCACTCAGACATCTTGCCCGACTATTTCCTTCACCAGTTCTCAGGTGTCACTTAAGCCTTGTTAAGTCCCTCCCATTTTGTCTTATACTTGACTCCCCTCCTCTCACTCTCCAATCCAGCTATACTGGCCTATTTGCCATCCCCTGTACACTTTATTTTATTTTTGAATCTTTGTACTGATTATTTCTTATACCTGGGACGTTTCCCTCCTAATTTCTTTGTTTTTCTGATTACCTCCAGATTCAGCTCAAAATCTACCTTTCTCTGCAAGTACTTCCCAGTCCTCTCAACTTGTCATGCTTTCTTTCCCTTCTGAAATGACCTTATGACTATTCTGTATATATCTTGTATGTCCCTCTGTTGTGGGCCAGTTCTGACTTGGTCAAGACATGGGAAGAGTCTGGTCCAGTATTTCTCCCAAGCCAGCTCCCAGTGAAGGCCATATTATGTCTTAAGATTGGCTCACATCTCTTCCTGACTTGCTGGAGTTTAGGATGTAATAACTGAGCAATGACCCAGACATAGATGCATGCAACTGAACAAGGACATTAAAACATACAGATATACATAAATGAACAAGGACATTAAACATTCTCTCATGGGAAACTAACAGATAATTGCTTTACATATAAACCCTGCTCTCCGATCAATAAATGGGAACTGCTATGACAGAAACTGCCTGGCTCATGTCCAATCATTCCACAATCTTTGGTTTGGCCTGTGCTCATTTTGATGCAGGCATCATCCCTCGTTGTTTTATATGGTGTCTCCCCTATTAGAATGGGGGCAGGGAGTCTTCTTGCTTTTCTTTATGTCTCTGGCATAGGGCCTGGCACATAATAGGCACTTAATAAATGTTGGCTGATCAGATGATACCCAACAACCCACATTATTCAGTTGTTTTAAGTGGAGATCACTAAGAGGGGCTCTGTCTACTTTCTATCTCTGTCCAGGGTGCTGGATAGGGGGCTGTGGAAGGATGGGTACATTTACACTAACAAGGAAGAGATTAACAGCTATACAAGCCACCTAAGTTCTTAGAATTTATTTCTGTTTTTCAGTATTAATGATAGAATACTTGGCCTGCACTACTTCTGCTCCCTAACACCTACATTTCTAGTGCTCAGGCTTCACCCTGATACTGGCTCAGTCTCTAGTTCTATCAGCCTACAGTGTCTAACTCTTCTGTTCTCAATATGGGGTGCAGAAGTCTGAGGATAGCTGAGTTTTTTCCACCTATAACTGTTCGAGCTTCATCATCTTACAGACCACCTCATCTTTCTCTTTTAACAAGCACTGATTGAGCAGCTTTTTTACTGCGTCTAGTGTTGTTTTGGGCTCTGGAGAAATGAATCAAAGGAGGAGGAGACATTGCTTCTATTCCTAGTTCTGTCCCTGAGCCTCTATGGAAACTTGGGCGATTCATCTACTGCTTGTAGGCCCCTGTTGGTTGATAAAATGTAGAATATTATAAACTCTATATAGAGTTAGGGGCTGGATTTGTGATTTCACTGGCACAAAGAGCTACTAGGTGAGAACACTGTCTTTACCAACGCATACTGGCACTTTTTCTATAACTCATAGTCTTTAAATGTTGCCTAGAACAGTGAGAAGTAAAATGACCTGACCTACAGGCCATAGAATAGAACAGTGCTTCCTGTTTTTTAAACTTCCACCAAGAAAGCTCACTTCTCTATCCAGGCTCTGAAGCTACCTTTCCCCAAATTATAGTCCTAGCTGCCTCCTTCACCTCTCACATAGAGGTACTATACCAGGGATGGGGAACCTGCTGCCTTGAGGCAAAATGTGGCTGTCTAGGTCCTCAAATATGGCCCTCTGACTGAATCTGAATGTCAAAGAATAAATTATTTTTTTAAGTGTATTTGTTTAGTGAAATTTGGTTTCAGTCAAAGGACCATACTTGAGTACCTAGAGGGCCACATGTGGCCTTGAAGCTGCAGTTTCCTCACCCCTGTATTATATTCTGGCCCTTGGGAGTGGTTTTCTCTTCTTTATGTTGCCCATCCCTCTTTGTTTTGACTGGTTCCTTGGAGGAAATTATCTTAGTTGGATCTTCCTGGGTGACTCAGTCCTTAATGGTCAAGATTCTTCTTTCACTTATCCTAACCTTTACTGTTGCAGTCTACTAAGTTGTAAGCTCCTTGAAGGCAGGGCCTGTCTTTTGCTTCTTTTTGTATCTCTAAGGCATGTTGTATCCTCTGGCAAGTAGTAGGCTCTGAATGAAAGTTTACTGATTGATAACAGACTCCTTTGAAAGTCTGATAGAAGTTATAGATCCCTTATCAGAATAATTTTTTCAATGTCCACAACAAAATATATGGAATTACAAGAGAAAGCAATTACATTAAAATACAGTGAAAAAAATATTTTAAAAACTAAGTTCATAGATCCCAAAGTAAGATCCTCTGCTCTAGGACATGGATCTGGGGTTCTGAATCTGTTCTTAACTTGTGGATGGGGCTCTCTGAAGAACTAGTCTCATTCTCACTCTTGCAGGATTACCCTTTCCTGACCTGTTCGTCTAATTTTCTTTCTGATTTTTTTTCTCAATCACCTCTTTACCTACATTTTGACACTCAGATGATTTTCACAACCATGTTTCACTTTTTGCTGACTAACGCATGAATTTCCTGTGAAAGGGCCCACGTTAGGCAATATTGTCAAATATCTCCTGGAGAAGACCAAAGATTTAACAAGGGACCTCATAAGCCTTTTAATCCCTAAACCTCATTTTATAGTAGAGAAAACTGAAGCAAAGGGAAGGTAAGTGACTGACCCATATTCATATAGGTAATAAGCAGCAGCAGGAACTAAACCCAGATTGTCTGACTCCAGATCTAATCCTCTTTTGAGGGTATGACATTACTTCCCACTGAGTCATACTCCCCTTGTAAGCCTCATTCCCGCACCATCTCTTTATCTTCCAAGCCTGTAGTACTCTCATGCTCCTTCTCTTCCTGCCTCTCTATCAGAACTTGACTTCTGGGAAAAAACACCTAATGAACTCAGCCTAGCTTCTACCTATGTTCTGCTCTGTATTTTGGTTACCATGTCCAAAAACGTGATCTTTATAGGTTCCTCCAGAAGAAATCAGTCCCTGTAGTCATCAACAATACTCATTGAAGTTAAGGAGGACTTAGCAGAGATTGGTTTACAAACTGGAAAGTTCATTTATAATTTTTTAGGGGAGGGTTATACATTCATCAGTTTGCTAAGGTGGAAATATCTGAAAATGATTACAATTTTATCCCTTTTGAGGGTGTCTGTATTTTATTAAGGTGCAAAGTTTTAAATAAAAGGAATGAATTGAAAATGGATGACAGGTTGGAGGGGAAGGATTGGGGGTTTTGTTTTTATTCTAAATCAGTGCTGTCCAACTTCAATAGAAATTGGGGCCACTAAAGTATACATAAAGATCCCTGCAGGCCATGTATGATTTAGAAAACCACATATTAAAATTGTATGTGCTTTTTCTATTTTTGTTTATTTTGTTAAATATTTCCCAATTGCATTTTAATCTGGTACTGGGCACTTGGCAACGTTGTGGGCATCACCTGTTGGATCCCTCTGCTCAAGTGCCCAAAACTGCAGTAGAGACAGAAGAAATACTCTATTGGTTCTGAGAGAGGGAGAGCTGGGAAAGAAAGAACAGAGAGACAGAAAGTACAGACTCAGGGCATTTAAACTGCATGTCCCTCATACCTGGATTTCTCTTCCTTCTCATCCCTGCCTCCCAACTTCCCTGGCTTCCTTCCAGTTCCAGCTAAAATCCCACCTTCCTTAGGAAGTCTTTATTGATTCTGCTTAGTTCTAGTGCCTTCTCTCTGCTGATTATCTCCAGTTTATCCATTTTAACATTTTAACTGGTTATTTTCATGTTGTCCCATTAGTGTTTTTAGCTCTTTGAGAATAGGCATTGTCTTTGGTCTTTCTTTGTAGCCACAGAGACTTAGCACAGTCCCTGAACACATAGTAGGTGCTTGATAAATATTTATTAGCTGAATGACTGAGAGGGAGAAAGGGAGAGCTGAGAGAAAGAAGGGAGGGGAGAGGCAGGAAGAGAATATCAAAAGAAATAAAGCAAAGCTGAACTTACCTTCAGGTTTTTTGATACAACGAACAGGCAAGCTATGTCCCTTTCCATTTGTAACAAGGTTAGTGTTGAAGTTGACTATGTAGTTTTCATTCTCAATTTTAATAACAATGTTATTTTTCCTTCTTTTCCTTGCATCCTCTAAATGCAGATTAGTTATTTTGTCAAAAGGCTGGAAAAGACCATTGTCATTATATTGCCATGTGGTGGTTCTGCTGAGCTCCTCAGCCTTAGACTCTTCATCTATACGCGATTGTGTTCTCTTGATCATGTCTTGAATGGCTTGGGAAACCTCCCACACATCGTGGGTAGTTCCTGTGACCTCTATTTGAGACTCTCCATGTTTCACATCAATGGTGATATTTAACCTTTTTTGTAGCTCATTCAGTTCACTGTATTCTTTTTCACCAAAGTTTTGGATGGACTCATCAGAGAAAGTACAGCTGTCGTGTTCCTTTAAAATTAAATCTTGTATCCAAGAGATAGTGCTTTCTACATCCTCTTTGCTTTCACCACACACCTGGAAAGTTGCTGATTTTTTCATTTTTTCCAAAGCCAAATTATCTTGTTTTGGGGGAGGCTGGCTTGCAGGACCAAAACCTACTTTAAAAATAAATGATAATATCGTGAGAAGCTATCCATGAATATTTTCAAGGCAAATTATAGGCACATGCCCTTTAAAGAAAAGGTGCAACTTACATTTTATCTTTGAGAATACAGAGTCTGAGTTTGGTGGCTTAGATCTTACTCTTTTTTTCATAGTATCATAAAAGACTTCCAGTAGCTGTGGCAGGAAGATGACAACTTTCACTTTTTTCACAGATTGGCCAGACCCTTTCTGTGCAAAATCTTCAATGACATCAATTATAGATTCAGCAACTTCAGTAGGATCTTGTTTGGCCTGTCCTGAAAGAACAAAATTAAACAATAAAACTGATGAGAACAAAGCAATAAAAAATAATACCTCTCCTTTTTCCTTAGTCTCCCCCTGCCCAAAACTACTATTTAAAAGTTGGTAGGTTTGATTCTTAATGGACAGGTGCTCCTTCTCCCAAACTGATAATTTCTGTTGGGTTCACTGTTAGTATCTCAGACATTGTGGACTAAGTTCACTCTCTTCTAGTTCCTATAGGAAACTACAATTCCTGCCCTGCCTACAGCTCAATTAGCAATGGCTATAGGATTCTGAATGATCCAAAGACTGAACTGGGCTCTTCACTCCATTCAGATGTTTATTTCATGATCCACCCCCTTTTAGGTAAGTAGGTTTTTTGGTAGCCCATAAATTGTCTTAACCACATGAAATCTGGGAGTCCAATAATTTTTAAATGATCTCTCCTATATCTATTTTGAAGGTTAGTGGCTTTTCCAATGAGATGTTTCACATTGTTTTTTTTTTATTTTTTCATTCTTTTGTTTTGTTTTATAATTTATTAATTTCTCATAAAGTCATTAGCTTCCATTTGCTCCATTCTAATTTTTTAAGGAATCATTTTCTTCAGTGAGCTTTTGGACCTCCTTTTCCATTTTGCCAATTTTGCTTTTTCAGGCATTCTTCTCATTGGCTTTTTGAAACTTTTTTGCCATTTGGGTTAGTACATTTTTTAAGGTGTTATTTTCTTCAGCATTTCTTGGGTCTCCTTTACCTAGCTCTTATATAATTTTTCTTTCTTTTTTAAAAATCTGTTTATTTTTAGTTTTCAACATTCATTTCCACAAGATTTTGAGTTACAAATTTTCTCCCCATCTTTCCCCTACTCCCCACCCCAGAATAGCGAGCCTACCAAATACTCCTTCCCTCTATCTGCTCTCTCTTATATCCTCACCCATTCCCTTTCTAACTTTGTAGTAGGGTAAGATGGATTTCTATACCCAAGTGCCTGTACATCTTATTTCCCAGTTGCATGTAAAAAACAATTTTTTTTTAACATTTGTTTTAAAAATTTTGATTTACAGATTCTTTCTGTTCTTCCCTCCTCACCCACCCCCACTGGGAAGATAAGTAATTCAATATTGGTTGTACATGTGTAGTTATGCAAAATGTTTCCATAGTAGATATACTGTGAAAGACTAACTATATTTCCCTCAATCTTATCCCACCTCCCCACTTATTCTATTTTCTACGTTGACCTTGTCCCTTTTCAAAAGTGTGTGCTTCAAGCTACCTTCACCCCAATCTGCCCTCCTTTCTATCATCTTCTCTCTTATCTCCTTCCCCCCTACTTTACTGTAGGGTAAGACACCTAATTGAGTGTGTATGTTATTCCTTCCTGAAGCCAAATTCAATAAGAGTGAGGTTGACCCATTCCCTTTTGCCTTCTGGTTCTTCCCCTCCATCATAACAGTTTTCCCTTGCCCCTTTTATATGACTTAATTTACCCTATTCTATCTCTCCCTATCTCCTTCTCTCTCACCTCTGAATTTACATTCCTCTCTCACCTCTGAATTTCATTTTTAAATATCATCCCTTCCTATTCAACTCATCCTGTGCCTTGTACACATATATACACACACTCACATATGTATTTATAGACATATACACACTCCTATATAAACATATATGTATGTATACATACATACACATACATACATATATATGTATACATACATATGGCCTTCAACTATCCTCATACTGAAAAAAGTCTCATGAATTACAATGATCATTTTTCCATGTAGGAATGTAAATAGTTCAACTTTAATAAGTTCCTTATGATTTCTTTTTCCTGTTTACTTGCTCATTCTTTTCTTGCTTCTTGTATTTGAAAGTCAAATTTTTTGTTCAGTTCTGTTTTTTTTTTTATCAAGAATGCTTGAAAGTCCTTTATTTCATTGAAAGATCATATTTTCCCCTGAAGTATTATACTCAGTTTTCCTGGGTAGGTGATTCTTGGTTTTATTCCTGGTTCCTTTGATCTTTTGAATATCATATTCCAAGCCCTTCAGTCTCTTAATGTAGAAGTTGCTAGATCTTATGTCATCCTGATTGTGTTTCCACAATACTCAAATTATTTCTTCCTGACTGCTTGCAATATTTTCTCCTTGACCTGGGAACTCTGGAATTTGGCTATAATATTCTTAGGAGTTTTCTTTTGGGTATCTTTTTCAAGAGGCAATCAGTGAATTCTTTCAATGTCTATTTTGCCCTCTGGTCCTAGAATATCATGGCAATTTCCCTTGAGAATTTCTTGAAGGATGATTTCTAGGCTCTTTTTTTGATCATGGCTTTCAGGTAGTCCAATAATTTTTAAATTATCTCTCCCAGATCTATTTTCCATGTCAGTGGTTTTTCCAATGAGATATTTCATATTGCCCTCTATTCTTTCATTTGTTTGTATCTGTTTTATTGTATCTTGATTTCTCATAAACTCATTAGCTTCCATTTGCTCCAGTCTAATTTTGAAGGAATTATTCTCTTCAGTGAATTTTTGAAATTC
This sequence comes from Pseudochirops corinnae, assembly GCA_028646515.1. Classification (NCBI taxonomy): domain Eukaryota; kingdom Metazoa; phylum Chordata; class Mammalia; order Diprotodontia; family Pseudocheiridae; genus Pseudochirops; species Pseudochirops corinnae. The sequence goes on from CM053588.1 coordinate 291,011,637, forward strand.
CTTTTCCATCTGGGCAATTTGATTTTTTAAGGCATTCTTCTCCTCATTGGCTTTTTGGGTCTCTTTTGCCATATGATTTACCCTATTTTTATGGTGTTATTTTCTTCAGTATTTTTATGGGTCTCCTTTGGCAGGCTGTTGACTCACTTTTCATGATTTTCTTGCATCATTTTCATTTCTCTTCCCAATTTTTCCTCCACTTCTCTTGCTTGATTTTCAAAATTCTCCTTGAGCTCCTCCATAGCCTGTACCCTGTTCATATTTTTCTTGGAAGCTTTTGATGCAGGAGTTTTGCCTTTGTTGACTTCTTCTCATTCCATGTTTTGATCCTTTTTTTGTCCCCCAAAAAGGATTCTATGATCTGATTACACTTCCTCTGCTTGCTTATCTTGCTAGCCAACTACTTTTGAGCTCTTTGCCATGGTAGAACTCTGCTTCCAGAGTGTAGAGCTTTGTCCCAAATTGCTCAGGTTTTTGCAAATTTTGTCAGAGGTCTGAGGAGGGGACATTCTCTACAGCCACCATAAGCTCTGGCACACTGGTGTTTCTCACCCCAGGACCACTACCCAAGACAGCAACCCAGATCCAAGCAGGTTAAAGCAAGAGTGATTACATTCTGAATGGTCACATGATCCCCCTATGATCTATATGCCAGGAGTTCCAGAGGGAAGTTATGAAGGCCTTTAATATCACTTTGACAGCTAAATGGAAAGAGACTTGCAGGATGCCTTATTTCCTCTGACCATTTACTATTTGAGGAATGAAGGTCCTTCTTTATCAGACTGGAGCAAAGGAGGAAACAGTGGGAGATGAAGTCAAGAAGTTGTCAGAGGAAGAGCAGAGTGAGAGGGGCCTCTTTGAAAGTGGCCTCAATTCTCTGTGTAAAGTAGTAGGAAGAGCCTTAGCTCAGAGAGAGGAAAAGGGTACAATGAGAGACTTAATGACTAGACAGAAGATCTGAATAAATGCTGTGATGAGTGGGAAAAGAGAATCTTTTATGGAAGAATAAAAAGACTACTTTCCTCCAGTGAAGTCCATGTTGAGTTTGGACACCATAAATTTGTAGCAGACCTGGTGAATATAATTGTGTGATAGCTGCCTCAGTTCTTAAGGAGGTAACGAGGAAAGAAGGAGGCAGATGATGGCAGTGGTTCAAGGTGGAGTGACTCATGGTATGGAATGAGTGTTACCAGAACAAGGGAACAAGGGATTTAAAAGCAGAGGATGGTGGAAAGATTAACTGTTTCACCCACCAACTTTGTCCTATAAGACTTAAGTAAATATATGTATAGAAATAAAATGAATGTATAAAAATCATAGATTTTTATAAACAAATCAACTCCCAAATACTTGGCTTTCCAACAAGCAGTTGATTTATTATTACCAGAGAGGAAGGCTTGTACGAAATGACACAGAGGAAAGCTAGCTGAGCCTGAAGAATAAGATATACTGTGCAATTTAAAAAGTAAATACAGGGGGTAGCTAGGTGGCACAGTGAATAGAGCACTAGCCCTGGAGTCAGGAGGATCTGAGTTCAAATTTGGCTTCAGACACTTACCACTTCCTAGCTGTGTGACCTTGGACAAGTCACTTAACCCCAATTGCCCTGCCTTCTCCCCTCCAAAAAAACAAAAACAAACAAACAAAAAATTAAATACAGTCAACAAGGAGAGCTCATAAAACTCCGCTTAATTATAAAGACAATGTTAGTACCCTACTTGGTAGGTACTACCTGGTAACAATTGATAAACTCTCTTTCTAGGTAAGCACTCTGTTGGGGGATGTTTGTGTGTATATTGGAAAATGTTTATTGTGTAGAAGAAATACAGCTTTCAATTAAAAAAAAGATTAAATGCAAAATAATTACTATCTTTTTTGTCAACTTTTTTCCCCCAAAAGAATGAAGATTATCCTAGGGCTATACATTAGAAAAAGCAAAAGAAGAAAAGAAGATCATGTAAAAGACTCTTATAGTAATCCATGTATGAGATGATGAGGGATTGGGATGATGGCCATGGTGGTGATTGAAAAGGAGAACTGAATTTGGGGAGTTGCATCTTCTTCTTCTTATTATTAATTGATCTCCAGCAAGTTGTTTATTTTCTTTAGATCTCAACTGAAAACAAATTAGCATAGAATTACACAAACTCTTCTGAATATAAAAAGCCTATGATTCAATGATAAATTCAATATTTGACCTGAAAATTTTTAGGTGGCAACAAATGTAAATGTCTGATGGATAAAGGAGAGATTAGACTAGGGGTTGAAAGTGTTCACAGGTTGGAGCTGCTGATTGAGAATCACCTGCATGGAGGTAGAAGCTGAAAACAAAAACGAATGAGTGAATTCTCCTAAAGGGTAAATATGTGAGTGAGAAAGAGGGAAGAGAAGAAGTCAAGAAGTTAAATTGGAGAAAAGACAGAAAATGAAAGGAGGCAAAAAGAAGAGCCAGTGAAAGAGACTGAGAAATGACTCGATTTATTTTCTTTCCACTTTTTCTGTTTCTCTTCCCTATTTTCATCTTCTGTCCTTTAGTCTTGCTCTTTACCAGTTTATCTTTCTCTCTTTTGCTAGGGCAAAACTCAACAGTGCCCTCAAGCACCATGGTATCTAGAGTGAAAAAACATTGCAAAGACCTAAAATAGATTAACACCATTGCCATCACTCTTATATAGACTCAAAAGTAATGATTATCTTTACTAGTGGATATGAAGTCTAGGGGATATTCAGTATTTAAAAAAAACCTATTTTTGATAGGAGCCTACAAACCTGTTCCAATGGCTGGAAGGGAAATGGACACATATTTCCTCTGTTCACATTCATGTAGGACTTCAGAGATGGTTTGTTGGACATCATTTTCCCCAACAACATGTATTATTTTCTTGCACCTTAGATTTCCACCCTGCGTTACTATAAAATTTCTGTGATGATTCATAGCTAGAGAACAGAAGGAGACATAAAAGCATGAAACATTAGCTAAACTGAAATTTTTGGATAATTGAGAATATATACACTTTATTTCAGTAAAGAGGACATGAAAACAATAGTCCTGATTTGCACAGCTTCTTTTATTGCCTTAAATTCTTACTGAATCTCAAAGATGAAAGGCCCTTTAGGGCTCATATAATACAATCCTGTCCCATGCATAAACGCCTTCCAAAGCATCACTGATGTAATTATCCACTCTTTACTTAAATATCTCTACTGATGGACATTAACTTACATAGTAACCCATTCTTTTCTTTTCTTCTCCTTTCCTTTCTTTTCTTTTTTCTCTTTTCCTTTCTTTTCTTCTCTTCTCTTCTTTCCTTCGTTCATTTGTTCGTTCGTTCCTTCCTTCCTTCCTCCCTCCCTTCCTTCCTTCCTTCCTCCCTCCCTTCCTTCCTCCTTTCCTTCTTTCCTTCCTTCCCTCCTTCTCTCTCTCTTTCTTTTTTCCTTCTCTCTCTTTCTTCCTTTCTTTCTTCTTTTCTTTCTTTTTCCAGTTGCAACATGGCATACTGGAAGGAGTGCTGCCTCTGGAGTCTGGGGATCTACTTACAAATTGCACTTCTGATACTTATCATCTGTGGGACTTTGGGCAAATCACTTAACATGTCTTGGCCTCAAGTTAGTTATCTGGAAATGAGAAGAGATGGACTAGATGGGCTTTGAGGTCCCTTCCAGTTCTAAGTCCATAATTTTATGATCAATTTGCTTTCATGAAACCTCTAGCAACTATACGGTGGCACAGTCAAAAGAATAATGTCTTTTGAGTCAAAGAACTTGGGCTCAATTACTGGTGATGCCATTACCTGTGCAATCTTGGGCAAGTCATTTAACCTTTCTAAGTCTCAGTTTACTTATTGGTTAAAATATAGGAGCTGGATTAGATAACTACCAACATTTATTCTATCTTTGAATCTATGATCCTCCAACCTTTGTTATAGTCAATAAACTGAATACAATTAAATGTATCCATCAAGACAGCCCTTGCCCTCAAGGAGCTCACAATGCCATAGAGTTGACTTCTTCCCACTTGTCCAAGTTTTTCCCTCTGGAAGTATATGGAATATCACATTCCTCTTCCATATAAGATGACTTCAAGTATCTGAAGATAATGACCATGCCACATCCCGCTCCTAAGTCTTCTCTTCTCAAGGTTGAAGAGACAAAGTCTAAAGCATGAGAGGCTATCTGCAGAGGACTGTGACAGAGCTCTAAGGGATCTGGTTATTATACATATCTTCTAAGATTATTTGTAGTAGGATTTCACACTCCTAAAAAATTATGCTAAAATAAAAAAATTTATGCTATGCTTCCCAACAAACATCCAAACACATCCCCTTAAATATACATTACCCCCATACCAGTTGTTTGTTGATTTGTTAACGGAAAAGAAGGCTATGTCATTTAATTTTGATATTATGGTGCCAACACAGACAATTGGTATTGACAGGACTTTTCTTGCCTTTTCATTTTGACTTTAAATATTTATATTGTTTTAATCTCTGAGAATATTGTAATATCTGATGCCTTTCCAGGTAACAATCTATAGAGATAATGTCTTAACCCCCAAGAAGAGCCTCTAATGGTGAAAATTTTAGATACTGTGACAGGTTGGTATGGAAGATGGGAGAGAGAGGGAGCCTTATGGTTGCTTCAAATCATAGCATGTGTGGTTGTTGCTCACTAAAGTCTTATATAGGGTTAGCTCAAGTTTTCAAGGAAAATTATTATAATCTCACCTTCAGGTTACCTCTCCCATGGAGCACTGACTTTTAAAGGGTTTCTGACTTGTTTCCATCCTATGCCATATCCCCTCCTTCTCACTACCAGTTATTTTACTTGCAATTGATTATAGCTAAAACAAAAGCATCAATACCATACCTAATGTAGCACACTCTGATTCCACAGCTGGTCCAGCAGCTTCTAAAACAGCTTTGGAAACACCTAAGTAAGAGAATAATAATAGAGATGAACATGAATTAAAGGACTACACAATGTCAAAGCTGGAAAGTACTGCAAAGACCATCTATTATACTGTTTTAATTTTATGTATTTATTTTTACTTAAGCCTTTTTTCAATTAGTAAGCACTTATTTTCTATCCTTTTCAGCAGTCCCACCCAAAAGAAAAGAAAAACAAATCACTTATAGCCAACATGCAAAGACAAAACTAATTTACACATTGGACATGTCTAAGAATTTATGTCTCATCCTGCATTGGTCAGTATATAGGTAATATGCTTCATTCAAAGTTCTGTGGAATTATAATTTATCTTAGCTTTGACTAGAATTATTTAAAAAAAGTTTTTTCAAATTACATTTAAAAGCAATTTTTAACATTTGTTATTCAAAATTTTGAGTTCCAAATTCACTTCCATCCTTTCTTCCCCTACCTCCTCATTGAGAATACAAAAAATTTGATATAGGTTATACATGTACAGTCATGAAAAACACTTCCACAGAAGTCATATTGTGAAAGAAGAAACAGACCCAAAGGGTCTGTAGGGTAAGATATCCAATTGAGTGTGTATGTTATTCCTTCCTTTAGCCAAATACAATGAGAGAAAGGTTCCTTTTCACTTTTCTGCTCTTCCCCTCCACTGAAACAGTTTTCTCTTGCCTCTTTTCTATTATGTAATTTACCTTATTCTATTTCTTCCTTTCTAATTTTCCCAATATATTCCTCTCTCACCTCTTATTTTTATTTTTTAGATATCATCCCTTCATATTCAACTTGTCCTGTGCCTTCTATGTATACATTTACACACATATACATGTACTCACATATATATATTTATATACACATACAGCCTCCTATACATACATATATATGTATATATGCATACACACACATATATACATATATATACATATACATATACATATATTCTCTTCAACTATCCTCATACTGAGAAAAAAAGTCTCATAAGTTACAATTATTGTACCTTGATTTCTCATAAACTCATTAGCTTCCATTTGCTCCAGTCTAATTTTGAAGGAATTATTCTCTTCAGTGAGTTTTTGAAATTCCTTTTCCATCTGGCCAATTCTGCTTTTTAAGACATTCTTCTCTTCATTGGCTTTTAGGACTTCTTTTGCCATTTGAGTTAGTCTATTTTTAAGGTGTTATTTTCTTCAGTCAGGCTATTGACTCACTTTTAATGATTTTTGTGCATCATTCTCATTTCTCTTCCCAAATTTTCCTCCACTTCTCTTACTTGATTTTCAAAATTCTTCTTGAGCTCCTCCATGGCCTGCAATCAGTTCATATTTTTCTTGGAAGCTTTTGATGCAGGAGTTTTGACTTAGTTGTCTTCTTCTGGATCTATGTTTTGATCCTCTTTTTTCCCCCAAAAAGGATTCTATAGTCTGATATCTCTTCCTCTGTTTGCTCATCTTGCCAGTCAATTACTACACTTTTGAGTTCTTTGCTGTGACAGAACTCTGCTCCCAGAGTGGAGAGAGCTGTGTCCCAAATTGCTTGGGTTTTCCCAAACAAACTCTGTCTAACTTTTCTGTTTTCTCTCATCCTCTGATTCTAAGCAAATTATTAATATGAAAAAACAGAGAAGCATGGAAAGACATAAACTGATACAAAGTAAAGTAAGCAGACCCAAGGGAACAATATATATAATGACTATGACGATGTAAATGTAGTAGACAACAACACATCAAAATGATGAACATTGTGTGCTACAAAATTATAATGAGAAATCTTGACCTGAAGGAATAGGTATGAGATGACATGTTTCCCTCTGTCTTTGCAGAGGTGTGGGGGGGAAGGTCATAGGTTTGGAACACTGCATACAATGTCAAACTTTTTCAATATTTTTAGTTTGTTTTGCTTAACTTTCTTTTCCATTTAAATTTTTTTCTTTATTATAGAGAGGTTTCTCTCAGAGAAGGTGAAGGGAAAGCTATAGTAGAACATGTAGATGATGTAAAGACAAAAGATATAATAAAAAAATTTGTTTTTGGAAAAGAAGAAATGAGCAGTTCCTGCCCTCAACAGGCTTATATTTTACCAGAGAAAAGCAAGGTAAATGCAGAACTGTATAGATCTAGCTATATATGTTGCTCTCATCTGAGAGGGATTATGGCCAGGGGTTTGGGTCCTTGTACCCAGTCATATATACTGTTAGTATGTGCCATTTCCCCATTACAGTGCATCACTGTGAGAGATTCATGATACGTCACAACATTATAATTATGTTAATCATTATATTAGTGTAAATTGTAAAAAAAACCCAACATACCTTGTTTGAGGACAAATGTCTTGTCTGTTGAATTTACAATAACATCAGACTCTTCCTTAGTGATGTCCCCAGAAGCAACCTGGAAGGTCATGGATCCAATCTTCCTTTCATATACTCCCAATTTAGGGCTAGAAATAGTATCAAAGAGATCTAAAGAGAAAAAAAAAAGAACTCAAGGACCAAATGTGATTTTGTGACTATTATTATCAGGTACCATTGTATGCCTCTCTCTTACTCTTCCCTCTTCCATTTTGTGTAGTCTCTCTTCTTTACTTTTCAAATCCTCCAATTATCTAGGTATAAAACTGCTCTATTGGGTGAAAGGCATTTCAAAACAGTATATGGGTCATATGTAGCATTAATTGCATAACCAAATTGGATGACTTAGAAACATCTGGCTGACTGAGTCAAAGTTAAACTATATGGAAGTGATTTTGACCAGTCTGAGAAAAATATTGGTCTCATCCCATATCATTCAATAAAATGGCCTCCAATCAGATAACTTGGTCTGACTCATGAATGATAAAAATGAACAGTACTTAACATAGAACTTGGTACACAATAAACAATTTAAAAATGCATTGTCAGTGGAGCCAAGATGACAGTATAAAAGGTGGCACTTCCTCGACCTTGTCCCCAATTACCCCAAATGCATATAAAAATGACTCTAAACAAATTTTAGAGCTACAGAACCCACAAAATCACAGAGTCAAATACGTCTCCAGCTGAGGACAGCCTGGTAAACTGATAGGAAGGGTTTATTGCACCAGGCTGGGAGCACAGTGCAGTCCCATGTGAGTCATGACAGCACAAACCTGAAGCACAGACTAGTTGGAACAGACTTCAGGGGATTGATTCACTGGCAGCTGTGGTGGTTCATAGACTTCTCAAGTCATCAGTGCCAAAAAGAAAGTAAAAGGGCAGTGGGGAAACTCTATTGGAACTGGGTGAGAGAAAAGCATGGTCCAGCTCTGCCCCTGGATGGTGGGGGTGATAACAGCTGCTGCTGCTGCCATAGTGGCTACTTCCAGAGCTCCAATTCCGCATATGATGGGGGGACCAAGTGACTGACCAGAGGATAATTGCTGGAATATCTTTGCTGGCACTGAGGTAGGACCCTCACTTTGCCCTGGTTGGATCTGGGTCCCAGTCTTGAGTGGTCATCCTGGGGTTAGGAGGGTTGGCATGGCAGAGCTTATTGAGGTTGTGAAGAGGCAATCCTCCTCACAGTTCTGAGGAAGGTGCCTAGAAGAAGCTCTGACAACAGCTGTGCAAGACCCCAGAAATTTGGGACACAATACTCTCCGCTCTGGAAGCAGAGTTCTACCATAGCAAAGAGTTCAAAAGTCAAGTAAATGTCTAGCAAGGTGAGCAAGCAGAGGAAGCTCAATCAGACCATAGAATCTTTTTTTGGTGACAAAGAGGATCAAAACATAGAACCAGAAAGACAACAAAGTCAAAACTCCTGCATCACAAGCCTCCAAGTAAAATATGAATTGGTTGTAGGCCATGGAAGAGTTCAAGCAGGATTTTGAAAATCAAGTAAGAGAAGTAGAGGAAAAATTGGGAAGAGAAATGAAATTGTTGCAAGAAAATCATGAAACACAAGTCAACAGCTTGCTAAAGGATGTTGAGAGCCAAAATATTTGATTCAGCACTCAGATATCTCTGGGTGGTCAGTTCTAAATGTGATGCCTTTGATGATTGTGGCTTTTGCTTTGAAGCCTGTTCTTGACTGTATCCATTTATGACTGTGGCTGCATTAGGAGGTACCTGATGAGTAGATCAAAGATTTCACCCTAAGACTTTAGTCTCCTAGATAACAAATCCTTATCAAATTATCTATTCTGTGCTACTTCCAGGATATAACAGACTAAGATAATGATAAGAACACCTGAGTCTTGTTCATTTGTCTCATTGCTTTATAAAAACTTTGTCCTAAGAATCAATAAATGGAGTTCATAGTTCTTCCTTGAACTACCCACATGGTCTGGTCATTTCTTATTCACATCTCCAACCTTGGTTAGTGCTGGACACTGAGTAGCCCATGGCAAAAGGAAACTCCCCCCAAATACTGAAGAAAATAAAAAAAATAGACTAAATCACATGGCAAAAGAGGTCCAAAAAGCCAGTGAGGAGAAGAATGCCTTAAAAAGCAGAATTGGCCAGATGGGAAAGGAATTTTAAAAGTTCACTGAAAAAAATAATTCCTTCAAAATTAGATTGAAACAAATAGAAGCTATTGAATTTATGAGAAATCAATATATTATAAAATAGATAAAAAAGAATGAAAAAATTGAAGGCAATGTGAAATATCTCATTGGGAAAAACCACTAACCTGGAAAATAGATCTGGGAGAGATAATCTAAAAATTATTGGACTACCTCAAAGCCATGATCAAAAAAAGAGCTCAGACATCATCTTTCATGAAATTATCAAAGAAAATTGCCCTGATATTCTAGAACCAGAGAGCAAAATAGAAGTTCAAAGAATTTCCCAATAGCCTCTTGAAAAGATCCCCAAAGGAAAACTTCTTTGAATATTATAGCCAAATTCCAGAGTTTCCAAGTCAAGAAGAAAATATTACAAGCAGTCAGGAAGAAACAATTCAAATATTGTGGAAACATAATCAGGATTACAAAAGATCTAGTAGCTTCTACATTAAGGGATTGAAGGGCTTGGAATATTATATTCTGGAGGCCAAAGGAGCTAGGATTAAAGCCAAGAATCACCTACCTAGCAAAACTGAGTATAATACTTTGGGGGAAAATATGGAATTCAATGAAATAAAGGACTTTCAAGCATTCCTGATAAAAGACCAGAGCTGAACAGAAAATTTGACTTTCAAATACAAGAATCAAGAGAAGCATGAAAAGGTAAATTGGAAAGAGAAACCATAAAGGTTTTATTAAAGTTGAATTGTTTACATTCCTACATGGAAAGACAATGTTTGTAACTCATGAGTCTTTTCTCAATATGAAGATAGTTGAAGGGAA
>CM053588.1:291022372-291048535 GCA_028646515.1 Pseudochirops corinnae
GCCACAGGCTCCACGTGACCACATTCAGCCTATTAGGGAACAGAGTATACCCTCAAATATCCAAGGGTCCTCAAAGTCACGTAGCCACTTCAGCAAAGGGCCTAGGGGCAGGGAAGATCTTTAGATTCCCATAACAAGCTCTGACTCTAAGGCTCACTTTCTATCCACTAAGGTATGCTTAGGGGTATTTCACAGGGAGTATGGGTGGTAACCAAAGGGAAAATTATTCACTTCAGCTGGCCCAGTTAGGGGAGAAAGGAACCTCTTTCCTGTTGGGAGAGGAAGTTAATGAATGAGTGCTCAACTAACTTCACTCCACTGGATCACCTGTGGGTTGATCTTTCGATTAAATAAGAAAGGTATCAGTCTATTCACCTTTGACCTGAGTGGAAGTGGAATTAAGAGAGAGTGATTGATTGTGCTCATTTCACAGATGAAACAATTGAGACCAAAAGAGTCTGAATGACTTGCCCATGGTCATAGAAGCAGCAGATATCAGAGGATCAAGCCTTGCGTTTGACCCATTACACAATGAAGTCAGCTCAGGGGCTGTATTTAGAGTTAGGTTGTCTAAACTGAGGAGGAGGAGGTTTGAGGAAAGGGGATTTTATGGGAAGCCATCAGGAAAGCTGAACTTTCTACTTGGAATATGGCAAGACTTCTCTGGATGTCTTGAAGAACTGTCTCTATGGAGCCACAGCATTTCAGGCAACTGATTTCTGTTTTCCACTCTGATTCTTTTCTCCTGGGCTTATGGTGGTATTTTTGTGGGTGGCAGGGAAAGGGTCTGGACCTGTGATATCATTGGCAAAGGTAATTTCTACAGAAGAAATTCCCTCCCAATGCATATTGACAATTACTCTGCAACTTCTAAGCCTTAGGGGATTTCCTTAGCAATCACTGGTTTAGTGACTTGCCTAAGGTCACATCTCCAGTTGTGGGATCTGGACCCAGTCTCACTACCATTGAAGTTGTCTCTCTCTCTCTCTCTCTCTCTCTCTCTCTCTCCCCTACTCCATATGCAATCTCTTTGCTAAGACAGGGAGTGAATAAATTGCTTATTATGGGGGGGCTTCCCTCTGCCAAGTGTCAGCCAACAGCAGAAAGACTGCCATATGTTTTGAGAGAAGGATGTTGGTTGGGTATGATCTCTAGAGAATTTGATGTAATGTGCATTTCAGTTCTTCCCTGATAATTCCCTTTGTACTCCTTCTATTAAGATAACACATGAGCTAAGTGTCCCTAATAGGAAGTCAGATTTGGGAAATACATTACAATTCCTGAAGTGCTTTTCTCAGAATAACCTTGTAGGTATTTCAAAGGATTATTATCCATTTTACAGATAATGATACTGAGGCTCCGCTATGGAAAGTGACTTACCCATGGTAATAGAACTAGTCAAAACCCACAGTTGAATTTCCAGCTTCTTCTCTCTTCAATCCATGTTCCACACAGCTGACCAATTTGAAGGGGGCACTGAGGTCTTGTAATGTTTTGGGGTGACTTTGTGTTGAATCTCATCTGTTTGGGCACCTGGGTATGTGATATCAGCCTGTGGAAAGGTCACCTTTCCCCCCCAGCTGTAAGTCATTAACTCTGTCCCTTCGTGGTCGCCAAAAATGAAGAGTGTTAGAAAGGGTGGATTTCTGTGGAAATCCTTTGAGGGTTCTTATCAGTCTGAAAGAATTACCAGGCATGAGCAGTCTTGGCAGTTTTAAGAGACTTCATTACGCTTGTCAAGCATACAGGAGGGAATCAAGGGGAATCCTCCTGCGAAGTGTGGGAATTGGGGGTACTGATTATATAGTAACAAAAGTCATACAGAGGTGGAGTTTGGGAGGAGCACCCAGTCTGTCTGCCCTGAAAGGTCCCCCTTTGATAAGGTGAAGTTCTTTTGTTAGGAGTTATCTTACAGCTGCCCACTAGAACAAAAGGGGTAATCCTTTTTCTAAGGAATCCTTTTCAGAATTCATAGGTGTGGCCTGTTATAGTTAACGATCTTCAGGGAAGATACTTACAGGCTGGGGTGGGGGAAGGGACAGAATTAATGACTTACTGCTGGGGGGAAAGGTGACCTTTCCACAGGCTGATATCACATACCCAGGTGCCCAAACAGATGAGATTCAACACAAAGTCACCCCAAAACATTACAAGACCTCAGCGCCCCCTTCAAATTGATATTTCTAAATGTCATGATATATGATAATAATGAAATAACCATTTTGCTTCCCCACTCAAAAAACCTTAGTGATTCTCAGTTAGTTCTAGGATAAAATACAAATCCCTCTGTTAGGCATTTAAAGGCCTTTACATGCCAGTTTCAGTCTATCTTTCTAGAATGCTTTGCTCTTTGTACATTCTATGTCAATATAACATACTTGCTAGTTCCCACACATAACAATCTCTCCATCATGCCCTTTTACAGGCTCTTGTCATGTCTGGACTTCTCTCCCATCTTCCCGCACTTTTCCCTTTAGTATCTCTAGCTTCCATTAAGTCTCAGTTGAAGTGATAAAGTCTACCCAAGACCTCTCCTTCTCCCTCTTGGCTTTAGTACTCTCCCTCCAGATCAGTTACAGCTAGGTGTCACAAGAGATACAGCTCTGGGCTTAGAATCATGAAGACTTGAATTCAAATCCCACCTCAGTGTTTGTCTGCCTCAGTTTTCTCATCTATAAAATGAAGACAATAATACCTCCTACTTCCCAGAGCTGTTGAGAGACTAAAATTAAACATTTAAAAAGCACGTTATAAATCTCAAAGTGCAATATAAATGCTACCTACTGTTACTCTTTGCTTTGTATATAGTTTATATTTATGTATCTATGTACCTGGAATTTTCCTAAGCAGCACAGAAACTCCTTGAAGACAAATGGTGTTTCATTGTGAAATTTATACCCCTACTAGCTGGCCCATAATAAATGTTATTCAGATCGCTGGATATGCAGCTCCCAAAGAACCTCACACAGCTGAACAGCCAAATGCCATTTATTATCTTTATAATAAAGTCATTCAGAGGAATTTTATGTTCTGTCATTGAAAAACATTGCAGAGTTTCAACACATTGAGCAGCTTGTCTTCTTCACATACTTTCTAAATGGCTTTCCAAGTTCCCAGGGTAAGACGGTTTACCTACAAACAAAAGACTACTTACCTAAAAGGGGTGGGCAGGAAATGAGCATCTGAATCCAATGAACAGACAAGTTCAGCCTTTGGACCATTCAAATGCCAGATCATTCAATTAGCCATTGTTAATTGAACTGTAGGCTTCCTGAGGGCAGGGATCATAGTTTCCTATAGGACCTACAAGAGAGGAAGCTTAGTCCACAACATTTGAGACACTGACAGCGAATCCAATAGTGATTATTCATTTGGAGGAAGGAGCATTTATCCACTAAGAATCAAACCTATGAACTTTTAGACTAGTTTGGGGCAGGAGGAGATGGAGGGAAAGGGGGGGTGTTATTTTTTGTTGCTTTGTTCTTATCTTTTTAAAAATTTTCCTTTCAGGACAGGCCAAACAAGATCCTAGTAAAGTTGCTGAATCTATCATTGATGCCATTGAAGATTTTGCACAGAAACAGTCTGGCCAATCCATGAGAAAAGTGAAAGTGGTCATCTTCCTGCCACAGCTGCTGGAAGTGTTTCATGGCACCGTGAAAAAAAGAGTAAGACCTAAGCCACCAACCTCGACCTCCGTGTTCCTGACAACAAAAAGGAAGTCACACATTTTCTTGTGTGTTGTGCATGTGCCTATGATTTAGCCTGAAAATATTTATGGGTAGCTGCTCATAATATCATCATTTACTTTTAAAGCACTTTTCAGTCCTGCAAGCCAGCCTCCCCAAAACAAGATAATTTGGTTTTGGAAAAAATAAAAAAATCAGCAACTTTCCAGGTGTGTGGTGAAAGTGAGGAGGGTGTCGAAAGCACTATCTCTTGGATACAAGATTTAATTTTAAAGGAACACAACAGCTGTACTTTCTCTGATGAGTCCATCCAAAACTTTGGTGAAAAAGAATACAGTGAACTGAATGAGCTGCCAAAAAGATTAAATATCACCGTTGATGTGAAATGTGGAGGGTCTCAAATCAAGGTCACAGGAACTCCCAAGATCTGCTCGAGGCTTCCCAGGCAATTCAAGGTATGATCAAGAGAACACAATTACACATAGATGAGGAATCTAAGGCTGAGGAGCTCAGCAGAACCACCACATGGCAGTATAATGACAACAGACTTTTCCAGCCTTTTGACAAAATAACTAATCGTCATTTAAAGGATGCAAAGAAAGGAAAGAAAAATAACATTGTTGTTAAAATTGAGAATGAAAACTACAGTCAACTTTAACACTAAGCTTGCTACAAATGGAAAGGGGCACAGCTTGGTTATTTGTTGTATCAAGAAACCTGAAGGTAAGTTCAGCTTTGCTTCATTTCTTTTGATATTCCCCACCCACCCCTCCCCTCTACCTCTCAACTCTCCCTCTCTCCCTCTCTGTCATTCAGCTAATAAACATTTATCAACAATCTACTACGTGTACAAGTACTGTGCTAAGCCTCTGGGGGGTACAAAGAAAGGCAAAAGACAGTTCCTATTCTCAAAGGGCTAAAAACTAATGGGACAACATGAAAATAACAACCTGAAATGCTAAAATGGATAAACTGGAGGTAATCAGCAGAGAGAAGGCACCAGAATTAAGGGGAATCAATAAAGACTTCCTAAGGAAGGTGGGATTTTAGCTGGAACTGGGAGGAAGCCAGGGAAGTTGGGAGGCAGGGATGAGAAGGAAGAGAAATCCAGGCATGAGGGACAAGCAGTGAAAACGCCCTGAGTCTGCAGCTTCTGTCTCTGTGTCTTTCAGTCTTTTTTTTCCCAATTCTCTCCCTCTCTCAGAACCAACAGAGCATTTATTCGGACTCTACTGCAGTTTGGGGCATTTGAGCAGAAGGATCTAACAGGTGATGCCCACAACATTACCAAGTAACCAGTGCCACGTTAAAATGCAATTGGGAAATATTTAAGAAAATAAACAAAAACACACAAAGCACAGATCATTTTAACATGGGGTTTTCTAGATCAGTCCACGGCCCACAGGGACCTTTATGCATAATTCAGTGGTTCCAGTTTCTATGGAAGTTGGACAGCACTGATTTAGACTAAAAACAACCCCTCCCACCCCAATCCTTCCCCTCCAACCTGTCACCCATTTTCAATTCATTCCTTTGAGTTAGAACTTTGTGCCTCAATAAAATACAGACACCCTCAAAAAGGACAAAAGTGCAATCTTTTTCAGATATTTCCACCTTAGCAAACTGACGAATAGACAACCCTCCCCCCAAAGAATATTATAAATTAAATTTCCAATATGTAAATCAGTCTCTGCTAAGTTCTCCTTTAATTTCAATGAGGTTTTGTTGTGTTTTTTTTTAATAACTACAGAGATAGATTTCTTCTGGAGGAACCTATAAAGATCAAGTTGTTGGACCTGGCAACCAAAATATAGAGCAGAACACAGGTAGAAGCATGACTGAGTTCATCAGATGTTTTTTCCCAAAAGTCAAGTTTTGATAGAGAGAAAGGAAGAGAATGAGCATGAGTGTACTGCAGGCTTGGTAGATAAAGAGGTGGTGAGAGAATGAAGCTCTACAAGGGGAGTGTGACTCGGTGGGAGGTAATGTCATACCCTCAAAAGAGAATGAGATCCGGTGTCAGACAAGCTGGGTTCACATCTTGCTACTGCTTATTATCTATGTGAACACGGGCCAGTCACTTACCTTCCCTTTGCTTCAGTTTTCTCTACTGTGAAATGAGATTTTTCCTAAATCTTTGATCCTCACCTGGAGATGTTTGACAATATTACCTAAGGTTGGCCCTTTAATGGGATAATTCTTGCTTTAGTCAGTGAAAAGTGAAATATGGTTGCAAAAATCATCTGTGTGCCAGAATCTAGATAAAGAGGTGATTGAGAAAACAAAATCAGAAAGAAAATTAGACAAACAGGTCAGGAAAGGGAAACCCTCGAAGACTGAGAATGACAATAATCCTCCTCCAGAGTGCCCCATTCACAAGTTAAGAACAGATTCAGAACCCCAGACCCATGTCTTAGAGCAGAGGATCTTACTTTGGGATCTATGAACTTATTTTTAAAATATTTTGATCACTGTATTTCAATATAATTGCTTTCCCTTGTAATTCTATATATTTTGTTGTAATCATTTAGAAACATTATTCTGACAAGGGATCTATAGCTTCTATCAGACTGCAAAAGGAATCTATTATCAATCAGTAAACTTTTATTCAGTGCCTACGACTTGCCAGGGGATACAACATGCCTTGGGGGTACAAAAAGAAGCAAAAGACAGGCCCTGCCTACAAGGAGCTTACAATTTAGTAGATTGCAGGGGTGGAGCCAAGATGGCAGCGGAGCCCTTCTTAGTGATCTCCACTTTAAAAAACTGAATAATGTGGGTTGTTGGGTATCATCTGATCAGCCCACAAGCATTTATTAAGCACCTACTGTGTTCGAGGATCTATGCTAAGGATTAGCTACAGATAAAAAGAAAAGCAAGAAGACTCCCTGCCCCCATTCTAATAGGAGAAACAACATGTAAAATAACTAGGAACATAGTAGACTCTATTATACAAGAGTAGTTGTAAGGTCATTTCAGAAGGGACAGAAAGCACTGGCAGCTGAGGAGACTGGGAAAGACCAGCAGAAAAAAGTGGGTTTTGAGCTGAATCTGGAAGGAATCAGAGAATCTGGGCAGTAAAGCTAAGGAGGGGAACATCCCAGGTGTGAGAGACAATCAGTGCAAAGGTTCAGCATGCAGGGAACGGCAAATAGACCAGTGTAGCTGAACTGGAGAATGAGTGGAGGGAAGTCAAGTGCCAGAAGAGTCAAAAGGTATGAAGGTGACAAGTTATGAAAGTCTCTCAATGCCAAATGTGCTGAGACTTAACAAGGCTTAAGTGACACCTCAGAACTCGTAAAGGAAATAGTCGGGCAAGATGTTTGAGTGAGGTGAGGTGAGGAGGAGGAGGCAGTGAGAAGAGGAAGCTATCATCAAATGACTTCAGATTTTTTAAAATTAAATATAAGGCAAAGTCATCAGCTAAGAGGATGGGGAGGGGAGTACCATGAAGAGGTTAGAAGAGAAAATGTGAAATGGCCACTTTGGTGAGCAGTATACCTACCCAGTTATGGAGGAGAAAAACTGCTTGCTGTAGTGAGGGTCCAGTTGAGATAAAATAACTGATTTTTAGTTGATCCAGTATTATCTTGCTTTTCTGATTTCCTCCAGCTCCATGGAGAGAGAGCATCTGGATGGATATGACAAATATATATGGTAGAAATAATCCAAGCATTAGGAGAAAGAGTGGGATGAAGGATGCCTTCATGATCATTCCTTTTCAGGGAGGGGAGGTGGAAGAGATTAAAAGGATCTCAGACATCTATGGGGTTTGGTGATGGAATAAGCCTAGTAGGTCTCACTAGCTGACCTGAATAAGTAAGGCTAGTGTGATTAGGAGAGGGAGTCATAAGACTGAGGTACCACAAGTAGCTGATCGATGGTGATCCCAAAGTTTGGGTTGTAGCTTCTCAATTGCTAGCATCCTAGATTTTTTTTTTTTCAGATTCTAGGGTCTAGTCTAGAGAAGCCTTTTTTATTTTGTTTACTTTGGTATTAGATCTGTGATTTCATTGGTAGAAAGAGCAACCAGGGATAAAATTCTCTATCCCACCCAGGGAGGAAACACCTTTGAAAGATTAAGACCTCCATGGTAACATAATCTAGGAGAGTTGCTGGGGCAATGAGAGTTGAAATGATTTATCCATGGCCAAGCATCCACTATGTTAGCAGAGGAAGAATTTACTGACTTCAGGGATTCTTCTCTCTGCCCACTATACGATATGGCTTCTTCATCTCCAACCACTTCCATTATAAATTAATAAGTTTGCTTTCCAGTTTGAGTTTTCTTTGTCTCGAATAATTTCTGCAAATATCATTTCTGCTTGAACTAATCAAATAGTCATTCTGAACCTGCCATGCCAGGTACAGGAACCTGAGACAGAGATAGATGGCAGTTCCTACCAGCCCATCCTTCTACCAGCCTTACCCATTACTTTGCTGTCCCTGCTTTTCTACTTAACTCTCATGAATCCAAGGATAGATGTGAAAGAGGGAAAGAATGTGTTTATTAAGCATCTACTATGCATCAGACTCAGTGTAAGCTCTAATAAGATCTCTCTTGATCTTCACAATGACCCTACAAGGAAAGTGTTGCTATTATATTCATTTTTAGAGTTGAGAAAACTGAGGCAGAGATTTACTCAGAGACTCACAGCTTATGGGAAGATGGATTCTACATGAATTCTGTATGCTAGAGTTTTAAAATAAAGGAGCAATTTATTCAATTTGATTTAAAATATTTGAAGGAAATAATTGGATGATAAGAGGCAGCTTGGTATAGTAAGTAGAGGTTGGAGCTAGGAAGACATAAGTACACATCTTGCTTCTGACACTTACTAGCTGAGTGACTCTGGATAAGCCACTTAAATGGCCCAAGACAACTCTCTCAGACTAACGTACACATGGGATACAATCTGTACTAATGCTACAGGTAAAATAATAGCCTTATGGCTCATTTGCTGTATTAATTTGTTTATCAGTTACAGGTTCTATTGATGGCGGGATGAGCAGAGCAAGTCAACACATACTCCAAAGAGCCCCATGGGTATAAATATTTTTCTTAATGTTACAATATCTTTCATGTAATGGGGGCTTAATTAATGTTTATTAAATTGAATTGAACTGAATTCTCAAAGCTCCACATTAAGGAATGCAAAAGAATTCAGGTGTCATTCTGCTTTTGAGAGAGCCCTGGGAATTTAGGTTGCATAATGCTGCCCTTCCATATGGGAAGAAATTATTAATCACCAAGTGCTTGTCTTGCAGTTGAGATTCCTAGTCACTGGGATGACCTGAGAGACCAGAACCTTCTTTTGGTGGATTTACCTCCAGGCCATGAAGAATACAAGCAAGTGAAAGACAAGTTTTGCCAGATTTGTGCTACCTACACAACAGAGGAGGTACACACACTCTTTATCCTTGCCACAAACTCTAATCCTCCATTCCTCAGGACTATCTCTAGTCCTCTCCACTGCTCTTCTCTCTTACATATATGTCTAATCTGTGATCAGCTCCTAAATGCTGGTTGGCCCCAACACTGACTACTGGATGTTTCCAGCTGTGTATCCCACAGGCTTCTCAAATTCAATGTGTCCAGGGACAGAACCAAGATGGCAGTGTGAAAGCAGGGACTTACCTGAGCTCTCCCATATATTCCTTCAGTTCCCTCTAAACAGTGAATCTGAACAGATTTTAGAGTGGCAGAATCTATTAGGAAATAGAGTGTAGCAGACTTCTAACCCAAGTGAACATGGAAATTCCACAGGTAGGATTTGTTGAGCCAGGCAGAGAGAGCACAGAGAGCAGTGCATGGAGAGCATGGGCAGCACCAGCACAGACCTGACCATAGCAGTGCCAGAACAAGCCTGGACAAACTGATTCACCGCCACAGTGGCTATTCCCAGGCTTCTCACCACAGGACAGGGGTCTGTCAGAGCTGGATGAGAGCCAAGTGCAGGGCCTGCAAACAGCAGCAGCAGTTACTCCTGGGGCTATCAGCTCACACTCTGGATTTGTGAAAGTCACCTACTTGAACTTCTGGAACCATGATGGTGGAGTGTTCTAATCCTTCTTTGTTGACTTAGAAAAACCCAGAGAATATTGCCCCAGGGTAAAATTCTGAAATAGTGGAACCAGGGAGAGGCTAAGGAAATCTACAGTAAGAGTGTGGCTGTGTTGAGGCTGAAGGGCACCAGTGCAGGACAGGAGGCATCCCAGCAGGAGATCCTGAACCCCAGGGGGTGGAGATAGCAAGCACCAGGCCACCAGAAGGTGAGTTCACCCGAGCTCTAGCCCAGGGCTGGGGGTGGGGTTTGGAGACCTGAAGTAGCCAGACCTCCCGTCCTTCACACCTCACACAGTGAGCTTCATTGTAACCTTGGGAAAACACTGAAAGTCCTGGCCTTTGCCTCACTCACCACCCAACTCCAGCTCAGCACCAGGTGAGCTGCAGCATAATATACCCCCTAACTGAGAGAACCAGAGACCACAGCACACAAAGACAGTAATTAGACCCCCAGCTACCAGCACAAGAAGCATGGGTCAGAGTCCTCTGTGCCTCGGAAGCAGAGATCCACTTTAAAAACCAGGAAATAGGTCATCACAATGGGCAAAAAACAAATTGGAAAAATTAAGACTATAAAATCCTATCATGGACAATGGGAAGAACAAAATTCATATTCAGAAGAGGACAGCATTGACAGTAAACCCACATCTGAAACCTCAAAATGGAATATGAACTGCTCTCTAAACCAAAAAGCATTCTTGGAAGAGCTCAAGAAGGATTTCAAAAGCCAAATTAGAGAGGCAGAAGAAAAACTGACCAATTATTTTAAAAATATAATTGGCAAAATGAAACAAAAATTTCACTGAAGAGAATTCCTTAAAAAGTACAATTAGCAAATGGAAAAGGAGGTACAAAGTCTAACTGAAAAAATAAAACTTCGAAAGTAAATATTGACCAAATGGAAAAGGAAGTACAAAAACTTACTGAGGAAAACAATTTGTTAACAATTAGAATTAGACAAGTTGCAGCTAATGACTCTATGACACATCAAGACTCAGTCAAACCAAATCTAAAGAATGAAAAAATAGAAGAAAATGTAAAATATCTCATAGGAAAAACAACTGACCTAAAAAATAGATCCAGGAGAGATAGAAAAAAAGAATTATTGGTCTCCTGGAAAGCCAGGATGAAAAAAGAGCCTGGACAGTATCTCCCATGAAATCATCAAGGAAAACTGCCCTGAGGTCCTAGAATCAGAGGGTAAATTAAGTTATTGAAAGAATCCTCAAGACACCTCCTGAAAAAGATCCCAAATTGAAAATTCCAAGAAATATCATAACCAAATACCAGAATTATCAGGTCAGGAAGAAAATACTTCAAGTAGTCAGAAAGAAACAATTCAAATATCATGGAACCACAGTCAGGATCACACAGGACCTTGCAACTTCTACATTAAAAGATCTGAGGGACTGGAATATGATATTTTCATAAGGCAAAAGAACTTGAACTACAACCAAGGATCAACTACCCATAAAAATTGAGAATAATCTTTCAGCTAAGGAGATAGACATTCAATGAAATAAGGGACTTCCAGACATTTCTGATGGTAAGGCCAGAGCTCAATGGAAAATTTGACTTTCAAATACAAGACTCAAGAGAGACATAAAGAGGTAAACAGGAAAATACACACACAAACAACCTTGTTTTTCAATAAGGGCAAACTGTTTACATCCCTATATGGGAGGATGATACCTGTTAATCTTGAGAATTGTATAATTATTATGACATTTAAAAGGGTTATACATAGATAGAGGGTAAAAAGGGTAAATTAGATCACATGAAGAGGCGTTCTAGTACAGGGAATGAAAGGAGGGAGATGACATGGTATGAGCATTACTCTCATCAGTTTTGGTTCAAGAAGGGAATAACATACTTAAGCAGAGGAATCAAATGTGAAGAAACATAAAAACTTATTATATTAAAGGGAAAGAAGGGAGGGAGAAGAGCACTGTTTACGAATTATTCTCATCAGATTTGTTTTAAGGAGGGAATAACATATTTTGTTAAGTATAAAAATCTAATGTGCCCTATAGGCAGTAGGAGGGGATGGGGGAAAAAGGAGGGGGCGTGGTTAGAAGGGAGGGAAGAAGGAGTAAGGGAAAAGGGGATGAAAAGGGATGGGGCTGATAGGGAGGGAATAGTGAGGGAGGCAGCGGTCAAAAACAAAACTCTTGAGGAGGGGAGAAGGGAGAAATAAAAGGATAAATGGAGGGGGGGGGGAGAATAGAGGGAGAGAAAGACCCAGAAAGTAATCAAAACTGTGAATGGGACGAACTCCCCCATAAAATGGGGGCAGATAGCAGAATGGATTAAAAACCATAATCCTACAATATGTTGTTTACAAGAAACATATCTGAAACAAAAGGATACACACAGAAGGTAGGGGTGAAAGGTTGGAGTAGAATATATTATGCTTCAGGTGAAGCAAAAAAAGAAGCAAGGGTAGCAATCCTGATGTCAGACAAAGTGAAAGCAAAAGAAGATCTAATTAAAAGAGATAAGGAAGGAAACTATATCCTGCTAAAAGGCACCATCAACAATGAAGTAATATCATTACTAAATATATATGCATCAAGTGGTGTAGTATCCAAATTCGTAGAGAAGAAGGTAAGGGAGTAACAGGAAGAAATAGAGAGCAAAACTATACTAGTGGGATACCTCAACCTTGCCCTCTCTGAACTTGATAAATATAACCTCAAAATAAACAAGAAAGAAGTTAAGAGGGAGTCAAGACAGTGGCAGAAACAAGAGAACTCTGTGGCTCCTCCCATAACCACCTCAAATACCTATAAAATAGGACCCTAAACAAATTTTAGAGCTCCAGAACTCATAAAATGACAGAGAAACAAGGCTCCCACTGAAGGTAGCCTGGCAGACGGAGGGAAAGGGCTCATTACAGCACACTGGGAGCAGAGCCCAGGCCCATGCAGTTTTAGCCCCAGGCCGTCCAGGAGAAGCTGTGGCTGGAGCTTTCAGGAGAAGGGATAACCAGCAACTGTGGAAGTTTCCAGAATTACCAACCCATAAGAGCCAAGGACAAAGGGAAAAGGTCAGTAGAACTCAGCTAAATTTGGGGGAGAGGGTCCGGCCAATTGCAGTCTGAAGCGGCGGCCCTGAAGTCGCCTCCACTTGGCTGCTTCAGAAGCTCCTGGCCTGCAGACTGTTGGGGGGCCAAGTGACCATTCAGAGGCTAAGTGTTCTTGCCTTGAGCTGCCTGGATCAGGATCGCAGTCTTAGGTGATGGTCCTGATGTGCGTTTTCAGTGAGCCAAAGTTGGAGGGTGCTGCAGAGATGGTAGTGGCCTCCTAATAGCTCCGGCAGCTGTGAAAACTGCAGTGATTTGGGACAGAGCTCTCCCCTATGAAAGCAGAGTTCTACTGAGCCCAAAAGTCAAGTAACTTACTGGCAACATGAACAGGCAAAGGAAGCAAAAAAAGCTCAGCAATCCAGCTTTAGATTCCTTTTTGGGGGACAAAAAGGATTAAAGCATGGAATGGAAGGAAGACAACACAGTCAGAACTCCCACACTAAAAGCTTCCAAGAAAAATGTAGACTGATTACAAGCCATAGAGGAGCTTAAAAAGGATTTTGAAACCAAATAAAAGAAGTGGAGGAAAAATTGGGGAGAGAAATTAGAACGATGCAAGAAAATCATGATAAGAGAGTCAACAACTTGACTGAAGAAAATAACACCTTAAAAAAATCAACTAACTCAAATGGCAAAAGAGGCCCAAAAAGCCAATGAGGAGAAGAATGTCTTAAAAAGTTGAATTTGCCAGATGGAAAAAGAATCTCAAAAGCTCACTGAAGAGAGGAATTCCTTCAGAAATAGAGTGGAGCAAATGGAAGCAAATGACTTTATGAGAAATCAAGATACTATTAAACAGATCCAAACAAATGAAAAAATAGAAGGCAATGTGAAATATCTCATTAAAAAAAACCACTGACCTAGAAAATAGATCCAGGAGAGACAATTTAAAAAATAATGGACTGCCTAAAAGCCATGATCAAAAAAAGAACCTAGAAATCATCCCTCAAGAAATTCTCAAGGAAAACTGCCCTGATATTTTAGAACCAGGGGGCAAAATAGAACTTGAAAGAATTCACCAATCACCTCTTGGAAAAGGTCCCAAAAAGAAAACTCCTAGGAATGTTATAGCCAGGTTCCAGAGTCCCCAGATCAAGGAGAAAATATTACAAGCTACCAAGAAGAAGCAATTTGAATACTGTGGGTACACAATTAAGATAACCCAGGATCTAGCAGCTTCTACGTTAAGGTATCAAAGGGCCTGGAATACGATATTCTAGAGACTAAGAATCACTCACCCAGCAAAACTGAGTATAATGTTTCAGGGGAAAATATGGTAATTCAATGAGGTAGAGGACTTTCAAGCATTCTTGAGGAAAAAACCAGAACTGAATAGAAAATTTGACATTCAAACACAAGAAGTATGAGAAGGTAAACATGGAAAAGAAATCATAAGGAACTTATCAAAGTTGAACTATTTACATGCCAAATGGAAAAATGAGAATTGTAACTTATGAAACTTTTCTCAGTATGAGGATAGTTGAAGGGAATATAAATATAAATATATATATATATGTATATGTATACATATACATGTCTATTTGGGAGGGTATATATGCGTATGAATACATATGTGAGTGTGTGTATATATGTGTGCATAGACAGAGGGCATAGGATCAATTGAATAGGAAGGGATGATATTTTAAAAGGTGAAACTGAGAGGTGGGAGAGGAATAGTATGAGAGGAGACAGGGAGAGACAGAATGGGGTCGTTTCATATAGAAGAGGCAAGGGATAACTGTTACAATGGAGGGGGAGAACAGGAAGGCAAAAAGGAAAGGGTCAACCTTACTCTCATTGAATTTAGCTTAGGGAGGGAATGACATATACTGTAAAATGCGTATCTTGCCCTGCAGGAGAGTAGGAGGGAAGGGGACAAGAAGGGGGATGATAGAGGGAGGGAAGGTTGGGGGAGAGGGTTGTTAGAAGCACACATTTCTGTAAAGGGACAGGGACAAAGTAGAGAATAGAACAAGGGGAGGGCAGGATAGAAAGGAGGGTAATATCATCAGTGTTACACAATATGTCCATTGTGGAGATGTTTTGCATAATTACACACGTATGGCCTGTATTGAATTGCTTATCTTTCCAGTGGGGGGTGGGTCATGAGGGAGGAAGGGAAAGAATGTAGAATTTAAAGTTTTAAATTGTATGTTAATTATATTAGTATTATTATTATTTTTATTTACATGCAACTGGGAAATAAGATATACAGGCACTGGGATAGGGAGATCCATCTTGCTCTACCAGAAAGTTGGAGAGATGATGGGGGAGGATATAGGAGTGAGCAGAATGGAGGAGAGGGTATACAGTGAGATCACTATTTTGGGGCGGTGGGTAGGGGAAAGATGGGGAGAAAATTTGTAACTCAAAATCTTGTGGAAATCAATGATATAAACTAAAAATAAACAAAAGTTAATTACAAAAAAAAGAAAAAGAAAAAAAGAAGTTAAGAAGATGAATAGAATTTTAGAGAAGGTCAATATGATAGACTTCTAGAGAAAATTGAGGGGATAAAAAGGAATATGCCTTCTTCTCAGTGGTACATTGCACATATACAAAAATTTGACCATGTACTAGGGTATTAAAAACCTCACAATCCAGTGCAAAAAGGCAGAAATATTAAATGTATCTTTTTCAGATCATGATGCTAGAAAAAGAACAAATTGAAAATTTTCAGTTAAATACCAAATTAGAAATACTTAAAACCAAGAGATTAACAAAATTGAAATTAAGAAAACTATTGAACTAATAAATAAGCTGAGTTGGGTAAGAGTTGGTTTTGTGAAAAAAATCAATAAAATTGTTAAACTTTTAGTCAATTTGATTGACTAAAAGAGCTAAATTACCAGGATCAAAAATAAAAAGGGAAAATTTACCTCAAAAGAAGAGAAATTGAAATAATAATTAGAAATTATTTTTGCTCAATTTTAGGCCCATAAATTTGACAATCTTAGCAAAATGGATGAATATTTACAAAAATATTAATTGCTCAGATTAACAGAAGAGGAAGTAAAATACTTAAACAACTGCATCTCAGAAAAAGAAATTGAATAAGCCATCAATGAACTCCCTGGGAAAAATCTCTAGGGCCAGATGGATTTACAAGTGAATTCTATCAAACATTTAAAGAATAATTAATGCCAGTACTTCATAGACTATTTGGGAAAATTGGTAAAGAAGGAGTCCTAATAAATTCTTTTTATGATACAAATATGGTACTGATAACTAAATTAGTCTATATAAATAAATATATATATATATATATATATGAAGAGCCAAAACAAGAAAGAAAATTATAGATTAATTTCCCTAATGAATATAGATGCAAAATTTTACATAAAATATTAGCAAAAAGACTACAACAGCTTATCAGAAGAATAATACACTTTGATAAGGCAGGATTCATTCCAGGAATGCAAGATTGGTTCAATATTAGGAAACTATCAACATAATTGATCATATCAACAACAAACCTGGTAGAAACCATATGATTATTTCAATAGACGCAGAAAAAGTTTTTGACAAAATGCAACATCCATTCCTATTAAAAACACTAGAAAGCATAGGAATAAATGAAATCTTTCTTAAAATGATAAGTAGCATCTATCTAAAACTATCAGCAAATATATGTAATAGAGCTAAGTTGGAAGCATTTCCAATAAGATTAGTTATAGCAATAAAAGAAGAAAAAGAAAATGAAGGAATTAGAATAGGCAAAGAAGAGACTAAGCTATCACTCTTTGCAGACGATTTGATGATATACTTAGAGAATCTTAAAGAATCAAGTAAAAAACTACTTGAAATAAATAACTTTAGCAAAGTTGCAGGATATAAAACAAACTCACATAAATCCTTGGCATTCATATATATGTGTGTGTGTGTGTGTGTGTGTGTGTATTTGCTTTTTGGAGGGGGAAGGTAGGGCAGTTGGGGTTAAGTGACTTGCCCAAGGTTACATGACCAGTAAGTGTTAAGTGTCTGAGGCCGGATTTAAACTCAGGTCCTCCTGACTCCAGGGCCAGTGCTCTATTCACTGCACCATCTAGCTTCCCCCTCTATATATTTCTAATGAAGCCCAACAGCAAGAAATAGAAAGAGAAATTCCATTTAAATTTACTATAGACATTATAAAATATTTGGAGTCAACCTACCAAAACAAACCCAGGAACTATATGAATGCAATTACAAAACACTTTTCACGCAAATAAAGTCAGATCTGAATAATTGGAAAAACATCAGCTGCTCATAGTTAGAGCTAATATAATAAAAATGACAATTTTACCTAAATTAATTTACCTATTTAGTGCCATATCAAACTACCAAAAATAAATATTTTAGAGAGCTAGAAAAAAATAATAAAATTCATCTGGAAGAACAAAAGGTCCAGAATATCAAGGGAAATAATGAAAAGAAATGCTAGGGAAAGTAGTCCAGTCATACCAGGCTTTAAAACTGTATTATAAAGCAGCAGTCAAAACTACTTGGTACTGACTAAGAAATAGAGTGGTGGGTCAATGAGATAGGTTAGGTACACAAGACACAGTAGTGAATGACTATAGTAACCTACTGTGTGATAAATCCAAAGACTCCAGCTTCTGTGATAAAAACTCACTATTTGACAAAAACTGCAGGGAAAACTGGAAAGTAGTGTGGCCAAAAACTGGGTATAGACATATATTTTACACTCTATACCACAATAAAGTCAAAATGGATTCACAATTTAGATATATAAAGGCTGATACTGTAAGCAATCTGGGAGAGCAAGGAATAGTTTACCTGTCAGATTTATGGAGAAGGGAAGATTTTATAACCAAACAAGAGATAGAGAGCATTACAAAATGCAAAATGGATAATTTTGATTACATTAAATTGAAAATTTTTTGTATAAACAAAGCCAATGCTGCCAAGATCAGGAAGGAAGCAGAAAACTGGGAAAGAATTTTTTACAAGTGTCTCTGATAAAGGTCTCATTTCTAAAATATACAGAGAACTGAATCAAATTTTTAAGAATACAAGTCATTCCCCAATTGATAAATGGTCAAAGGATAGGAACAAGCAGCTCTCAGAGAAAGAAATTAAAGATATCTATAATCATATGAAAAAATGCTCTGAATCACTATTGATAAGAGAAATGCAAATCAAAGCAACTCTTAAGCACCACATCTCACTGATCTGATTGGCTAACATGACAAAACAGGAAAATTATAAATGCTGGGGAGGATGTAGGAAAATTGGAATGCTGATGTCTTGTTGGTGGAGTTGTGAACTGATCCAGTGATTCTGAAAAGCCATTTGGAATTATGCCCAAAGGGCTATAATTACATGCATACCACTTCTAGGGCTGTATGTATCCCAAAGAGATCATACAAGTGGGAGGAGGACCTGTATGTACAAAAATTTATACCAGTTCTTCTTGTAATAGCAAAGAACGGGAAATCAATGGGCCTCCTCTCAGCAATACAGGGTTATAAGACAACTCCAAAAGACTCATGATGTAAAAGGCTATCCACATCCAGAGAAAGAATTATGGAGTCTGAATGCAGATTGAAGCAAACTATTTGATCTCTTTTTTTGTTTGTTTCTTCTTTCTCATTCATTCCATTGGTTATGATTCTTCTTTACAACTTGACTATTGGTTCATGTGAAGGTATATGTAAAACCTATATCAGATTGCATGCCGCCTTGGGTGAGGGGTAGAGAACAGGAGGAGGAGGAGAAAATTTGGAACTCAAAAAGTTGTGGAACTGAATGTTGTAAACTAAAAGCAAATAAGTTTAAAAGAAAAAATATTCCATTTCCAAAACAGACTTCATTAACTTTCTTTCCCACCCCTTCTTCCCAACATTCCTCTTATGGATGATGGCACTATCATCTACCTGCTTTTACAGGTTCACTGGCATGGCATCCTCTTTGACTCCTACCTGAATCAGAGCAAAATGTTCATACCCTTGGTCATACCATCACCTAGAAGTGTTTCACTCCTGTGTTCATGAACTCTGAAATTCCTTCATCTGGCCATGATCTTTTATCAATCCATCGTCCCCGTGCTTAATGATCCCTAAGCCCAGTCATACTACCTTGAGAAAAATTTTGTGTAGACAATTTTAATGGAATGGATCTTTGTATTATTCCATGTTGATTCTGTGAATCTACCAATAGTAACAATCAGATCTGATTAAAGGTTAAAGTGGATACAGAAAGCTACATGTAAATAGACCTCTTTTCCTAACTCAAAGTTTCCCAAATCTCTTTAGAGTGTACAGGGTCACTCCTTTTTATCAGTTTCCATGGGCAAAAAAAAGTGACAATGTGTCCTGAACAGTGAAGATCTTGAGATGAGGGAAGGAGGAATGGGAAAAGAGTACAATTGAAGAAACTTGGATCTGGTACAAGCTATTCTGGAGAGGAAAAAAAAATCAATGTGGTTCATGTTAGTTTCTCCCTGTTTGTTTTCACTGGTCTGATGCCTGTGAAGTCTCTATCTGTGATCTCTGATAAAATTACTTCCCTATTCTGAGAGCCTAAGTTTCTTCATCTGTAAAGTAAGGGAATCGGCCTAGATGATTTTTAAGACCCTTCTGCCATTCTCTGATTCAGCAATGAAGAAGAGCCACTCTTCAGTATTTTCTAACTCTGAACAGACAAAATCACCGAATTATTATTGGCTTTGGAGTTTTTTTTCTCTTTATCCTCCTGTTCCTCTCATTTTCTGTTGTGTTGGACTCTTCTTATAGCAACAGAATAGGTTAAGGGGCAGAACTGGGATTAAGAAAATAGGCAAAATTTCCAAAGAATGACATTGAAATGGCCTACCTCATAAAAGAGAATGTTAGCAAGCCTGCTGATTCCTGAAAATTATTTTCAAGCTTGTCCATCTATGATATTGATGGCGCCATACGTTTGTTGTAGCCCATTTACAAATAGAAATCAGCACTGCTCCCCTCCCCAATGACTTAAATATAACAAAAGAAACAATAATAAGGATAAAAATACTTAACTTGTTAGAAGTTGGGGTCTTGCCTTTTAATTCACAAAAAGCATGGAAATTTCCTTTTAAAATTGCAGAGCAATGCTGAGTAGTAATAGAATTTAGGGGAAATGTAATTAAAGCTACTTGCTCATAAAATTTGCACAACTCAATGTGGTATTCTTTATCTGAACATGCTTATTTTGTCTTGTTTTCTATTTAGCAAAGACAATGGAACCTTATTTTTCTTCCTGTTCATCTAGTTCACCCTACAGCAATGTCTAGCTTATTATCAGACTCAGAATGGTGACCACTCAATTATTTTTTCACTCAGACGAGAAAAAACATAGCAAGATATTAGGACTGGTGGCTATGATGGGTGAGCCATTAACCCAAACCCTACCTCTCTTGAGATCTATTAACAAACTTAAGAACAATGAGTCATGGCCGATGATGATCCTAGATCAAACCGTGTTTTAAAAAGGCATTTGCAGTGGAAATATGTTTTACATGACTGCACATGTATAACTTAAATCAGATTGCTTGCCATCATGGGGAAGAGTGAGGAAAGACAGAATGTAGGGAGGGAAGAAAAATTGGAACTCAAAATATTATTTAAAAAAGAATATTGAAAATTGTGCATGTAATTAGAAAAAATAAAATACTATTTATATTTTAAAAATAAAATAAAAAGGCATTTGCAGATTAGGACAGTGTTCAACATTTGTTCTTGAACTTTTAGAGCACAGTGATTTTGTGTGTGTGTGTGTGTGTGTGTGTGTGTGTGTGTGTGTGTTTTGTGTTTTAAGGATGGGAAATGATAGATAACCTTTCCCAACCTTCAGCAAGTGTCAGCCGTCAGAAATGAGCTAAAAAACTATTCAACTTGAAAATGACGGGGAGAGACAGTGCGTGTAGCAAACAGATGCCCTGCTTTAAAGTGAAGACTTTCAAGCTGAGCCTCTCACACCCAGTAACTGTATCACCCCAGGCAAGTCACTTAACCTTTCAGGAGTCCAAGCTGCTCCCTCCAGCTCTGTGCTCACTGGTGATGGTTAGGATCCTCACCAGGAGTGTCCTATACTAAACATATCAGACGTGCAATTCAAAACAAAATTTTCAGAAAGTGACCAAATTAGGGAATATTTCTTTTTGAAGCAGAATCCTACAAAACTCTAGGTTTAAAAAGTTGTCTGGATATAAGGATATATCTGGAAAACTAAGTAGATAGCACTGAACTTGATGCTTATTATTCTGTGCTCAAAGGAAAACTGCCCTCCACAAAATCTAAAATGGTTTCCTATGGATTGATCATTTTTAAATTCACTTCCACAAGTATTTCATGCCTAACACTCTGCTCATTTCCAAAGTGATTTTCCTTTTGCGATTTGTAGATTCAGAGGATACAGAACAGAAACCTTTGGAATTTCTATAAGATAAAGAAACTATTCATGGATGACCAGAACAAACACACAATGAAAGATGCCTCTTCCATGGGATGGGTATTGGCTCAGTGTCCCATGTCAATAGCCAAGGCTTTAATCACAGTTATGCTGGGAAAATGGTAAGTAAAGTAGCAGGTACCCTGTTTGCTTCAAGAAGTTCAAAGGTGAGGTGTGACTTTCACATCACACCATCAGCAGCTGAACACTTTAAAGTGTGTCACCACGGAATCTGCTGCCTTTCTCAATCAGTCAACATTTATTAAGCACATAAAATATGCTAGGCACTGTGCTAAGAACTAGGGACAAAAATACATACACATAAGAAACAATCCCTGCTCTCAAGGAGCTTACAATCTAATGGGAAAAGATAACACAAAAAGGAAGCTGAAAAGGGAATGGGTGGGGGGATGACAGGAAAGTAAAAGAAGATCGAACATGGTGTAAATAGGTGATAAATGAGGAGCTGTCTGAGCTGAGCTCCCTCCTTAAATGGAGATTCAGAGTTCATGACACCCCCACCCATCCCCTCCAACCAGAGAGGCAGAGGGTAGTAATGAGGTGGAGTACCAAGGCTGATGAGGACTTACAGGAGGATGAGGTTATCCTAGTAATGAGCTTCCTGGGGCATGGTGGAGAAGTTAGTCAGAGAAGTCACAAAGTCGTGCAGCCAGATTAAAATGGATGATTGTAGTGTCTCCATCCATTGAATTAGTCTATCACATCACAAATCGGGGATAGGCACTATAGCTGAAAAAAAAGGAGTTTGGTCCAGAAATGAGCAAGATTCCATCACACGGCACTTTCAGCTTTCCTAAGAAATAATGGAACACAGCAACATCCAAACAAGTGAAATTATGTGGGACTCAAAAGGCAGTGAGTGAAACACATGATGCGTGTGAAGAGGAACATATGGTGGGTATAAAGAGGATGTGTCCCATGATCAACAATGAGGAGATATGAGCAAGAATTGAAAGGAATGGAGAAGTCTGGATGAGTTACAATCTGTACCACAGAGAGAAGTGATCAAAGATTTAGAGCTAGAAGGGACCTTCAAATTGATCCAGCCCTCTCCTCTCACTTATGGGGAAAGTGGGAGTACAGAAAAGGTCAGTAGCTTTCTGAGGATTATGGATGGGAAATTTCTGGGTCAGCATTTGAACCCAGGTCTACCTTGACTCTATAACCTCTGTTCTTATCCACTACACCATCACACATCTCCAAAATATTATCAAGCCTAGGGAGTATGAATGATTGCTAGGTTGTAGCCAAAATACCCAGTAATACAAACATAAAGGGGTCTTAATTTCAGTAGTAAATCAAGGGTCTTCTATTAAGTATTTTTTCTATTTGTGTCCACTTCACATGAATTATCACTTCTTTTTGCAGTACACGAATAACGATTTCCAAAGCTGATTTTTTAAATGGTCGTTATATTTTATTTTGTTGTAATGCAACAAATACCATGAAACAAAGCTTACATTCACCAGTAGAGCTTGTTTCTGAATCTTGAGTATAAACGAAGGGTGTTCCTTTCATTCTGACAGTATCATACTGCCCCATGTATCCAATCTCTGGCAAAGTCTTATTTCTACCTTCACAACATCTCTCATCTATGTCCCCTTCTCTTCACTCACAGCTGACACCCTGGTTCAGGTCTTCATCCCATTACTGGATGGTTGTAGTAGCCTTCTCACCTCCTTGTCTCAAGTCTCTCCCCACTTCAGTCCATCCTCCACTCAGCCATCAAAGTGATTGTCATAAAACTCAGAGCCAACAATGTCGTCCCTCTACTCAATGAACATCAGTGACTCCATGTTATCTCCAGAATCACATATAAAATGCTTTGGTTGCATTTAAAGCCCTTTACAATCTAGCCTTTCCCTGTCTTTGCAGTCTTCTTATCATTTGCTCTCACACACTGTAATGCCAAGGTGATACTCATAGCAACCACAATCAATATGTATTGCATATTTCCAGGGTAGATTCACAAAGTATAATGAACTCTCTTCCTCAAAGACAAAACCAAAATATGTATTTAGGGCATCAGAATACCAGGAGGCAAGATTCAAAAAGGATACTTATCACTAATGCAGAAAGCATGGACATTCCAAGCCTTCTTTCTCTTAGGCCTCCCCACAAAACAAGTTCCCCTAGGCAAGTTCCTCCCTCTGCACACAAGCTGCTTCTCTCTCTCCTCTCTTTGGGCCAACTCATTCCCACTCACAGCTTGCTTCTCTATCTCTGCTCTCTCTCCTTGTTGGGCAAGCATCTCTCACATTGGGCTCCATGTGTTAGGCCTATTAATGCGTAGGAAGATCTTTCTATTCTATTAACATTACACACACTTAACAGTCCAGCTCCACTGGCTTCCTTGCTGCTCCTCACACACTGTACTCCATCCCCCAATTCTGGGTCTTTGCACTAACTGTCCCTCATGCCTCAAATGCTCTCCCTCCTACCTCTGCCAACTGGCTTCTCAAACCTCCTTCAAGGCTCAGCAAAATCTAATTCTGCAGGAGGTTCTCCTTACTGCTATGGTCTCCCCTCTGAGATTACCTTCCATTTATTCAACATACATCTTGTACATCGCTGGCACGTTGTCTTTCTCATTAGAATGTGACAGAGACAAGGACCATGTTTCTGCCTCTTTCTATGTACCTACCCTTAGCACAGTGCCCAGCACACAGTAAGCGCTTAATAAATTCTTGCTGCCTGACAGGCTGGTTGACCATTGGCCTTGGGAGTTGACTAGAGATTTCTTGCCTTTCTACGTTGACTTTGCTTACATTATTGTAGTCATTGCCTATACAAAGGTTCTTGACTATGCTTTTAATAAAGGGACTTCTAAACAAGTTATGACAGGCATTATAAGCTAAATGAGGGAGACTCTGAATTCAACTTAACAAACATTTATGAGACAATTTGTGTAAATTCTTAGAGCGGGAGAATGCAATAATTATTAAATAAGGCAAAGACCCGAACTTTAAGGAATTTAGTAAAGAGGTGTGTTACATAAATAAGTGAATAATTTAAGATGAAAGATTAAATGTGATGAATGCAAAGAGAAAATTCCAACAAAATGAAAGGAGATTTTATTCCTTTGGTCATGTGCCCAGGTATCATCATAATTGATATAATAATACACATTTCTTAATCTTACTTTTGTAAAAATTTTGTCTTCTTTTTCACGCTGTATCATGGGGAAAAGGAACTTATTTTGCTGTCAATGCCCTTTATTCAGCTAATGATATCCACTCCAAGCTAGATATTCATGGGAAGAAGTATATGTATTATGTGCGAGTACTTCCTGGTGATTACATTCTTGGAAGTAGATCATTCATTGTCCCTCCACCAAAGACAGATCAAGATGCTCAGGTTCCATATGACAGGGTCACTGACATATGGCAGATCCAAGCTTATTTGTCACATTTCATGATAATCAGGCTTATCCAGAGTACCTCGTCACTTTCAGGAAATAAGATTTTGGTTTTGCATTCAAGCAATATTATGTAGACACTTATTTGTAGCATGTTTTAGCATTCAGTACCTTTTTTTTGGTCATAATGTTCATACTCGTCACTGAAATCAGTACTTTTTGCATTATTATCAGACTTTAACTTATGCATATGTATTGTGTGTGACTACTCACTTCTGATCGCATTCTCGGATTACACTCTTGTGGTCATTCCCTAATAAATCAATGATTAAAGGATATGGACTAGCAGTTTTCAGAAGAAGACCAAAGCTACGTATAATTACATGAAAAAAATGCTCAAAATCACTATAGATTAGAGAAATACAAATTTTAAAACTCTAAGGTACCACTTTACACCCATCAGTTTTGTCAAATATGACAGAAAAGGAAAATGAGAAATGTTCAAGGGAATATGAGAAAATTAGAACACTAATGCACTCTTGGTGGAGAGTTGTGAACTGATCCAACCATTCCTAAGAGAAATCTGGAACTATTGTCCCAAATTATGCATCCCTTTTCATACAGAAATACCACTGCGAGGTTTGTATCCCAGAGAGATTTTGTTTTAAAAGAGGAAAGTACCTATTTGTACAAAAATATTTATAGCAGCTCTTTACGTAGTGGCCAAGATTTGGAAATTGAAGGGATGCCTATCAATGGCAGAATGGCTAAACAAGTTGTGGTATATGATTGCAATGGGATACTATTGTAATATGAGAAATGATGAACAGACTGATTTCAGAAAAATCTAAAAAAACTTATACAAACTGATGCAAACTGAAGTGGGCAGAACCAGGAGAACATTGTAAACAGTAACAGCAATATTATACGATGAATAGCTCTTCTCAGCAATATAATGATCCAAGACAATTCCAAAAGTCTCATGATGACAAATGCTATCCACATCCAGAGAAAGAACTAATGCAGTCTCAATACAAATTGAAGCACACTATTTTCACTTCATTTTTTCCATTTTTTTAGTCTTTTTTTCTTTCATAACATGGCTAATATGGAAATATTTTACATGATTGCACATATACATACTATACCAAATTGCTTACTGTCTTGAGGGGGAGATAAAAGAGGGAGGGAGAAAATTTGGGACTGAAAATTAGATTTAGATATAAAGGGTAGTATCATGAACATAGAAATTATCTGTCAAATCTATGGATAGGTGAAGAGTTCATGACCAAACAAGAGATAAAGAGCGTCACAGGAGGTAAAATCATTATTCTGATCACTGTAAATTAAAAAGATTTTTCACAGACAAAACAAATGTACCTACAACTGAAAGAAAAGCAGGAAACAGGGAAAATCTTTGCTGCAAATCTCTCATAAAGATCTCATTTCTAAAGTTTATGGGGAACTGAGTAAATTTTACAAGAAAAAGAGTCAGTTCCCCAATTGATAAGTGGTCAAAGAACATGAA
>CM053588.1:291049035-291132678 GCA_028646515.1 Pseudochirops corinnae
AGTAAATTTTACAAGAAAAAGAGTCAGTTCCCCAATTGATAAGTGGTCAAAGAACATGAATAGACAGTTTTCAGAAGAAGAAATCCAGTATCAATACTGATATTTAAAATGCTCTAAATAACTAATAATTAGAGAAATCAAAACAATTCTGCAGCACCACCTTAGACCTATCAGACTGGCTAACAAGACAGAAAAAGAAAATGGCAAAAGCTGGAGGGAAAGTAAACAAAATAAGTACACTAATGCACCTTTGGTAGAGTTGTGAACTGGGCTAACCATTCTGGAGAACAGTTTCAGATTATGTTTACAGGGCTATTAAAAATGTGCATGCTCTTTGACCCAGCAATGCCATTACTAGGTCTGTGTCCCAAAGAGAACAACAACAAAGGAAAGGTGCAATGTGTGTGTTTCTGTATGTGTGTGTGTGTGTGTGTGTGTGTGTATACAGAGACAGACAGACAGAGAGAGAGATAGATAATGTGTCTGTATATCTCATCTCTTTTACTGGTGGCAAAGAATTGGAAATTAAGGAGATGATCATTAATTGTGCAAAGGATAAACAAGCTATGGTTTAACAATGTGATAGGATGCTACTACACTGTAAGAAATTATGAAGGGGATGGTTTCAGAAGAACCTGGGAAGATTTGTATGATCTGATGAATGAACATGAAATGAGCAGAATCAGCAGAAAATTTATATAATAACAGCAGTATTATAAAAATAATCAATTTTTAAAGACTTTATAAACTCTGATTAGTACAATAACCAGTCTCAGTTCCAAAGGACTTATAACGAAACGTGCTATCCACTTCCACATAGAGAGCTGATGGACCCAGAATGCAAAGTGAAGCATATTTTCTTCTCTTTCTTCATTTGACCTCGCTAATGCAAGAATTTATCTTGTATGAATATACATATTTGTAATAGTTTTTGTTTTTCTTACGTTCTCAAGGAGTGAGGGAGCAGAGAGGGGAGATAATTCATAACTGAGCGTAAAATTGAAAAAATAGAGAAAATGGCACACCATTAACAGTTTTAAGCATAGTGTCCTCAGTTCTAGACCACCCAGGGAGGGAGTAGCAGTGACTTGTCTCTGAAATTGTAAAGATTTACCTGACCTACATCAAGCATATATGCCTTTAGATCCTAGAAGATAGATCTAAATGGAATCTTAAAGATCATGTATCCTAGCCTCCTTACAAATAAGGGAACATTTCTGGGCTCCTTACAGCAATCCTTTTCTCAATTATGTTTGTTTTTATAAGGAAAGCCGTCTTTTGTACTTGGTGTAGAGATAGGGACTAGACTCATTATTTCTTTAGTATACATAACTGCCAAATGAGAAAAACTCCCTCTACCAATGCAGGTTGGCACTTTCTCAACAATTTATAGTCCTAAAGAGGTGCCTGCAGCACTGATTTGTCTAGGTTCACACAGCCAATATGTTGCAAAGATGAGACTTAAAACCAGGTCTTCCTGGATCTGAGCAGGTTCAAAATCCACTATGAGACATGGTTGGGTTTTTGTTTGTTTCTTTTGAGGGGTTTGGGGGTTTTTCAATAGTGTACAGTGTAATTCTTGAAAAATTCCATTTAAAAAAAATTTGACTTGACATTTTTCTGGTATTTTGAGGGATATGTTGGCATTTGTCAGAATCCAGAAACCAATATAATGTAAGAAGGACATTGATATTTCAGGAAATGACATAATTGTTTTTATATCTATATACTATATACATATATAGGTATAATAATCACCACAAAAAAGCGAAAAACTCAACTAAAATGAAGATCAGAGAAATATAGATTTAGAGGTGTATGGGACTTGAAAGAGAACCAATTCCCTCATTTTACAGATGAGTGAAACTTCCCCAGGGTAACAGTGTCCTGGCAACAGCAGACCTAGGATAGCATTTGGGACTATAGAGTATGTGTCTTTCATCTTGAAGGATTAGAAGCAGGCTGAAAGCACTTCTTCTGCCCACTGTATCTCACTTATGATATTCAGTTGAGGCTCTATATTCAGCATCATATTAAAAAAATAAGGTGTTTGTATCCTTTGCTGTGATTAGTTTTTCTCTTGATGAGTAAGGTTATGGGGATTCTTCAGCCCTCTGGGTCAATGGCTATCAAACTCTTTTCCTTCATGAGGCTGTTAACAGAAGGTAACTGATGCCCACACAGACCAATGCAGAGACACAATTAAGATGACTCAGGATTACAGTGGCTTTTTCTTAGATATTTCCAAACAGTCCAGATTTCAAGGAAGCAACAGTACCTTTTTTGCATGTAAAATAAGACAGCACCCCAAAACACCACACCTCCTCCCTCATGAGTCCCCTAAACCTGCCCCAGATTCAAGCTAATTTTGGGGTCAGAATCCTCTCCAAACCTTAGCTTCCAAGGCTGCACTAATGCAACTTTTACTAGTCACTTGGTTCAAAGCAAAGATACTTAATAAAAGAGGGGGAAAGAAATGGAGGGAATGGAATCAGCAATTATATATCACCTACTATGCACCAGACACCGTGATTTACAAACATCTCATTTTACCTTCACAACAACCCTGGGACATAGGTGCAATTATTATCCTCATTTTACTTAACACAGATTAAGTGACTTGCCCAGGGTCTCACAGCTAGTAAGTGCCTGAGACTTCATTTGAACGCTTTTCCTTCTGCCACCAAGCTGCTTCTAATAAAATAGCAGAGTAATAAGAGTAAGGAGAAAACAATCTTTCCATAAACCTGGAACTCACTCTTCCATAAACATTCACATACTAACTGGGAAGAATGGATAGGCACAGTGATCATGTGTGAACCATAATCATATAACATAAATTATATAAGATATGAACATAACATCAGCATGGAGGAGCACATATGAAAGAAACATGGGACTTGGGAACATGCTGGAGGTAGAACTTAATCTACTTAATTCTAATTAATCTACTTAATTCTACAGAATTAATAGTATCTTTTGGTTCTGTCACTTATTTACTGTCTGCTGGGCATCTTCCCCACTGTTCTCAATTGCTTATACTCTCAGTTGTACTCAGGTAATTGTGATTAAGTGACTTGCCCAGGGTCACACAGCTAGAAAGTGTCTGAGGCTGGATTTGAACTCGGGGCCTGATTCCAGAGCAGGTGCTCTATCCACTGCACCACCTAGCTGCCACCTATCCTTTGCTTTCACGACTTTTAGGGGGTCTTGCTTTCCAAGCCTATTTCATTGACCAAGATTTCCATTTTTAATGAACATCAAATACCACTTTCACAGCTTTGCTGTGTGTTGAGCTGTCTTCAGGTTAACCAATTTCCTACTATTACCCAAAAGAACTGAGTTTTAATTTCAGGTCATCTAACAAAAGTGACCAAATGGAAAGGGCATCAGAATAGTCTCCTAGGGAAAAACTAGTGGGAAATTAAGATAAAAGTTTGAAAGTAATAACAGGGTACTTTGTTGCTGTTCAGTCACTTTCCAGTCTTCTCTGCTTTCCTTGACTCCACTGGGATCTTCTTGGCAGAGATACCAGAATGGTTTGTCATTTCCTTCCCCAGCTAATTTTACAGAGGAGGAAACTAAGACAAACTGGGTTAAGTGACTTGCCCAAGATCACACAGCTAATAAGTGTCTGAAGCCAGATTGGAACTCAGGAAGATGAGTCTTCCTTACTCCAGGACTGGCACTCTATCCACTGTGCCATCTCACTTTAAGGAATACATGACACAGAAATCTTATGAATTAAGAACTGTAAGTAGCGTACTTCATAGATGAACAAATTGAGACCGAGAGTCCATTTGACCCACTTATACAGATGTGGGTTTGAACCCACATCTCACAGTCCCAGGTTCAGAGCTCTTGCCTCTCTAGAGACCCATCCTGTTTTACACAAGCAAACTTCATTATGGAAAGCATTCTCATAACTGAACTTCCTATCAAAGACACCTATAAAGTATCCCTTTAAAAACAATAATAACAAGGGTTTGCCAAAGGAATAACCTTTGTCAAGGGTCTCGGTTGTTTGAAAAAGTGTAATGAAGAGATAAGCCCCACCTCAGCTCAGTGGTGGCCCCCAAAGGGCCTGCTTCCATCCTGTCAATGATCTCAACTTAAATTTTTTGTTGCCACCAGCTCAGTGATAAACAGGGAAGATTTCTCATCAAAGGTCCCAGCCAGGAATCATCGTATTTCTCCATTTCCTCTTTTCTGGTGATGTTGCATTTTACCGTTCCTTCTACTAGAATCCAGCAGAAAATGCCTGTTCAAAGGTGTGCGTGGTAGGTAAAAGATGAAATGACTAAGAAAACAAAGGTTCAAGCTTCTGAGAATATTGATTTATTAAGCAATGCATGACAATTGCTCAACAAATGGGGACTGGGTCCCTTCCTCAGTTTAGGACTGGACCTCAAATACAGGGGGAAACAGACTTTTATGAGATATAAAAAAAATCTAATAAGGTCATTAAATTAAAAGGAAACAACACACTATTAGACAATCTGATTTCTAATTGAAGGAAAGATTAGGGACTTTCCAAGTTTGGGAGCGGGAGAGGAAATAGGTATTATTCCCTGAAATCAGAAAAAGAGGTGTTCCACTTCCCCCAAGAGTCTGTGTATAATCAAAGGAACATGAAAAGAATAGTTGGTTGATTAGTATGGGGCCAGTTTTCAGATAAGACAAGGGCTGCTTGAGATATACAATTGTGAGAAAACTCCTTGCATCAATGTTTTGGTCAGCATAACCTGGGTCCTTAGTTAAAGGTCTCTAAACAGCAGGGAGAGGTGGTCCAGCTTCCTAGTCATGCAGACTAGGTTCAAACAAAAAAGATAAGGTGTTCTCCCAATTCCCATAATTGAATAAAGTCTTCTCACAAGACAGAAACGGAATAAACACATAATTGAATAGAAATAGAAAGGGAAGGGCAGCTAGGTGGTTCACTGAATTCAGTACTGGCTCTGGAGTCAGGAGGACCTGAGTTCAAATCCAGCCTTAGACACTTAACTAGCCATCTGACCATGGGCAAGTTCCTTAACCCCAATTGTCCTGCCCTCCCCCCTCCAAAAAGTAAAAAAAGAAATAGAAAAGGAACTGAACTCACTCCAGAATTGAGTCACATGATGGAGTTAGTATCATTCACTCAATGACCACAATGAACCACTTGCTGTCCTAGTTTCCTCTACTCCCTTACATGGCTAACTGAACTTAACTACAGTGTGAGGGAGAGTGAAAACAATTCACAAATACAGTTTACCTCATTAGTGTTTTAGCATAAGTTGAAAGCACTAACTGATTATACCCAATCAATCTTTCCAGATGCCTCCAATCATTGCTGCTGCTTTCTACAGTCTCTAGACTTGCTTGATCTCACACTTCTATCAGTAAAAGCTTTTTGAGAATCACCCCAGTATGTATATATACTTATTTATGAATTATATGTGCATACTACTGTACTAACTTACGTATATTATAAAATACAGAAAAGTAGACATTTTAAAAGTCTGAAATAAAAGTGAAATAATATTTAATGCTAGAGTCACTAGGAAATCACAGGGGTTTATTGACTAGGAAAGTTCCAACCTCTTTATTTTTACAGATGAGGAACTTGGCGTGCTCAGAAAGGATAAGGTCATCCAGATAAAAAGCATCAAAGAATTTGAACCCAGGTTTTCTGATTCTAGAGCTAGACTTTCCTTTTTTTTTAAACATATTTTTATTTATTTCATAAAAGATTTCCCAAGTATATGTAAATATTTGTTAAGCCAAGCACAAGCAGCTTTCCAGAGGACTGCTGCTGTGAATAGCTTTAAGGTTCTGATCACATACTATAGTGAACTCTCTATTTATGCAGCAGTAAACTAAAGTAAAACATTCACAATGATATAACATAACAACTTATCACTAAAATGGCCACATAGTTTTTTTAAAAAGATATCAATCAGGATACAAAGTACAAAGGTCTCCCACCCCGAGCTCACATTTTCTTAATCTCATCAATCAAAAAGTCTTCTTGATTGGAGACTAGCTTCCGATCATCCTTAACTCAATCATCCTTAAGGAGTACAAAGTTCTCCCACCCCTAGGTCACAGTAAATCATGATCTTGTCAATCAGCACTAAGTACCCAAGGAGAGGTCCTTTCATCTTGGCTTGAGACTGGCAGAGAAGAGACGCAGTTAGAAAAAAGAACGAAACATACATGCTTGGTGAAGGCCATGTGGGATCCCCGTTGGGGAAAAACCTAAAATACAGTTTTAAGTGAAAAGGCATAAAAACTTAAACTCTGTGACAGGTGGAAGGCTGGACATGGTGACCTGTTAGAAATCATAACTTAGATAACTCAAAGTCTCACGTTGGAAGATGTCGCCTACACCCAGAGAAAGAACCACGGTGTCTGAATGGGGACTGAAGCACAGTCTTTGCTCTTTTCTGTTGTTACTGCTGCTGTTTTGTTTCTTCTATCACGGTTACTCCCATTGGTTCTAATTCTTTACAACATGACTAATATAAAAATATGTTTGATATGAATATATATGTACCGCCTATATCAAATTGCATGCAATCTTGGGGAGGAAGTAGGGGAGGGGACGGAAGAAAATTAAAAACCCAAAAGCTTATGGAAGTGAATGTTGAAAATTGAGTAACTGAGGTAAAACTTATATACTATCAATGCAGTTTAGGAGTACAGGAACCCCAAAACTATTGAGGTACAGGGCAGTCATCTTGAAAGAATTCACAGACTCAAGCAGTCTTCCAGTCAAGTGGTAAGTTTATTGTAACACTATATAGCAGGCAAGGCTTCTTAGGGAACCTGCAACTTAATGGGGATGATGCTAAAGCATATATATTAAGAGTTCAGTGAGTGGTGTGCCAAGTGTGCTAATTAAGTGGTGACAGTTTTTGTACCTCAGACACAGGCATCATTCACTACTGGAAACTGGGGCGGGGAGTGGGGGTGTCTAAGGGGTGTGTTTTTGGTCTGCTATGTCTATGACAAGATAGCCTCAGGAGTTGACATCTATAGTTTATACAAAATAGTCCTGTGCATACAAGAGAAATTTTACAGAGGTCAACTTGTTCTTGTAATAGGGAGAGACAGTTTGCCTCATTGGGGCCCACTCATGAGTTAGTGCTAGAGATAGGGTCTTTGGCCTGGAGAGGGCTAGAGTCCAAGCGGTCCATCCCTGTGACCTATGAAAACCAAAACAAGAATATCGTGACACGTATGTGACCAGCACATGACCAATTCACAGACTTATGTTTGGGCATAACATTGGCTTAACCCCCAAGCTAACTAAGCACAAAGCTAAAAATATCCACCAAACAGTAGAGATGCACTCTCTAGCTCCTCCTCCCGTTGTTTGTTTTCTATACGTACCACTGGGTTTGGGGGGTTCTTTTCTGTGGGGATCCACTGAACTGTCTGGCAGCCACCCCAGATTGCCCTTGTATGGAAGTAATTATAATGATTGATTAAACTACTGTCTATAATCAGTCTGGAGATCCTTGGCCTCTG
This sequence comes from Pseudochirops corinnae, assembly GCA_028646515.1. Classification (NCBI taxonomy): domain Eukaryota; kingdom Metazoa; phylum Chordata; class Mammalia; order Diprotodontia; family Pseudocheiridae; genus Pseudochirops; species Pseudochirops corinnae. The sequence goes on from CM053588.1 coordinate 291,056,551, forward strand.
CCTTTGGTATCAACGAGAATGCCCCAGGGTTATGGGGGAGGTACAGGGCTCCCCACCAGGTTAATTCCAGACATTACAGGCTAATATGCCAATTTATTTTGTTTGACCATGTTTATTTGTGGCAAAAGTTTTCATCTTTTTTTGTTGTCCTTTCATTGTTGTTGTTTTTTAAAATTGTTCAGTGGGGGGGCGGGGCAGGAAAAATGAATGATTGTTAAAATTGAAAAAAATGATAAAAAAATTTTTTTAAGGAATTCAGAAAAGGGGAAATTGATAAGTGCTATAGTGGTCTTACCAGATTTCATGGGAAAACGCAGGATTTGAGCTGGGCTCAAATTGAAGCTAAAAGTCAAATTGAAGGTAAGCTTTAGAAAGAGGAGGAATAGCATTATTTATCAAAGGTACAAGGAGAGCAGTTGGTGCTGAAGAAGTTAAGTAGGTTGCCAGTGGGGGAGGCGGTATGGTGTTGAGATTATAAAGTACTTCCAGAGCTGGTCTGACAGCTTTGGACTTTTATTCTGATGAGGAATCTATACATACACTAGGGCATTTGAGGATTATGACCTCTTTTGAGCAATCCTGGACTGCCCTCCTACAGTCAATTTCTCATATTTTGTTGTGCTACACAACTATTTCTGGAGTCCCATTACTTGGAATCATAAAGAACAATTCTGGCCTCCCCAGGTCAAGTAACTCAGAATATGCCTGGGGTAATGACTAAGTCAAATTTAGGTGGGAAGAGGGAAGGAGGAGCTTGAGATATTTGAGACCTTGGTACACTCCACTGGTGATGCTACATCTACGGGGTGGAACAGGCTGGGAGTTGTTGGGTAGGAGCTTATTTGGGATATAGAAGCTATCTGATAGCTTTCTTGTTTTAACCGTTCTTCCTAACTAGGTGCTAGGCTTTTTTGTCTCTATCTTCTGAAATATTCTAAGCAGGTAAGCTCCATTCAGATTTCAATGTTGTTGAGTCATCAGTCACGTCTGACTTTTCATATCCCATTTTGGGCTTTCTTGACAAAGATACTGGAGTGGTTTGCCATTTCCTTTTCCAGCTCATTTTACAGATGAGGACACTAAGACAGAGTAAAGTGACTTGCCCAGGGTCACACAGCTCAGAGGCACTTTTGAATTCAAGTCCTCCTAACTCCAGGGCTGGTACTCTATCCACTGCACTACTTAAATTTTGTTAATCAAAGGAAAATATTTTTTAGGTTCAAGGTGAGCAGATGCCATCTTTTGATGGGAAGGAGTGTTCCAAATCAGACTCCCAATATCTATCACCGAGGTTTGGCTCCTCACCAAACACTAGCTCCACGATGAATATACATAGCAAATACACCCATTTCTCCAACTCAACAGTAAAGCAGGTCAGAATTAGAAGAAGGAACATGCTCCCAACTGAGAGCAAGACAGTTCAGCTCCATCAAGAGAAGCTCAGATCTATCTGAGGAAAATTCCCTAACATCGCTAGTGTAGCGCCTGGAGAAATGAGCGTGATCAGGGCTGGCTCCTCCACCTGCTGACTTCATCCTGGTCATTACCTTTCTTCAGAGACCCGAACCAAGTCCAGCACTTCTCTTCCCAGTGCGTGCCAAATCGACCCCTCACAAAATCATGGAACATTGAACAATCTTCGTCAGTGAAGTTACTGGAGGTTGGATTTATACTCAAAATAAATTCTTATTGATAGTGTTTTATACTACCAGATTACTTCTTCCAGCATTCCTTCTCTTCCCTCCCAGAGAGCAATCTCACATAACAATGTTTTTAAAGAGAAAAAGAGAAGATGAGAAAAAAAAAACAGTAAAACCAACCAATGCCAGACAGAAGTCTGAAAATAATATACTACATCTATGGACCTCAAATCTCTGCAAAGAAGTGAGATGGAAAGGGAGAGTCTTTACATATTTCTTCTTTGAGGACATTCTTGTTCTTTGTAATGCTGGACATTCATTTTTAATTGTTGTGTAGTTGCTATTCAATTTAAATTAATAATTTACTTTGTTGTAGTCATAAGGGTAGGTAGGTGGCAAAGAAGATAGGGTACCAGGACTGGGATCAGGAAGACTCATATTCCAGAGTTCTAATCCAGCCTCAGACACTTATTAGCTGTGCGATGCTGGGAAAGTCACTTAGCCCTGTTTGCCTCAGTTTCCTCATCTGTAAAATTAAATGAAGAAAAAAGTGGCAACCACTCTAGTTTTTTTGCCAAGAAAACTCTAAATGGGGTCACAGAGAACAGGACAAGACTAAAAAATGACAACTGAATTTGATCATTTCAGAGAAGTCACTGACCTCTTTCCGAGGCCATTTCTCCATCACAGAGCTTTGTCTGGAAAGACCTTTGTAAGGTACTGTTGTAATATGTGAGTCATTATAACACCAAAGAAGATGGCTCACATTTCACATTTTGTTTGTTTTACATAGCTGAAGTGATTTTTGGTGTATAATAATTCCTAAATTTTGGTTTTAATTCTGTCTATAGATTTTAGTCATTAAAAAGTTTAATTGAAAATTGAAGGCTGGAATCCATATTGTCCTTCAGAATGCCATTCCTTTTAAATCATATTCAGAAGTAGAGAGCTGGACAGCAAATTAAACAATATGAATGCACTGCAAAAACACAAACAACCAAGAAATACAGAACATTATGAAATGCAAAATGGATAATTCTGATTACATTAAATTGAAAAGGTTTTCTACAAAGCCACTGCAACCAAGATTAGGAGGGAAAGCTGAAAATGAAGAAAGTTTTTCCAACCTGTCTCTGATAAAGGCTTCATTTCTAAAATATGTAGAGAACTGAGTCAAATTGATAAGAATACAACTCATTCCCCAATTGATAAATGGGCAAAGGATATGAACATTTTTTCAGAGGAAGAGATTAAAGTTATTTATAGTCATATAAAAAATGTTCTAAATCACTAGTGATTAGAGAAATGCAAATCAAAACAACTCTTAGGTATCACATCAAATCCATCAGATAGGCTAACATGACAAAACAGGAAAGTTATAAATGCTGGAGAAGATATGGGAAAATTGGAACGTTAATGCATTGTTGGTGGAGTTGTGAACTGATCCAATCATTCTGGAGAGCAATTTGGAACTATGCCCAAAGGGCTACAAAAATGTGCATACCCTTTGACCCTGAAATAACACTTCTAAAGATGTATCCTAAAAAGATCATAAAAATTGGAAAAGAACCCACATGTACAAAAATATTTATAACAGCTCTTTTTGTGGTGGCAAAGAACTGGAAATTGAGGGGATGCCCATCAATTTGATTTGTGAAACGGCTGAACAGGTTGTGATACATGGACATAATGGAATACTATTGTGTCATAAGAAATGATGAGCAGGCAGACTTCAGAAAAACCTGGAAAGACATATAAACTGATGCTGAGTGAGGGGAGCAGAACCAGGAGAACATTGTACACAGTAACAGCCACATTGTGTGATAACTGACTTTGATAGACTTGGTTCTTCTCAGCAATGCCAGGTTCTAAGACAACTCCAAGAGGCTCATGATGAAAAATGCCATCCATAGAGTCTGAATGCAGATCAGAGCATAGAATTTACTTTTTTTTGTTTTGCGTCTTCTTCTTCGTGGTTCATTCCGCTGGTTATAATACTTTGCAACGCGACTAATGTGAAAATACATTTAATGTGTATGGATATGAAGAGCCTATATCAGATTGCAAGCTGCCTTGGGGAGGAGGGAAGGGAGGGACAGGAGAAAATTTGAAACTCAAAAGCTTGTGGATCTGAATGTAGTAAACTAAAGATAAAATTTAAAAAGTTTTTTTAAAAAGTTGAGTTCAAGATCATTGACTGCAAATAAAATTCTGATTCATCTTAAAAGGACTTCAGATGCCAGATGAAATTTATAAAAAACTTTGCAGAAAAAACAATTGGTCATTTTTTAAAATTACATTTTAAGTAGGATCCTGGCCTAGCAGCAAAAGAAAAGAGTTAAATCTTAAAGTAAGACCCTTGGGTTGAATCCCAGTTCTGCTAATTATTAACTATGTGATGACGGGCGAATTATTTTTACCTGTCTGGGCCTCATATTACTTACCTGTCAAAATGAGGCTGGATTGCACAGTTCCTTCCAGTTAAATATGTGGTGGTGGTTTTTTTTTTGTTCAGTCCTGTGATTATTTTAGTGCAGGGAACTTCCATGGGTGCCCAGGTGGTGTAGTGGACAGAACACCAGGCCTGAAGTCAGGAAGAATGTCATGAGTTCAAATCTAGTCTTAGACATTTACTAGCTGTGTTACACTGGGGAAGTCACTTAACCCTGTTTGCCTCAGTTTCCTCATCTGTGAAATGAACTGGAGAAGAAAATGGCAAGGCCCTCCAGTATCTCTATCAGGAAAACCCCCAATGGGGACATGAAGAATCCAACATGACTGAAAGGACAGAACAACCACTGAGAACTTCTGGTGAGGAAATCCTTACAACGTCATGCAGATCTGCAGCTTAAGAGATGTGAGTGTTGCCTGGTGCAGGGAGATCAAGTGCATTGCGCGAGGGTGAAGGGAAGGGAAGGTGTCACACAGCCAGTAAGCTTTGGAACATAAGATGCTGGTCTCTAATAATTAAAAGTTTCTGAAGCTCCGACTTTGAGCCAGGAGCTGTGCTGTGCTAAGTGCTGGACTTGAACCCAGATTTTCCAGATTCAGAGACCAGCTCTCCATCTCCTACGCTGTACTGTCTTTCCTAAATCTATTATCGGCTAGTTCATCTTTTATAGTTTTCAGCCTTTGACAACTGTTTATTGAAGAAAAGTCTATACAAATACACATATTTATGAGAAACAGCATCTTGGGGCAGCTAGGTGGCGCAGTGAATAGAGCACCAGCTTTGGAGTCAGGAGAACCTGAGTTCAAATGTCGCCTCAGACACTTAACACTTGGTAGTCGTGTGACCTTGGGCAAGTCACTTAATCCCAATTACCCAGCATTCCCCCCTCCAAAAAAAAAACAACCCAGCATCTTTTTTTCTACTCTGGTTTCCTCTCCTACCTCTCCCACCACTCTCTCTTATATATATATATGTATATGTATATCTCATTATCTTTTCCCCTAAACCTTCCCCTCTACCCTACCCCCATTCCCTTCCTAAGCTCCAAACCCAGGAGACATCTTCAACTCCTTACTTATTCACCCAGATCTAATCTGCTGCCAAGGGCTGTTGGTTTCACCTTTGCAGCACCTCTCCAATACACCCTCCTCTCCCTGACTCCTCTGGCACTGCCACCACTCTGGTGCTGCCCATCATCACCTCAAGCCTGGGCTACTGCAATAGCCAGCTGGCAGGCCTGCCTGCCTCAAAGTCCTCCCCACTGCCTCCATCCTCCATTCTGGCACAAAAGTGATTTTCCTAAAGCCAAGTGTGACCTTGTCGTCTCTCCTCCCTTTCAACAGACTTAGTAAGCTCCCTATTACCACCAGGGTCAAATCTAGAAGCCTCTGGCACTCACAGTTCTTCCGAATCCATCCCCCTCTCACCTTTCCATCTTCCTGCACTTCACCTTTCCTCTTGCCCCACACGTACTCTTTGATCTAGGGACACCAGCCTCCTGGCTGTTCCACCTCTGCTAGTCTCTCTCTGGCTATCCCTCTTGCCTGGGATGCTCTCCCTCCTCATCTCTCACTACTTGGCTTCCTTTAGGTCTCAATTAAAATCCCACCTTCCACAGGAAACTTCTCCCAACTCCTCCTAATTCTAATGCTTCCCTTTTCCTTTTCCCTATTTTTCCTGTCAATAACAGAGATAGATTTGTTTGTTGCCTCCCCCTTTTATACTGTGAGCTCCTTGAGGGCAGGGAATGTCTTTTGCCTTTTTTGTAGCCTTAGAGTTTAGTGAGTCGCTTGGAACATATTAGGTCCTTAATATTGACTAAATGATAAGGCAGATATTAGAGCCTTAATAAATGTTGACTAAATGATAATTGATGCTTTACAAGGAGGCTCAGGGAAGACTTGCCAAAGATCACAAAAGTAAGCATCAGAAGTAGAATTTGAACCCAGGCCTTCAAACTTCTCTCCACTGTATCACACTACCTCCAAGTGAACCATTAATATTATCTGCAAATAGAGACAACTGTTTCCTCTTCACTGCCTTAAATTTGTACCTTTTATTTCTCATCTTACTATTTCAGGTAACACTTCTGCTATGACATCAAGTAACAGTGGATACCCTTGCTTTACCCTTGTATTTAATGCAAAAACTTCCAGGGTCAATACAAACATATGTATTAATGTAAAAAAAAAAAAAAAGGAAGGACGGAGTGGAATTTGCCATTTCTCATAATTAGGGTATGTGGAAAGAAATATATAGATGAGGAAGGCGTGGAGAGAGGGGGCATCAGATGAACCTCACTGACAAATGAAGGCTGAATATGCAAACAGAAATATATCAAATTCAACAAAGAAATAAGCAGGGATAGGGAATGGTAGGAGTTAAGCATAGTGAGAAGAAAAACAAACTTCTCCATCCTGAATGGGGGATGGAAAAGGGAGGAGGGGGGAGAAAAATAAGGATCACAAGATCCAGGGAGAAAAAACAACTAAAATTTTAAGGGGGTGGTTTAGATTCCTTCTTAGATAACTGGGAAATGATTGAACAAGCTGTGGTTTATTAATGTAATGTATATTACAAAGGTACACACAAGTACCTTTTGATATAAATGTAATGGAATATGATTATATAAGTAATGGCAAAAAGAGAGACTATTTCAGAGACTCCTGGGTAGTTAGTGCTGATGTGACCAAAACTAGAACAATCTGCACAAGGTCAGCAACACCGTCAAGAAAAACAATGCTGAAAAGATTTAAGAAATCGAATTAACGCAACGACTAAACCGTATCTCCAAAATACCTGTGATGAAGCATGTTAGAGACAATACATTTTTGGATATGGTCACTTATTTATTCTAAGAGTTTCTTTTTTGCCCCTTTCTCTTGGTTTTCAATTTGGGAGAGGGTCTTGGGAGCAATGTCAGAAAGTGGTACCACTGTAACACACTTGAAAATCCAAAGGCACAAAGGAAGTACAGGCAATGGCTATTATAAAAGCAATATTTGGGGTTTATTATATACTTTTAAAAAAAAAGCCATGCTAAAAACCAGAAATTTGTAGTGTCATACGGAAACAAAAAAATAAAAGAAAAAAATCCAGTGTTTCTCCGTTACAAATAATATTAGCTATTTGATTTAGATATTTTCATCTTACTAAAAGGACTTTACATGCCATGCTTTTTAGGGTTTTTAACCTGAATCAGTGAGATATTTTAATGGAGACTTGTTTTCAACTCCATTTGAGGAGGCTGAGGCCTAGAGAGCGACTTGCCCAAGGTTGTACAGGTAGTAAATAGCTGAAATGGGATCCAAACCCATGCCCTTCAGACTCTCCATTCAGCACTTTCCCCAATTTACTGCACTTTTTATTTTTCCCAAATCCATTTCCTTTGAAAAATACGACAGCCCTTGGATAATTAGAAGTATCTGGAGATGTTCCTAAATCAGGATTGGGCATAGCTGCTTGAGAGCCTAGCATCCAAATTATAGTACACGGATGCCGTGTGACATGGTTATTTTCTTATTCCACATGTATGTATATAAACTAAATGTGGTGAGAAATGTGTGTTAACAGTTATAAAGCCATCATATTTGGATATCTGGTCCAATCTCGCATCTATCTGCAATAAAGGCCCCTCTAGAGTTTCCTGACATTTTTGTTACCAGTGGACTTGACCTGATGCTCTCGTGAGGTCCATTCTGCTGCTGAGTTGCTCCAATTATCAAGAAGCTGCTTTTCCTAACTTCTCTGTAACTGCTGGGTCACAGCAGCCAGAAAGAGGTCTGAGTGAAATGGGAAGGGGCAAAAGGATCACAAGGATGAACAGAGAGGCTGGGATTAGTGAAGGACTAGCTTTTGAGATCAAATAGCTCTTGAGAGGGTTCTGGAACAAAGGGTGGTTTCTTTTCATTTTTATAAGGCAGAGATGAGGGACCACTCCCCAGAGGAGTTGACTTTCTGATCATGTTCTCGGCAAGGTTGCTTCAGGTCTTTGGGCTGAGACAGGCACGAAAGCTACTCCTTAGATATGCTTGTTTTCTGTACATGAGTCATTAGTACAGATACAGCAAAAGCTTATGTACCGGTGTAGCAGCAAGCACTCTAGCATACCCAGGATGGCTGCTAGCACAGGCCCCTTGATCTGCTTTTCTAAAAGAAAACAACTCAAAAAGGGTTAACAATCTTACTTGAATCAATCAAACATGTATCATTTACCTAGTTCAGGGGGAAAAGTCAGCACCCTGAACTTCAGACAGGGCTTCCAGTTGTCTGGTCATCATATTCATATTTAGTTACCAGAGAGAGAAGCACCAGCATCTGGGTTTTCAAAGCTGGGGGCCTCAAGAGTCTCATCTGGTCAAATCACAGATCTCTTCCCAAAGTAAGCCCCGAAGCAAAACCTCATTTCAGAGTATATACAGCCTTTTCCAGGATCAGAGAACACCACAACCCTCGTAACCCACTTAACTACAAAGTAACAAAAGTTGTGCTTTCCTGAAAAATAAGTCTCCTACCACAGGCTCCATGTGAAAACATTCACCCTATTAGGGGACAGAGTATATTTTCAAATCAGGAAAAGGGCCTCAAATTCACCTAGGCCTATTAAGGGGCAGGGAAGATCTTCAAATTCCTATGACTATCCCAATTCCCTTTTAACATCAGGGATAGTGTGGCTGAGGTGCCAAATTACTCCTAATCAGACTGACATAGTTTCAGCATGGGGCACTGAATGAGGAGGCAGGAGCTCCATGTCCTGCCACAAATTCAATCATTTATCAGCCACATGACTTCAGCAAATCACCTAACTTCTTAAGGTGTCAGGTTCTTTAACCTAAGAAAATATGTATTTGGTTGCTTCCAGATCTAAAATTCTACGGTTCTGTGGGACTAAGCTCTAAAGTACATTTATACTGGGACTATCATTGTCTTTGCCTCAGTTCTTTCTTACCATTTCGATCCTACCCACTTCATTAAGAGGCGCAGACAAAATTATTTTAGCACAGCACCCTGAGTGCCATGGGAGGAAACAGAGACAAATCAACACAGAGAAAAACGCCAGTCTCACTAGTAACTCTGGATCATCATCTGTCTCGTAGGAAATACTGTAGCACACATACTGCATTTGTAATTCTAACACCCACTTAATTCACCCTTCCAAACACTGAAATGGTCTGAAATGACAAGCTAAGGCAAAAGCAAAGAGTAAGTTACTTTAAAAAATATATTTTGAGAAAGGAAAAGTATCTTTTAATGTAGTATTGTTTAATTTTCAAAAAAATTATACTTCGAAGTTACAAGTTCTTTTTCTGTAACAAAAGTTGTGCTACTAGATGGATTACTTCTGGATTCACCAAACAATCTAACAAGTCATCTGTAGAGAAGAATGGTTGAGAAGGGGATGTAGGGCTGTCAGAAACAATGTTACCTGCAAGTGGTATCTCAGCTTTATTCATCAGTCGTTGCTCTTCTGCATAATTTAATTTCCCCACACGTCCCCCACTTTCTGTAACAATGTCCTTACTATCACTCTCGGCGATTCCTCTTTCTGAAGATTCCTCTTGAAGACTGGGTAATACTGGAATTAGATCCAGGCCAAAGGGAATCTTCTCCTCAGGCTTTGCTGTACCCGTAGCTAAGTTATGATGAGCTGATTTTTTCTCCTTTGTTCTGGTGTGTACATCCAATTTCCTCTTTTTCAAGGGCGCCTCCACTCTGTGATCACCATTCACTTCAAACTCCGTGGGTATTAATGTCTCTGCTACTTTATTGTGTTCCAAATAGGCAGAAATGGCTCCATTTAAATACTGACAATTGATTTCATGACATGTTCCTTCTACCTAAGAAAAAGGAAAGATTTTTTTTTTAATGTAAGTTTGTCTTCAATTTTCCTACAAAACTAATAGCTTCATCTGAAGCTATCTTCCCAATAAATTATTAATTGATACAATAAAAATAAGAGGTTCCTTACTTCTGTAGGGTTTAACCAGGCTTTGGTATTAGTGGGATCTTCTGCAGCTTTCAAGGCACACACTAGCATTCGGGTGATGGCCTCTTCTATCCGAACATAATGGTCCTCCTCCTATGGATAGGGTGGAAAAAAAGACAAGCTACTTCAGTGATGATATTGTGAACCATGGCTAATTCTGGAGAAAGTATGTCTATCTTCCTTGAAGTTTTACTGGTTTCTTGCCAATGACACATGATACTTTAAGAACACACTGGCCAATGCTTGAGAAGCGGACACACACTTTCAATGTATCTAGGTAGTATATTCCTTGCAGAAGTATTTGTATACAAACTAACCTAGAACATTTTAGTTTAATCCAACTCATTTCAGATGTTTTCAAACTTTTTTCATTTTGATTCATTTAGAATTTTAGAAGTTTCTAAGACACACCAAGCATGAGCGTGCACATATCCACAATAAAATCTGGTAGTGTCTTCCTTACGTATTTAGGAAAAATGAAGGAAGTGAATGGTAGCCTTTCATAAACTTTTGCTTACAATACTGAAGAGAGCCTGGGGTGAGAAGGGCAGTCTTCACTTCATCCACACTTCATCTACAAGTGGCAGCTAGGTATCTCAGTGGATAGGACCCGGACCTGGAGTCAAGAAACCTGAGTTCAAAATGGCCTCAGAAACTTACTAGTTATGTGACTCTGGGCAAGTCACTTAACAAACTCTGCCTCAGTTTCCTTGGCTGTAAATGGAGATAATACTAACACCTACCTCCCAGAGCTATTGTGAGAATCAAATGAGATAATATTCATAAAGCACTGCGCAAACTTTTAAAGCATTATATAAATGCTAGATATTCAAAGTACAACTCTGATGTATTAAAATCATCTCTCTCTTCCCTCCCCTCTCACCCCCCAAGGACATAACATAACTGAATGCTGATTATGCCCAATCTTGGCCCTAGAGAAGAGTTAAAGAGGCATCTCTTCTACAAGCGAAAATGCTGTCTACACCGTCAGAAAGTCACTCTGAGGGTTGGTACTGCTCTTGCTTTCTTTGTTCCATGGGAAAGCTCATTTGGTGGCAATACGGTGTCTATCTTGAAATGGCTATGATGTAAAAAAAAAAGGCACCAAATAACACTTATTTTAAATGTAAAAAAAGCTAAAACACGCAGATACTACACATCTAAAATAGAGACAGGAAAAGATACTGCATGATCTTATCACTTCAACTAAATATAACTGAAAAGGAATCAAGAAAACAACATTCACAGACATTCATTCCTATTTCACCTCTTTGCAATCACCTAATACACTGCAGGCAGAATTCTAGGAAGCTTTCCCAAGAAAACTTCCTTATCACTCATCCTTCTGTATTCATTAACAGCTGTTCCATCTTCCAGTGAATGCATATGCAAAACTAGGGAGTTTTTTTAAAGTATTTTTATGTAACCTTAGACTATATTTTGATCCTGGCACTGAACTTGGACTCTCGTCCAAAAACTGCCCCCCACCTTTGGGCCTTCACCAGTAGCACTCCATGACCCCAAGTACTAACTGGGTTTTTGACATAACCACTCTGATGTTTCTGGGCTTCCCCGAAGTCTTTTCTCAATCCCTATATGGGGAGGCTTCTCCGTACTATGAAGACTTTCCGCTTCAGCATAGCCTAAACCGGTCCCATCTGGCTCTGCCCTGATAGAACAATATATCTTCTTGCTAATGTAAAATAACAGAAGGTAGAGAAGGCAACAATGAGAACTTCCACTTTGTAATTAATTCTTGGAAAGAAAAAAGTGGTTGGTGATGTGAACAGGAAGACAAGAGAAAGGGTCAATTTTCTCTTCTTTTTAATGGTTAGGAAAGAGAATACAGTGCACAAATTCTAGACTTTAGGAGTACATTTCTAGAAGTTTAGAGAACATAAATATATATAGCAAAGGAGATTCTAAAAATAAAACTGATTATTCAACTGGACCGAAAGTTACAAGGTTTTAACTTAACATTTAAAAGACTTTTTTCCCCTAACAATTACAAAGAACCTAGAGGCCAGGGAAGGAAGATCAATGTTGAAATGAAATGATATGGATAGACCTCAGATAATTGGACACCACCTTATGTCCTTGTGATCTGTCTGTTTCTGTCTGCTAAGTAAATTATGCTTTCATTTCCCCAGAAAGGATATAAAGCCAAGTCCCAGGAAATAAAGGGGATTATGTAGAAAGAGAAAGTCAGGTGAAATAAGGTTAGAATATCTCATCAGATAACTGCATTTTGTCACATGCTTGTATTTTTGTGGCCACGTGTCTTGTGTGGTCTGTCTTGTCTTCTTTCTCTATTAAACCAAGTAAGGGGACAGAGAAGCTGGCAGGCAGGGAAGCGGAGGGAGACATCTAAAGACCCATGGCAAAATGAAATAAGATGTGTACATCACACAAAATCTGTACCTGATGCCTTATTTGCCACAGCTGTTAGCCTAGAGTCTGACCAAGAGAGCTACAAAAAGACAAAAATGGTTATTGTTGCTTCAAGCAAGGAGAGAAGAGGAATTCTGCAGCAACCTGCAGGCCATGTTTTGTGTTTATGTACTGACAAGTACCTTGCAACAGCCACCCAAGGGTCTGAAAGAATGCATCTCTACTAGCCAGGTTACTGGAGGAATACGATGTTGCTTGAAAACACGTAAACATTGTTACATGTCCACTAGTCACAAGTATTATATGCTAGATATTGGGGGATAAAAGACAAAATGAAACTATTTCTGTCCTTAAAGCCCTCACAACTGGGGGAGAGATAACATGCACACAAATTAGGAAATATAAAAATACATGAAGCAGAAAGGGATTGGGGGGGCACTTAGAAGTGTGGGGGTGTCAGCAAAAGCCTTGTGAAGCAGGTGGTCCTTGGGCTGTGCCATGAAAGGAAGCTAAGGATTCCAAGAGGTGGGAGTGAGGGAGGAGAGGAGAGGAGAGGATTCCACCAAAGGGGCAGGCTGTGAAAAAGCAGAGTTGAGAGACACATGGCTGTGCCTGGGGAACAGCAAGTAGGTCAATTTGCCAGGACATTGAGAGTGTGAAGAACAGTAATGTGAAATCAATACAGAAAGATAGGTTGTAACCAGACTGTGAAGAGCTTCAGTGTCAGAGGAATTTGTATTTCATCCTTCAGGCTTTAGAGAGCCAGGAGGGTTTTCTGAGCAAGAGAACTGACACAGTCAGATGTGGGCTATGGGAATATCATTTTGGCAACAGCATAATGGATGGATCACTGGAAGTAAAGAGTAGAGGCAAGACCATCAATTAGGACAGTGGTTCTCAACCTGTGGGTCACAACCCCTTTGGGGGTCGAACGACCCTTTCACAGGGGTCACAGGGGTCACCCAAGACCATCAGAAAACACATATTTCCGATGGTCTTAGGAACCGAGACACAGCTCCTCTATCCGTCTCCAGAAGGGTCCACCCACATGAGTATTAAAGGGTCGCAGCATTAGGAAGGTTGAGAACCACTGAATTTGGAGCTTATTGCAATAGTGTAGGAACGAGGTGACGAGGGTGGAGTCTAGCATGGAGGAAGCACCAGTGATCTGAGAGATCTGTGGAGGGTGAAGTGACAAGACCTTGCAGCTGACTAGATACGGGAAGTGAGAGAGGTGATTCCAAGGTTAATGTTCACAGAAAGGGGGCAGAGGGGTGGGAAGAGAGAAGAGCCTTCCAAGGAGAAAATAAAGGAAAAGGATGGAAAGAGACAAAAGGAAATTCTCCCCTAGGCCACAGAAGAAAATGTGATCGAGAAGGAAGGGAAGATGAACCGATTAACATTAACAGTGACTTCGGGTCAAGCCCTTTCCACAGAGAGGAGTATCGAACTATCTAGGTATTCCCAGAAGTAATCATGTGGGAAAACAGTATTTGTCTGAAAAGACTGATAAGGACGCCAAAGGAGCTCACAAAACAAAAGGAAGGTGGAAAACAAGAGGAAGTACCTGGAGATCAATAAAAGGGAACGGTACAGCGCTGCGGGGCACAGAAGCCAAGCTCAGCTGCTGAAGGAAAGCAGATGAATTAAGAAGAGGCCGATTTGGAGAGTGGAGAGCTGGCTGTCAAGAGAGGGAGAACAAGATTCCAAGTCCTGAACCATGACTGTCAACACAGGAATTACAGGGGCTAGCGAGGGAGTAGAGCTAACAAGGGCTGATAAAAACATAAAGACATAGTCATTTTAGGAAGCCTAGAAAACGATAAGGAAATGTGGCAAAGAGCATTTGGACGAGATTCAACGAATGGTGATAGAGAACCCTATGTGGTCATATTACCTTCAGCCTGCCCGGAAAATGGAATCAAGGGAGGCAAACAGATCATGGCCCAGAAGCATGATATTGTAGTAATGGGGGAAATGTGACGATGTGGACATCTGCTAAAGCCCTCTTTGCCTGAAACAGAGCAGCTGAGAAATGTATAAGCTTCTTCAATGGTGTTTTGTTCCTCTGAAAAACTGAGGAAACAACGGGAAGAACAGCATTTTGGGATGCAATTCTAACCAACCTGAAGCTGCCTGCACAAGAGATTCCATTGCACCGTTTTCCTATAGCAGACTGCTTCCCCTCGTGTCTATCTTCAATCTAGTGGTGGCTTCTCTCCTGCCTACAAATATGCTTGTATCTCTCTCCCCCACCCTCACTTGATCCTTTCATCTCTACTGACTATTGCCCTGTATCTCTCCGGCCTTCTGTGGATAAACTGAAGGTCATCTACAACTGATGCTTCCACTTCCTCTTCTCTCTCTCCACAACCCAGCTTCTGACAGCATCATTCCACTGAAACTGTTCTCTTTTAAGTTACCAATGAGATCTAATAGCATGGAGGACGGTACCAGTCACAGGAGGAAAGAGATGTTGGGGCAGATGGTGTGGCCCAACTTGATTTATCTTCCTACCTGGCCTAAATCAAGTTGGTCCACACCATCTGCCCCAACATCTATTTCCTCCTAAGACTGGTACCGTCCTCCATACTTACATACAGATTTGCACAAATTCAAAGATGATTTGCAAGATGACTGGGTGGATCTTTAAAAGACTACGCTGCTGGCTCTAAAAGCAATTCTAATAAGATTCCAAGAATGTTTTGAGTAATGGTAGCATTGATTAAGTGTGTAACTTTCCAAATGATTGTTTTGAAGGGATCAACCCTCACTCATCTATATAAGTTTTTATTTGTTAAAACATCATTAAAATTCACTTTATTTTTACATATTTTACACTGACCCTAAAGAAATTATCTTCCTTCACAAAAGTAAAAAGAAGAATACCAGTTCAATCCAAGAGTTTATACTGACAGTGATGGGGTCGATGGATTCTACATAATGCCACCAGTGTCTGGGAACAAACAAGACCTGAAAATAAGAAAAACAGCTATTAGTATATTAGTAAGACATTTCATTTTTAATATTTAGGGGCAGGGACTTAACTCAGTTTGCTAAAAAAAAAATCAGAGCTTTGCATTTTGTATTGTGCGTCTCCTACTGGACTGCCTCTGGTAGTGGGACTGCCCTTCTTGCAAGAAGAAATAATTAAATAAATCTTTCCTGTCTCTACTTGGAGATATCTCTGCTTATTTTCATTTGGGCAGAATAGGTACTAAAGTTGGAGAAACTAGGAAATGCTTCTCATAGACTGGTGATTAAAGATACTATATTCCTTAAAGAATGCGTAGGATTCAGATAAATGAAGATGAGGAAGTGATAAGTTCTATTTTAGACAAGTTGAGAGTTAAGTAATATCAGAAAGGACTTTTAAGGGATAGAGTACAACACAGAAAACAGAGGGTTGAGTCAAGGTAGGCCCTTGTCCAACACTCTCAGATGGTGAGAGGAAAAATAAGTTAAAGAAAAAGGGGGAGAAGAACTTCAGTGTGTGGTGTCATGAAGACTGAGGAGGAAGATTAGAGGGGAGAGAAGAGAGTTTGCAGTAAAATGTTCTGCAAAGAGGGTCAAGAAAACAAAGCATTTAAAAAGGCCCTGGACTTGGTGATGAGCTCAGTGATGACCTGTATGTGTTATTTCAGGAGACTGGTGAGAAGTTAAGACTACAGGAGTCAGCTGGCAGTGAGCAAATGGAAGGAACAGATGAAGACTATTAATGTGAATTTGGCAACAAAAGGGAGAAGAAAAATGGGAGAGCAGGTGGAAGGAGGCAACAAGGTCAAATAAAGACTTTTTCAAGATAAGGGAAAGTTGTCCAGTCAGCTCTCCCTGTCTTCAATCCCATTCATCCTTTTCTAGGAGGCAGAGGAAAAGGATAGATTTAAAATACTAAAGAAGGATGAGGAAGCTCCCAGAGAGGGGAGACAGAAGTTATGAGAACAGGTGAGAGGGTTATCACTGGAAAGGAAGTATAGCTGCTTCCTTTGGGCTGGAGAGGATAAGAGAGTTCAAACAGTGGGTTATTTCAAGAGAGAAGACTGTGTATTTGTAAGCTCTTAAAATCAAACACTTCTTTTTATCCAGATTTAATTATGAAACATTAATTCATAGTAATATGACACAGAACTTCTCTGAGTTTAAAGAGTTGAAGACTTTCATTTTAGCTCCTGATAGGAATAGTCTTCTGCTATTTGGATAACTAAAGTTATCAGGGGCAGTTTACTGCGCTGGGGATAGAAGGATACAGGCTAAGGATAAGATCAGACAACATGAATAAATATGAAAACATACTAGATGAGTAACGGTCATCTGGGGGGATGAATGAAACCCTGTGGCTCTGTACTATGGATACGGAGACTGGAGAGAGCTATTGTAAGTAGGGTGGATTTTAGTGTAAGTAAGGTGGATTCTAGTGTGTGTAAAGTGTATTTTTGTTATTATTTCTTAGAGTTCAGTTTCTCAGGATCCATAGCCATAACAATCTCTTGTTCCCAGGTTTTAGATACGAGTTCCCATAACTATGGTTCAAAACATCACCACGCTTGCACAGCATTATATAATGATAAATAATATAAATATCCAGTGCGACTGCACAGCGAGAGACAGGGATGGGGCGATGTAGACTCGGGAGGCTATTGCAGGCCATGTGCCTTCTTTATCTGTTACGCTATAAAACAGGTGGTCAGTGAATGGGGAACCTTAGGGCTGAATACACGAATGCTATGCGTGCCTTGATAGGGGGCATCAAGGCTTGGGGAGAATCTGTTTGCCTCACCTGGCCTCCACTGAGGCCTGAGGGGATTTAGGGGATGCACAAGCAGTGCCTGTCTCAACTGACCCTATCAAGACGTAGGGGTAGCTGCCCCCGCTTCTCACTGGCCCCTGTGAGAAGGGTGATTAGGAAATGCTGCAGGAGTTTGTGCTTCCATCATCAGCAATCCTCTTCAGAGAAACTAGACTAGAATAAAAAGATTATTAACCCCTTCTTAGTGTCTTTCCTGTCTGACCAGATCAAGAGTGAACCTGTGCTGGCAGCCCTCCTGTGTGCTGCGTTTATCTGTCTTACAGCTATGTTCAACAAAAACCTTAGCTTAGAAATTCTTTTTATTGGTAATTGATCCAGTAGATCCAAGGGATCAACTTTCAATGCAAATAAGGTATTTTTCATTTTATCTCTTTCTGACCATGTGTGAATAGATCAATCTATGATACAGCCCTCTTACTCCTCTCTTCCACATCTAAACTAATGTTCACATTTGACAATGTATAGGTATATAAGCCAGAGACATGGGAATGTCAGATAGTAGGTGAATATCATAAACTCTGGAGAACTACTTTCAAAAATCTATGATCTCTTCAGAAGGTGTTACTTCAGCGGCATATTTGAAATGAAGTATTTTGTACTTTTATTACAAATCTGGTAAACACTTCAACTGTAAAGCTTATCCTTCACTACCTAAAGGAAAAGCTTTTCCTTCTTTATCTAAAGAGACTTAAAGGCAGTTTCTGCTTCACGAGTCTACTTATCAAGCATATACTTTATAATCTACTGGTTCTCACTAACTTCAACTATCACCAGTGTCTAGAACCAAACAAGAACTGAACAATAACACTGGTAACCATTCTATTTCTTAGGGGATTTCAGAACAGCTTTTCAAGAAAAAAGGAAATTAATAGGAGACCAGAAAAACTTTCCTAACCGGTAATCAAATACCAGAAGGCAAACAACAATGTGTTTTAAAAGTCTATAGAGAACTGAACTATAATTTATATAATTTAATATAATATATATGTGATATAACAAAAATAATTTACTTGAAGTTAATTCAGCTGCCCAGAAGGCAAACACCAATGTATGTTTAAAAATCTTTAGTTAGAGAACTGAACTATAATTTATAGAGTTTAACAGATATGTAACATGATACGATATGACAGAATATAATTTATTTGAAGTTAATCCAGATACCCAACTCACTTTTGGCAACTGGTCACAACCAGGCTCCTTTTAGTAATGATAACAACAACAAAATTACTACCCGCTTTCACACGGTGCTTTCAATGTTTCAAAGCACCGTACATATTAGAGCACACAAAATATCTGGAAAATGCTTTATCAACATAAAAGCGTTATCTACATACTAGCTATCAAGAGATACATCACTGTCTGCACCATCTTATCCGATTTTCAAAACAGCCCTGTGATGGGTGATTGTACCTAAGTGATGGAGGTGCCACTATTATCAACAATATAGAGATGAAGACATCGAGAGAGGTTAAAGTGGCTTCCCAGGAATCACAAAGCTAGCAAATGCTCATGCAGGATTGGAACTCAGTCCATCTCTGTATACACCAGTTATCAAGATGCCCTAAAATTTTATCTGATTTTGCCTTCTGGGTCAACACTCACTGGTCTGAACTGTCATTGCAATCTCTCCTATCTGACCCTTACTCTATTTGAAGAATTATTACAAGGACATTCTGGGAGCCTGACGTGGGTGCAAGGGGCACAGTGAGCTCTGAGGGTAACCCTTCCCCACTCCTCAGTCACAGAAACCAAACTCTCTTCCCTCTGCCCATTTCCAACACATTGTCAGGAAGACACTTATTTTTTGAAGCTCAATATGAGGGGGAAGGGCAGGAAGGAAAGCCTTCCGGCTCACAAGAGGAGAGGATACAGGGGTGAGAAGGAATGCCATCGCCTCTCTCCCTTTTAAATGCGAGGATTACCTGTCCTGGGCAGAGTGTAACCACGTGCCTTTGAGCTTTCAGAAACTGAGGAAAGTGTTTGAAGTCAGGGTTCACGACACTGACTTTGCTGAAAACACTAGACTCTTCATAGGGGATCCTGGTTGGATAAAGACAAGCCGTATCTTCAGGAGGGAAGAGATGCCATTCTTTCCTAACCAGAGGTGAAAGGATGATGGTTAATACTCTGTGCTGGATAACAGACAGTGTAAAGTCACAGTCATCACCTAACTGAACTAATTAAAATTAAAGGAGAACAAGCACAGTTCTAAGAATCATACCCTTTAGAGCTGGAAGGGACCTTGAAAGTAACCTAATTCAAACTGCAGAAACTCTCTACATCACACCCAGCCTATACTGGATGCCTTTTGCGCTGCTGGCAGGCTTTAATTTTTAGACGTTTCAATCTTCCGCTGAGCTAACGTCCACACCTTTGAGACTTCCACCCACTGCACCCTGTTCTGTCTTACGGATTGCGTCCACCCTCTGTTCTACAACATGATAGCTTTTCAAATATTCAAAGATAACTAGCAGATACGTCTGCAGGCTTCCCTCTTTCGCGTTAAATGTAACCAGTGCTTCCAACCCTGCCAACCATGACATGGCTTCTCCAAGTTTTATTATGCTGGTCATAAATTTCCCAAGTTAAGAATCTTTTAAGTGATTGTCACTTAAGCAATGGACATGTACCACTGCCTTTAAAACAGAAAAAAGGGTTAACTATTGAAAAGGCTGATGACCTAAAGAAAAACAGTAAATTAGTCTATTCACCTTTAATTTTTTTAAAATTTTACTATTCAAATATAAATAAACACACTATTTAGTTCCAGATTATGGCTAGTTAATTAAGAGGGAGATGGGAGTAGGACAGGGAAGGAGAGGAGGAAAAAGGAAATAAATTTTGGGGAGAGAGAGAGCATGATGAGGTGCTCATTTCACTGAAGCAGCGTATTTCAGTCTCCTTTCACTCTGCTGTTCACAGAAAAGAAACTAGAAGAGGACAGAGTAGAAGAATGAAAAGCTTTATGAGACTGAGCTGAGAGGGTCAGTGTTAAGCTGTTGCTATAACCAACTGGCCTGTAGCTATCAGAGCAGTAGTAATAACTAACATATAGGCGCTTTGAAGAGTGTCACACAGCTCACCTCACTTGAGCCTCAACAATAAGGTAACAATATGGAACAGAGAGCACCAGTATTACTGTCTTCATTTTACAGATGAAGAAACTGAGCTTCAGAGATTAAATGA
The DNA here is from genome assembly GCA_028646515.1 of Pseudochirops corinnae. Taxonomy (NCBI): domain Eukaryota; kingdom Metazoa; phylum Chordata; class Mammalia; order Diprotodontia; family Pseudocheiridae; genus Pseudochirops; species Pseudochirops corinnae. The sequence goes on from CM053588.1 coordinate 291,077,013, forward strand.
TTTGTTCAAGGTCACACACTAGTAACACAAGTACAAGCCCAAATCAGGGCTTCCTAACAAGTTCGGCACTCTAACTCATTCCCAGGCAAAGTCTGATTTTTAAAAAATTCTTTCAAAAAAATTAATGCATTTTGGTCTTTTAGTCACAATCTAGTTCTCCACCCCAAAACCAAAAAGCAAATAGTTAAAATCAACCTTTATCAACCTCATCAACCTTGGCTTTTCAAATTTCAAAGTAGATTTCTGAAATAAAGGTTTATTTTCCCATAAAACTGTGAGATTCTGATAGATGAGTGAAGCTATGGCTTTAGTTTTAGAAATATACTATTATAGTTTTCTATTATGAGACTTTGTATATTACAAGAGTACTGATTTCTAGTAGCTTACTTTTGAATCTTTGAGTTCTCCCTCAATTTATATGATTATCAATATCCTTCTGATATGCAAAATATACTAGTTTTTGTATTTATAGAGAGATGAAAACAGTTTCAGTAAACAGATTTCAGTAAATTAAACTTGAGAGTGCTAATCCTCTCTCCATCTCTGCTGAAGAAACTAAGCCAACAGATATGACTGCAAACATTTATTTCAAATTTCAAAGTGCATTTATTCGCAAAAGTTTGGCAGCCTGATGTCAACGGATCAATAGATGGGTGACTTGTTCCTGGTGGGTATTTGAAAAATACTTGTTAAAGGAAAAAAAAAGAGTCTAATAAATATAATTATGGTACTAAGAAATGTTTTTGCCTTTCAATTGTCATTAATTATTTTTCTTTAAGAAAAAAGGACAGCAATGTAATTGGTAGGAAATATTTCTAGTAGAATCAGTTGTAATTGCAAAACAAAACCCCAAAAGTTAGAAACAAACTAAGTGCCCAACATGTGGAGAACATACGAATAAATTATGGCGTATCATTGAACTGGAAAATCGTGTCATCTGAGATAACAAATTCAAAGAAATACAGACTTATATAAATTGAGTACAGAAAGCAGAATCCAAAGAACACACCAACTGACATCTGTGTAAAGTAAGTCATCACTGGCAACAGCAATCGCAATAAACACTTCAGAGAACTTTGCTACTACCTTGATAAAGCTAGATTAGACATCATTTTTTTCTTTTAAAGGAGGATGGGGTGAGAGGGGGGATGATGGAGGGGAGGGCTGCTGGAAGCGCACACTTCTGTAAAGGGACAGGGACAGGGTAGAGAACAGAACAAGGAGGGGTGGGATAGGAAGGAGGGACATACGATCAGTCTCTCGCAATGTGCCCCCTGTGGAGAGGTTCTGCGTAAGTACACAAGTACAGCCTGTATTGAACTGCTTGTCCTTCCAGTGGGGCTGGGTGACGAGGGAGGAAGGGACAGAATCTGGAATTCAAAGTTCTATAATCAAAAGTTAAAAACATATATGTATATATAAAATTAAAAAAAGAATACACATGTTGACGATCACTGTTTTCACATTTTGATTTTATTTCGTAGTTTATCTAATGCCAATAATGATTTTTAATCATCAAATCTAACGGCCACTCTCAGTCCACCTCCTTCAGAACCCTCTGCAGCCTCGGACGCTGCTCTCCGCCCTCTTCCCCTGAAACTGCCTGCTCTACAGGTTCCTCTGACACTGCTCTCTCCAGGAAGGGTGGGGAAGTCAGTTCCAACAGGAGGAAAGGCCTTCGATCTGCCAACGGGTCACTGGTCACCTTCGAGAGAGTGGCGTGGTGGTGACTGGCTTCCGAAAGAGGAGGAGTTACCGGCTAGTAAGAAAGAAGCAGTGACCACAGAACAGTCTTTATGAGGTGTTTAGCAACTGAAGGGTTCTAAGAGAGATGGATGGTCTGAGGCAGGGCAGCAAGCGAAAGGAAATTTTATTTGTAGGATGGGGGAGACCTGAGCACATTTAAGGGTAAAAGGAGAACAAAAAGTGAGGATGAGCAATGGAGCAAGGTCCTTGAGAAAGTAGGAAAACAAGGGACTAAGAGTATAAGAATTAGGCATAAGTCTGGACAGGAAATGTAAATTGGTCTGGCTGTTTTAGAAAGTGTAATTTGGAACTATTATCCAATATTTATTAATCTGTGCATACCCCTGGATCCATCAATATCACTAGTAGGACTACAACCCAAAGAAAGAGGGAAAAGATTCTTTTCAAATGAAAAATATTTACACTATCTTTTTTTTTGTTTGGTCTGTAAGACCTAGAACTAAAGAGGGTGATCATCAATTGGGGAACGGCCAAACAAATTATATTGTGTGAATGCAGTGGAATCTTGTTGTGCTGTAAGAAAAAATGAAGGAAAGAAACCTGGGAAATCTTATATGAAATGATGCAGGGGAAAGTGAGCACAACCTGGTGAATAATCTATGCAGTAATGAGAACATTGTGAAGATAAACTTTGATAGACTTAATAACTGATCGATGCAATGACCAACCTTGATTCTAGAGGAACAATGATGAAGAATGTTCCCCACTTTCTGAGAGAAGAGTGATGGACTGAAAATCCAGAATAAGACACATTTTGGATATGCCAGAATTTTCAAAAACAAAAGTTTTTTCTTTCATTTTTTTGGGGGGGACAGAGTTGAGAGGGGGAGAAAGTAAATACTTGTTAACTGAAAAAACATTTCATTAGAAATTACATTAAATTAAAAACCATATAATTAGTGGGAGGGAAAACGGAGAGGTATGGAGGTGACAAGGGAGCTCAGGATAGATGGCTTTATTCTTCTCAGTAAAGTAGGAATGAAGGTCAGCTGCTTATAGAAAGTCAATGACTGTGGAGCTGGAAGACTTGAAGAAGCACAGAATAGCTGTAGTGATGAGTGAGGCATCAAGCTACCAAAGGTGAATAAGAACTGCCAGACAAGAGGATCTAGGTGAAATCAGAGGGCTTGTTCTTCTGCAGGAGGAATGTGACAGTAGACACAGAGCTGGACTTGGGAAAGACCTTGAAGTCTCAATTCTAAGCTCAGCACATGATCCCTGTAGGACCATGGGCAAGTGACTTAACCTCCCTGGCCTCAGCTGAATCATCTGTGAAGTATGGGCCATGGGATCATATATCCAGAATAGGAAAGGGCCCTTGGAGATTACACAGTCCATAATTGTACAGTCTGGCAAACTGAGGCCCAAAGACAGTAAGTGATATGGCCAAGGTCACACAGGTACTGAGTGGCAGAGCCATGCTTTGAATGCAGGCCTGTGGCTCCACATTCAGGACTCTCCACTGTGTATGCCATGCAACCTTTAATGGCACTGCTATGACCCAGCTCACAAGGTTACTAGGAGAAAAGCACTTTGCAAACTCTAAGGTACTGTTGGAATGTTAGTTGTTTCTTACAGTGAACCAGTCAGCACCACTCTGTGATGTCCTTCAGTGCTCAGCGCCTCAGGCATAGGAATGGAGAAGGCAAATAGCATGGCTTCCCCAGGATGTGTGATCAGCAAGAACAGTGGAAGGAGAAGGACAGAAGGAATTTCAGGAGTGGAGATGCCACGCTGCTGAAACTTCTGACTCTTGGGTCAGAACGGTATAAGGTTCATGGTACAGACAGAACAAAGCTGACAGATTAGGGAAACAGTTAGAAGTCAAGAGGAGCAAAAGAAGCAAGGTTTGGTGGTAGAGAGGCCATAAAAGGGCAAGAGATTCTGCTGAGAGAGAATTTTATAATTCAAGACATTGGCAGGTGGGAACTCACCAGTAATGGTGAGGTCCAAGGTATGTCACTCCTATGAAGAGCTGAGGCCCAGTTGGGGACAGTAACACCAAGGGTAGAGGTGTGCAAGAATTCCAAAAGCAGAGCAACAGGGAGGTCATCAACGTGAAGTCACCAAGAATGATGAGTTAAGGTAGAGCAAAAGGCAAGCCAAGTATTTAAGTTACTGAGGATAGAAGAGAGTAGATGGTAATGAAAAGGATCAGGTGTGGGTGACTTAATCAGATGGAACTGACTTCAAAGGAAAAACTGCTGAGTGATGGTGCCAAAGCAAGGGTTTAGAAGTGGCAGGAACGGGGGCAGAACCAAGATGGAGGAGTAAAAGCAGGAACTTGCTTGAGCTCACACTCCAGCCACCTCCAATATCTATAAAAAAAGGACTCTAAACAAATTTTAGAGCTACAGAACCCAAAATGACAGAGAGAAACAAATCTCCCACTGAATACAGCCTGGCAGGCCAACAGGAAGGGTCTACCACACTGGGCTGGGAGCCAAGCACCATGCCACGTGAGCCACACTGACCCAGACACACGGCCCAGAATGGCCAGAGCAGACTTCAGGAGAATTAATCACCCACAGCTGTGATGGTTTCCAGACTTCTCAACCCATAAACACCAAAGAGAAAGTAAAAAGTCAGCAGGGGAACTGTTGATGCTGAGCGAGAGAAAACCCTGTTCCAGCCCCTACCTCTGGGACAGCAGAGGTAGTCGCTGCAGCAGCCGGCAGGCTGCCTCCTGAGCTCCAGGCCTACAGAAATGTGGGAGGACCAAAGTGGCTGACCAGAAGGCATTTGAAGGAATCTCTCTGCTAATGCTGAGGTAAGATTCTCTTGCTCTGCACTGTCTGGATCTGGGTCGCAGTCTTGGGTGGCAGTTCTGGGGTGAGGAGCACTAGCGTGGCCAAACTTGTTGAGACTGTTGAGAGGCAGTCTTCCTCCAAGTTTTGAGGCAGGTGCCTAGAAGAAGGCACAACAGCTTTCTGACAACAGCTGTGCAAAGCCCCAGAAATTTGGGACACAGCACTCTCCACTCTAGTAGCAAAGTTGTACTGTAGCAAAGAGCTCAAAAGTCAATTACTAGAAGTAATTGGCCAGCAAGATGAGCACACAGAGAAAGCATAATCAAACTACAGAATCGTTTTTTAGGGACAAAGACAATAAAAACATAGAACCAGAAGAAGACAACAAAGTCAAAACTCTTGCATCAAAAGCCTCCAAGAAAAATATGCAGGCCAAGAAGGACTTTGAGGGGTTGCTAGGTGGCGCAGTGAATAGAGCACCAGCCCTGAAGTCAGGAGGACCTGAGTTCAAATCTGGCCTCAGACACTTAAAAACCCCAAACAAACAACCTAGCCATGTGACCTTGGGCAAGTCACTTAACCCCAATTGCCCTACTTTCCCCCCTCCAAAAAGCAAAAAAAAAGAAAAGAAAAGAAAAAAGGACTTTGAAAATCAAGTAAGAGAAATAGTGGAAAAATTGGGAAGAGAAATGAGAATGATGCAAGAAAATCATGAAAAGCGAGTCAATAGCCTGCTAAAGGAGACCCCAAAAAATACTGAAGAAAATAACAACTTAAAAAATAGACTAACTCAAATGGCAAAAGAGGCCCAAAAAGCCACTGAGAAGAATGACTTGAAAAGTCAAATTGCCCAGATGGAAAAGGAATTTCAAAAACTCACTGAAGAGAATAATTCCTTCAAAATAAGACTGGAACAAATGGAAGCTAATGACTTTATGAGAAATCAAGACACCATTAAACAGATCCAAACAAATGAAAAAACAGAAGGCAATATGAAACTTCTCACTGGAAAAACCACAGACCTGGAAAATAGATCCAGAAGAGATCATTTAAAAATTACTGGATTACCTGAAAGCCATGATCAAAAAATGAGCCTAGACATCATCTTTCAAGACATTCTCAAGGAAAATTGCCCTGATATTCTAGAACCAGAAGGCAAAATAGAAACTGAAAGAATTCACCAATCACCTCTTGAAAAAGATCCCCAAAAGAAAACTAGGAATATTATAGCCAAATTCCAGAGGTCCAAATTCCAAATTCCAGGTCAAGGAGAAAATATTGCAAGCACTCAGGAAGAAACAATTTGAGTATTGTGGAAACACAATTAGGATAACATAAGATCTAGCAATTCCTACATTAAGGGACTGAAGGGCTTGGAATATGATTCCAGAGGTCAAAGGAGCTAGGATTAAAATCAAGAATCACCAACTCAGTGAAACTGAGTTTAATACTTCAGGGGAAAAGATAGGCATTCAATGAAATAGAGGACTTTCAAGTATTCTTGATGAAAAGATCAGAGCTGAACAGAAAATCTGACTTTCAAATACAAGAGGCAAGAGAAACATGAGAAGGTAAACAGGAAATAGAAATCCTAAGGAACTTATTAAAAGTTGAACTATTTACATTCCTACATGGAAAAATGATAATTGTAGCTCATGAGACTTTTCTCAGTATGAGGATTGTTTAAGGGAATATATGTGTGTGTGTATACATATGTGTATGTGTTTGTGTATACGTGTGTGTGTATATATGTATATATGTGTATCTACATGTATGTATTGGAGGGTGTATGGCTGTATGTATGTATGTGTGTATATATTTGTGTACATGTATACATAGAAAGCACAGGATGAGTTGAATATGAAGGAATGATATCTAAAAAATAAAATTAAGATGTGAGACAGGAATACATTGGGAGGAGAAAGGGTGAGATAGAATACGGTAAATTATCTCACATAAAAGAGGCAAGACAAAACTGTTACAATGGAGGGGAAGAGCAGGAAGGTGAAAGGAAATGAGTCAACCTAACTCTCAATGGATCTGGCTTAAGGAGGGAATAACATACATACTCAACTGGGTATCTTACCCTACAGGAAAGTAGAGGGGAAGAGGGGAAGAAGAAGGATGACAGAAGGGAGGGCAGTTTGGGGGAGAGGGTAGTTAGAAGCAAACACTTTTGAAAATGGACAGGGTCAAAGGAGAAAATAGAATGGGGGGGCTGGATAAGATGGAGGGAAATATAGTTAGTCTTGCACATTATAACTACTATGGAAATGTTTTGTACAACCACACATATACAACCTATACTGAATTGTTTGTCTTCACAGGGGGGTGGGTTAGGAGGGAAGAAGGGAAAGAATCTGGTACTCGAAGTTTTAAAAAGGAAATGATAAAAATTGCTTTTTACAGGCAACTTGGAAATAAAATATACAGGCAATGGGGTACAGAAATCCATCTTGCCCTACAAGAAAGTAGGGGGTAATGGGGGCAGATATAAGAGAGAACAGATTGGGGCAAGGGGTATTCAGTATGTTTGCTATCTTGGGGTGGGGGGTAGGGGAGAGACGGGGAGAAAAATTTGTAACTCAAAATCTTGTGGAAATGAATGTGAAAACCAAAAAAATAAATAAATAAATGGGAAAAAAATAGAAGTGGCAGTGAAATAAAGATCACAGTCCACAGATTTCAAATAAGGATGTAACTCAGCAATCACATATTCCAGCTCCCTCATTTTATAGAGGCAGAAAATGGGGACCAGTCAGGTTAAGAAACTTGCCAAAGGTCACATTGTTAATAAATGACAGAGTCAGGAATGTGACCTGAGGCTTCTCATTCCACTCCAGGGCAATGCTGAATATGCTGGCTGTTCTTCCTAGTCCTATCAGTTGTGAGAACACAGAAAAGGAACGTTCAGCACGGACAGATGTAATGGGGAGCAACATCTTCAGTGCAGCAAAGATAGAGTACTTGACCACAGTCAGGTTGAGATGGGTTTGATTCCCCTTTAGGTACTTACAAGCTGTGTGACCCTCAGCAAATCACTGACCTCTCTGGGGTTCAGTTTACTAATCTATAGAGTTGTTGTACCAACTGAAATAAAACACATAAAGTGCTCTGCAAACCTTAAAGCACTACCTAAATGTTAGGTACAAATACTACTACCACCACCACCACCACCACGACAACTAGATGAGGAAGAGATCGACCACGTTTATATAGTAATGTATAGCAAAAGGACAGCAACATCAGTGGTGGGAAATATTTCTAATAGAACCAGCTCTAAGAGCAAACGAAAACTCCCCCTCCAAACCTAGAGACAAAAGAAGCACTTAACACGGGGGGAGCAGATGAGTAAATGATGGCATATCGCTGAACTAGAGTACTGTGTCATAAGAGATAACAAATACAAGATTTCTAGAGGACGTGGAGGAAAGAGCAGGTAAAAGAGGACAGGACTGGGGAGCCTAGGGCTGGGCTGAGTAGGAAAAGAATAAGATGTAGGACGGAAGAGGATTTTCACCTTGGCAAGTAGTAGTTCTCAATGACTGAGCACAGGGGCAGCAGAAGGAAAAATATCAAACTAGTTTAACTTTAGTTTAGTTAAAATAAAAACGTTGACTAGTAAATACAGCAATTAGAAATAGGCAGACAGAAGCTTGTAGGCTTGACTAGTTCTAAACTCCAAACAAGAATGTTGGTACAATGGCACCTACTAATTGGCCTCATTAAAGTGAGAAAGGGCACACAGGGGTAGCCCAGAAAGGGAGGAGCACATCAGTGTTTGGATAAATATTCTGGCCATAGAACACTTGGGGCTTACAGCATACCAAGGGCTCACAAATGTTTGAAGGAAGGTCTGGGGCTATGAATTTCCTTTCTTGCCAATTACTCAGATAAACGTTATCTTTTCAGGTTTCTTTGGTCTCAGGTTTGTATCTTAAAGCTCCTACTCAGCTCTGGTCTTTTCCTCAGATGTGCTTGAACATCCTACATTCTACTAAAGGTCCATTTTTCTCCCCAGTAGGATTGTACTCATTCTTGCAGGATAAATTATTATTGATTATAAGCCCCTATTTTTTTGCCTCTTAGAATATTATATTCCTTTTTATGCAAATAATTTTTAAAATTTATTTTTAGTTTTCAAAGTTCATTTCCCAAAGATTTTGAGTTACAGATTTTCTTCCCTTCTCTCCCCTCCCCCTCACCCCAAGGTAGCAAGCATACTGAATACCACTACCCCAATCTCCCCCCCCGTACTCTCCTGTATTCTATACCCCATTGCCTGTATAGAATATTATATTCCAATATTGCCTCCTGTTTACAGCAGACGTCTGCAAGGTCTTGAGTGATGTCGTAATCAAATGAGATCATCTCTGTAAAAAGCACTAAGGCACATGGCCCAGCACAGAGCAGGCACTGCATAAATGCTTGTTCCCTTCCCTTCTTGTGCTGAAGGAGTAAAAGGAGGCAAGAGATTAAAACTGTCTTATCCTCAGGGGGATCCTTACTGGGAACACCAAGGGTCTTTGAAAATGGTTTGGAAATTACTGTGCTGTATCACACTACTTTCATAAAGATAGTCTTGGTTACCTTCCTTGTACCTGGAATACTAAGTTACAGCCATAGGAATCCAAATGGCAGGGGGTGTTGGCTCCCAGTGAGCCGATCCACAATGTGCTTTCTCTTCCATTTCTTCCAGGAAAACCAAAATCCGACCACACTACATTCTGTTTTGGAAAAATGAAGCTACAATCAATGAACTGATCAATTAATTTTTGGTGAGTTGCGTTGAAAAGTTAGTTCATTTAAAAGTCTGTGGTTTGGAATTCCAGAGGCACTGTCCCTTAGATATGAAGCTGGACATGGTGGTCAGGCGGCTAGGCCAACCCACAGAAGCCTACTGAACCTGTGAACTTTATAAAGTACAAAAATAATGAATTCCAACAAGTCAACAATAACTATTTGTCACTGTTTTGAAGGGAAACTGCATTTCAAAGTCCCAACTCCAAATGAAAGGGGATGTTCTCCCCACTGCAGTACAGTCCCTCACACTTTTCCCGTAGGGCATAATGAGGATACGTATGTTTCTGGGTAAATCACTTCTTAGACAAAGTCAAGCAATATGAATCTACATAGTGGCCATGTCCAAAAAGGTATCTCTTTTTTTTTTAACTGTGCCTATCGTTGCTCTGTCAGGAGGGGGGGTTCATGTGCTTCATCACAGATCCTCTGGAAACATGTCTGGTCACTGCCCTGATGAAAAGTTCGTAAACTTTCCAAAGTTCTTCTTAGAAACCCTGATCACTACAAAGACTAAACACAACGCCAAAGGCCTTACGCCCCCTCTGCAGACAGAGAGCTGACAGACTCAAATATGCAGAACGAAGCGAGTTTCCTTTTCTCTATTTGGGATAATTCAGAAATCTGCTCTGCAGGACTGTATGCATTTGTAATGGTTTCTGTTTTTCTTGCCTTCTGAGTATAAGAGGTGAGGGAGGGGGAAGAAGGAGGAGGGAGGGGATAGAAGAGCATTTGGAACTGAAAGTAAAATGATGTTGATGTCCTTGGGTAAATTGTGTTCTGCTGTCTTCAGTCTGTGTCAATACTATTAGCTTGGGTTTTGTAAAACATTAAACATTTTTAACCATTGGCATTTGAGAGGAAAGATATGTCAATGAAGGAGGGTAAAACTGCTTGCAAAGGATTTTGACATTTTTTAAGACCTTTAAATTTTTCTCAAGGTAAATTATCCGGACGAAAAGCAAGATAATGCCTTACCTGCAAAACATCTGTATTATCTCCGAATACACTGGTGAGATATTTATAGTCAGCATAAGCCCAGAACTTGGAATTATCATAATGGCTAAACGGTCCAGCAATGCCAGCACCTTGGCCACAGCTCCAGGCCAGAAATTCATCAAGTGTAGCGTCTACATAATTGCACATAGTTTCATACTGAGGAACTGCAACGGAAGTGAAAATAGTGTCAAATGTATACTTGAATACTCATTCCAAGAATAAAAATGAAAGTTGATTTCAACAATTACAATTGTAGCTCTCTTTGAATAAACTATGATCAGGAGCTTCTTTATTTGAATAAAAGTAAAATGACAGTGTAGAACACTTCATACCAAAGCATTAATGATGAAAAGCACAAATTGCCATGTTTTGCTTCTTAATCCTTAAGATTCACGGTAGTAAACACACTGCATCTCAGTACCTGCATTCAGAATACACCATAAACTTCTATGTGCTGCACCTCAAACACTGACATAATGGAGCTGGGGAGGATTCGCTAAAAGATAATCAAAATGTTCAAAGAAATGCAGTGGCTTCTGCCACCTTTCTGTCTGGAAAACTGAAGTCTCCAAAGGAATGCAATCCAAGTCTATTAAATTCTCATGTGACAGGATGAAATGAGACTTGTTTTTCTAATTCTAAAGTATTAGAACTTGGGGAAAGGAGAGGTGGGAGGGGTTATCTTTGAATCTTAAGGAAAATAAAAGGAAAAACGTAGTGTTGTTGGGAACACCCCCACGTCAAGAGAGAGAATTTGGGTGCCTCAAAGTAGATGTGGAAACACACTTCTCCTCTGGAAGTGTTAGAAAGGACTATGGATACAGAAAGTTGCATATGCTGTTCAATGTGATCCCATGTTACTTGTTTAATAATTCTTTTTATTTGTTACAAGGTGGTGGTGGGAGGGTATATTCAGAAAAGACTATGATATAAAAGCAAAATGTATCAATAATATTTATTATTTAAAAATTAAGTCAAGAAGGACTGGGTTCAAATCCCAGCTACTTAAAGGTTATATGAAATTCAATACATAAATTTCCTTCTTTGGGACTTAACTTCCTAATGTGTAATTGGGGAAGTTGGAGGAGATCATTTCTGAAGTCTATTCATATTTTATATTCTATGATCCTGTGACATGAATATCTCCAGAACTCACAGCCTACCATTTCAGAACTGGTGATAATATAACCTAAATGGAAAATTTGCTTTTGCTTTATCTATGAAGGAGTAATCTCTTAAATTAATAGCTTAAAAGGAACATGTTTAATGTACTTAGAACTTTAACACAATGAATGAAAATGGATGCTGTTCATACAAATGCATCTTAAATATTCATTAAAGCAGGCCCTATGGGACCATGTTAATAACTCAAGGTATAAAATAGACTTCAAAGTAATAAGACTTCTATTTCCTTAAAATATAATTTAATTCAGACTGGCCTTCCCTCCATTTAGTCTGATTCATTGAGGTTTTGGTTTGTTTTTTTTTAACACAATGGGTAGTAAACATATGGAAATTACACAAAAACTATGTAAGATCTGTAATAAATCATTAAGAAGGAACTATGGCTGTTCTGCATGCATTTCTAACTTAGTAAGGTAGTATTATGGAGGGCGTCTATTAAATTCTCCTCTGTCCAAAGACAGAATATTAAGTTGGACAAATTGCTACTTGATCCAGTTTATTGTTTTGATACCCTGTGTGATTCTGTAATTCTAAGGAGGCTTTTAACATAGTACTAAACAAATGTATGTTTCTGCCTCCATATTTATTCCTCCTTTATTCTGGCCTTGTGTTCTGAATCTTAAGTGCAAAGCAGAACACGTGATACCTTTTAATCTGTGGGGGCGCACTGTAAACATGAACTGAAAAAAACGTAAAACATGAACCCTGGTAGATCTCCCAAAAGAGAAAAGCCATCTGATGGCTCCCCTGCCTAGAAATGAGTGAGATGACCAGAGGGCATTACGGTATCATCACAAGCCATTGAAAGTGACTATTTCTGCAAGGTGACAAATGGCTCCTCCTCCTCCTTGCCCTTCACCCAAGCTCCTGCATCTAGAAAAGACTGTCTAACAATATTTATTCCCAGTCCCTTAGCAACAGCCGGGGGTTACTATTTTGCTAAAGGATCCAATATGCAAATGCAATTTATGCAAAACAAAGCTCTTCTACGACCTTGTAGAATGACTGGCTAACAACTCAAATGAGGAGCAGTCCTCACGTGTGTGTGATCGCTGCCTTTAGCTTTCAGAGGTGTGGGTACACTCATGTGCGTTCCAGGAAGAGAGACAGAGGCCCAACAAGCAGTGTCTTCCACATCACCTGTGCTCCTATGATGTCAGGTCATGTACAGACTCAGCTGATAAATGCGATAGAAAAGCTAGATTTTACTCTGGTTGTTATTATGACTAGGATCTTTTCCCAATAGGGCTACACAGGAATGCTTCACTTTACACAGCAGATTGTAGACATGCTCGGGAAAAGTTGCATGCACTCCCGGAAAATGTGTAAACAGGATATTTTAAATGTGCCTGGGAAAGCGGGTATTTGTTTTTGATCACGACAGTGAGTTCCTGTGTGTAGGTAGCTCCTCATAAAGAACCCCTTCACCAGTGCAGATCAGCACCCACACAGCTGCCCGAAGCACTTAAAGTCACATAAGTGACTTCCCCAAGGCCATGAAGCCAAGTGTGCTGGAGGCTAGACTTGAACCCAGGTCTTCTAGATTCCTAAGTGCAGTTTGTGATCCACTACTACACAATGCCTCTTAAGAAGTTGACTTTTAAAGTATCGGGTCATGGACCCTTTAAAAAAGAATAATCACCTTCCAATTGATCTTTTTGGGGAGTACAGCTCACTGCTGAGGACCCAGTCATGGCAAATGCTCATTTCTATAGTATTTTAAGGTAATACAGCATTTTCCTTGTTCCACCTTTTATCAAGGTGGAAACTGGGGCTCAGAGGGAAAGAGTGAGGGATTTGCTCCAGGGCTGCAGTCAGGAAGTCTCATGAGTTAGTTTTCAATTCGGGGGCCCTTGCGTGTCTGCCTGACCGCTGCTCCTCACCTCAAGCTGACATTTCCTCAGCAGGAAAAAAAAGAGAGGACTGGACAAGATGTTCTCTGAAGGTCCCTTCCAGCTCTAAAACTACAGAGAGGTCTGCTTTCTTATCTTAGTGAGGTGTATGTGTAAGGAGAACAAAAACAAAAAGCTGGCTGTTATATTTGTATGTGTTCTTCCTTATCTTCAATGAGATCAAATCAAGAATCTCCTTTTATATCAGGAACACCTTCATTTTCAGTGAAAAAAAAATGCCCATTCATTCAAACAAATGCTTAGGTATCGCTGTGGAAACCTTTCTAAGTTAAGCAGACCCTAGAGGCCTGCTGTGCTGCTCAGGGCCTGAAAGGAGGCTGGCAGGGAGAAGTTCTTGCCTGGTTCATTTTTATTCTGTTCCCTCTTTTCTGAGGAAATTGCCCTGGAACTTCTTATTCCCTCAAACACAACATAATAGAGAAACCTGGTGGGGAGGTGAGGAGACAGGGAGACATCTCAGCTTCTGCTCTTGCTCACCTTAAGACTTGCTGCCCAAAAAGCTCACGAAAACTTCTAATTGCAGGGTTTACTTTTGTGTGTCATGAACTGCTTTGTTAGTCTGGTGAAGTCTAGAGGTCCCTTCTCTGAATGTTTTTAAATGCATGAAATAAAACATACCGGATTCTAAAAGAAACCAATTATATTGAAATTCAGTTATCAAAGTATTAAAAAAAAAAATTTAAGGACCCTAGGTTAAGAATTTATTAGATTGAAAGCTACATATCTCTCTGGTTGTTTAAAAACAACAACAAAAACAAACCATAGGTGGTAGTTTAAACAACATGTTTCTTCAAAAAAAAAAAAAAACCGGTAGGAAAACAACTGTTATCAAGTGCTGGGTAGTCATTCCAATAAGCCCGGAGATATTGACAAATACTGACTGGCCTTCACTCCACAGCACTCGGCCCCACGGAGTCACCTAAACCTATTAATAGAACACCTTGCCCCTAGCGCTGTGGAGCACCATTTTTCCGTCAAGCCCTTTTATCCTAGAAAGTCTGCATTGGAGCTACCCTAAGCCACAATCTTCCTTTTCTGTTACAGCAAGTGGAGCCAAACGCAAACCAAAAAATTCATCTCCCAATGCAGAGTGCATAGTAAAATCGCTAGTTACTACTGAAAAGGCAGGGGATTAAACAGGGGATTGTCTTGAATGCTCTATCTAGCCAGCCCCATTCCAGTCGGCTATCCCCATCGCCTTCCTTACATCTGCCTTTAACTCTGGTTTCTACCAAAGTTCTGGCAACAGGGATCTAATAAACCCTACCATGGCTCCTGGAAAAGGTGTGTTAATCCACTGCTCCCCTCGCTGCTCCCTCAACCCACCATCTCTGTGAATTCCCAGATGAAAAACTCCTTTCCCTGATGACCATTCTCCAACAGGCACTCTCCTCCTCTAGTAGAAGTAAGCTCCCTGAGGGCAGGGACAGTCTTTCTTTTTTATTTGTGTCCCAAAACTTAGTGGAGTGCCAGGCACAAAGTAATGGTTTAATAAATGCTTTCTGGTATTTATACAGTCTTATCCCGTACTTCTATGATGGGAGTAATTATTCCCCCCACTTCAACCTCTCTTCCCCAATCCAAAAAAAAAAGACAAATGTTCCCTGTCTGCTTAAGACACCTTATTTCCTCAGGGCTCTCGTGTAGCTCAAAGCACAAATGTGTTTATTCCTCCTAGAAATGCCCAGAGGTAGTTCACTGACCAAAACACCCTCCCCACACACAAGAGACACAGGGCTGCTGGGTAAGATCACAGACCTGGTTCCAATACTTCTTCACTGCTGTGTGCCTCATGTACAGAAATCTCTTTTCCCAAATACTTTAAAAATGCTCTACCACTTTAGACTGTCTGGATATCAGTGCCGCGATTTGTTTATCCTCTTGCTAACTGTCTGCTCAGAGAGAGGTGCCCAAAGATAAGATTATACAACGTAAAGGGAGGATGAAGGTCAAACCACCATACTACTGATATTAGTGTAACAGCGTTACTTTTCCTATCACTCAACACATATTACATCTCAACATATAGGAATGCTTTACTTTTAATTCTTAACTGGCTGTACCATAATAATTGTAAGCCTTTTATTTAACTATTGGTGTATTTTGCCGTGGCGGGGTGCTACGAGAGGAAATGGACAACAGCTGCTCAGGATGGGCAGCCATGGATGGAGGGAACACGGAAATCAAAGAGGGCTCAGATCCACAGAGTGTTAAGAAGGCTATGCTGCCATGACCGTTATCATCATGATGGTTTTGTGCCTCCCCACATAGCCCCTGCCCTGCCCCCCCCCCCCACCTCCCATTCCTTAAAGCCTTGACTGTGCTACCTCATCTCCCAGAGCTTCACCATGACTCACTCCTTGATGCTGTTCCCTCCTTTTACTCACACTGGACACACAACCTAGCCCACCACTACCACACAAAGTTGTGAATGATGCAATCGGAGACCTTGCAACTTAGCTACTTGTAAAGGAGAACTCTTTGATACTTTCTTGTGGCACCTGCAAACTAACATTTTTTCTCACTGTTTTGATTTTGCTATCCTAACAATTTTAGACTGTCTACTTTAAAAATTTTACTTTAGGCACACAAACGCTTTCTTTTCAAACTTTATCATTAATGTTCTGTCATTTTTCACTAAAGCAGTTTAGGCAGTTGCTGCCTTTATCAAACTGACTATCAAATTTGCTATTTAAGAGGAAATTCAGCTAAGTTGATATTTGGCAGCTTATAAATAGGCATGTTTCTGAGTCTTGAAAAAGCTTCTGGAAATTACTCCTCCCAGTCAAAAACAGAACAGCCAAATACAAAAGAAAATACAATATGGACATGCTGCAGTTTGGGGCTTTTTCTCCAAAATGCTACAATTCCATACTGCATGCTGATCTTGGATAATTACCATTAAGTGCATCTACCAGGCTAAAGAAACTGACTCATAAATTGCCTAAAAGTGCTTATGTATCACGGCTTGGCTATTCCCAGCTTTAAAAGTCTATGATCTTACTTCTTAAATCAAGAACAAATGACTATTTCTACAAAAGGCATCTGAAGTTTCTCAAATAAGAGCAGAGAATTTTAGGCATTTTAACCTACAGAACATGAGTTGGAACATTTAAACTACAGGAGATTAAATTCACACTAGTCTTTAAAATATCTGGAAACTCTTAACAAGTATAAATATACGCCTCAGTAATTTTTTAAATGGATAAGACAAATTTTATATTAATTTTTGTCTGATATTTAACCTAAAAATGATAAATTAAGAGATATTACTTTTCACATGCTCAAATAATATGCCTAGGGATAAGGCTGGAAGAACAGCACTCGCAGATGGAGATACTCTAATGTGAAGACGAAAGAGTTCCAAAGTAAAGACTTTTTGGTGGTCATAAGGAGAAGTGTCAAACTCACCATTAGCAGCCAACGACTGACTATTTAGGGTAAGCACATGACGTGCTTCATCTGCTCATACTTAAGTTTTTTCCCTGGGCTTTGCAAAGAATCAAATGAAAAGAAAAGGTGTTAGAACCCGCTCACCTCGGGTTCCCTCCTGGACCACCTTCCTCACTTACCCTCCCTGGGGTCATCAGACGTCTCTGGATTGCTTATTCTTCTCGAACAGAGCTCCCCGCACACACAGATGGGTTTAGAAATGCAGCTTTATTGTTACATCTTCTCTTCCGTTCTCTCTCTCTTTTCTCACCTCTTACTTACCTCTCACTTCTACCCCTTCCTCCCCTCGCTCCCCTTTATCTCCCCCTGGGCAGACTAAGTCACGGGCCTCAGCAACATGGGCAAGAAGAAAGGGGGGGCTATCCCACTGGATGATACATGCTCAATGCTGTTAATCCACATTCCGCTAAGGCAGACAGCCTTATCAGGGCTCTGGCTCCTAGACCTTGGAATGCAACAGACCACCCAGAGGGCAGCAGGAAGGAGCAATGGGGGTTGGGGGCCCAACAAAAAGGGAACAATAAACTACCCTATTTCAACAAACAGAATACACATAGAGATAGTAGAAAGATCTCTGAGGTGTATTAAATTTTCAATTATCCAAAAACAAATTATCTACAACCAACCAACACTTCCTGGGTGTTTTATCTATACATAATACTCTCAACCTCCAAGGAGTTTCTCATTTATTTTAGCTGACAAGAAAAACACATATAAAATGCTGACAAAGAGTCTAGAATATGTATGATATCACAAATTATGTAATACCAATGCACTAAGACTTTAGAGCAGAAGAGAATAAAAACTGAGATGGCAGAGGGAGGACTTGAGTGGCCCCTTGAAAGATGGTGTCTTATTTCTATCAGAGCCAGAGAGAGGGAAAGAGATTCCAGGCAAGTACATCAGCCAAGAATGGAGGCAATGCAATGGAGATGGTGTGTTTGTGGGGCAGGAAGGGAACTCGTCTGATGAGAGCGGTATTACTGAGGAATGCTGGGAAAACACTGCTGAGACACAGAGATCTGCTCAAGATTTAAAGGAGATGAGCAATAACAATGGTTACTGCAGTAGTGGTGTGTGCAGGATGGTTATAATCCCGATTCATGAATGTCTGAAAATAATCCAGGCACGTCAGTGGAAGGAAGGTATTCTGAAGGAAAAAAATCAGTGTGAGTGAGTCACTGACTGAATGAGAGCATGAAACAGGCTGAAAAGTCTCAAGCTCAAACTGAAGATTACTTATCTATTTGTAGCATTGTCTAAATCTTCATTTTTTTCTTCACAAAGCCTTATTAACATATTTGTCTAAATAAAGGGTGGACTAATCTGCCTGGGGAGCTGCATTCAAGGGAATCTACCTAACTTCTCCAAATCAGACAGACACCTCTAAGGTGCCTCTCTCAACTCCGATGTTCTGTGATTCTAGGATCTTAGACCCAGCTTCAGAAGGGACCTCAGTGGCTATCTAGACCAACCCTGTTGCTTCTGCCCCTCCACCCCTCAACCGCCCTTTCTACAGCTGAGGAAACTGTGGCACAGGGAGGTTATACGACTTGCCAGAGGTCCCAGAGGAAGAAACCATCACAGGTGGGATTTGAACTCAGGTCCTCTGTCTCCAGAGTCATTTTTCTTCCCCTCCATCAGCTGCCTCCTAAGCTCCAAGCTTATGGAAAGAAAACTTTGTTTACTATGTCATACTATCCCATCCTAAGAAATAGTAAGTGTTGGCAAGAAAAGTTGGGCATCTTTGGGGTTGGGTTTATACCACATAGCTTCAATTCCTGCATACAAGTCCCAGAATATCAGAAATATTTTCCTTAGTGTGAAAAGGCATTACAATGTCAAATAAAAGCAAATTAGAAGTTAATCACTGCTCTGAGTAATTGGTACCACTATCACCATCCACGATCCCTCATACTGAAAGTTATCAAGAAAAAAGAAAAGAAAAAATTTAAAAGATATTTATGGATGATGAATAAATAGCCAAAGTGTAGCTCTTTAAGAGGATTATGAATACAAACAATTAAAAAATATGTGTTTTGTGTTTAGAAAGTACCTTGAACTGTGCTAAATTGGGATATGAAGATAAAACTCTGACTTTAAAATACACACACACACACACACACACACACACACACACACTCTCCTCAGAAGTCTTGATGTCATTTTAAGCTTTATTAACTTCAGAGGTATGAATGCTACAAACTTATCCTAAAAAAATTTGGAAATTAAATTATTTACAATTCTCATACTTAGTTTTGTGAATTTTGAACAATAATTTTAAAAATTTTAACAAGATAGACTACTTTATCATCATGCCCTACAAGTGTTGACAGTAACTGGTGGAGGTCCCCTTGCTTAGCCACTGTGGTCACATGATCTGTTTTTCACTAAATCTTTTTCTTGCAAGGTCCCTGAAAACTGTCACATATGCATCAAAACCTTGTTCACTTGATAATCTTAAGACCAGGTTTACAAACACAATCCTTTTAGTCACTGAGCAACAGCTGATGAAATTTTTCACCAAGTTTAAAAATCGACTATGGTGATTTAAACCACGAGATGGTGGTTATGTTGAACTTAGTAAGAAACATCAATATTTTGGAATTTTAAATAATCAGCCTTTCAAATGTTACTTCCAAGTTTGTAGCATCTCAAGTTATTAAAGCTTAAAAATGAAGTGAGATTTCTGGGAAACCCTGCAAGTACAGACATTTTGCTCTGTCTGTCCTTCATTCTCAGAGGACCATGACATCAGAGAATGAGACATGACTCGCAGCTGACTTGAATTTGAGTGAGGGAGGGCTGTGCAAGGTCACCAGCCTCACTTTCTCCTCCAGAGTCATTTGGGTCCAGTGACCAGATGTTGATCAGGATGGCTGGAGATGGCCCAAGATGCAATGGGAGACCCTGGCCCTTTTGAGCTAAGGTCTTTTCAGGTTCTCACTCTGAATGAGCTAACACCCATTCAATGAACAGGCCTCTTTAAGAAGTGAATCAAGGGATGGCCCTACTGGGAGGGGAAGACCGTCAGGGTTGCTGGCCAAAAGAGAAATAGTAACTATTTACTATTTTATATTACATATACACACACATGGATATATAAACACATGTGTAAATACAAGGAAAACAGTTTGGGGAGTTATGCGACAAGCTAAAATCTGAGGACACTCAGGCAAAAAACAGTGCCTGCTCTCCAGGAGTTCAGAGTACAAATAGGATATATCCTGGGTAAACTGTAAATAACCTGAGAGAGAAGGCACCAGAACTGAGGGGGTTTTCTGGCAGAAGATGGCTCTCCAGCTGAGACTCAAGGGAAGCCAGGAAGCAGAGATGAGAAGAAAGTTCCAGGCCAAGGGGACAACCTGTGAAAGTGCCAGGGATAGGGAGATAGAGTGTCACAAGCAAGGAAAAGCAAGAAGGCCAGTGTCTACGGATCCCAGAATACGTATTCAAATGTAAAATATGTGTTATATATATTTTTGTGTGTCAGTAGTGGAGATTCTGAGTATTATGTCCCAATCCCAGTTTCTCCACAAACCTTGTGATTTTTAATGGTGCTTTCTGGGAACACACAAGTTGGGATACAGTAGAACTGACTTTGTTCATCACAGAGGAAGGAGTTCAGGTGAGTTACTGTCCATAGGGTTTGTCCCAGGATGTGAGGTAGCAGTGTGTAGCTGAACATCAGGGAAGAACAAGGCAACTGTGGAAGTGCCTGGAAGAGGGTCTGGTACTGGATGGAATGGATCCTCAGAAAGGCGGCATCAGTGCAGCACCTGATGGGCAGCAATGCGCTTTATATATAACTCATCTGATCCTCACAACCACCATGGAAGGTAGATGCTATAAATTTTATCCTCATTTTGAAGAGGGAGAAACTGAAACAATCAGAGGTGAACTCCCTCAACCAGGGTCACATACTAACTAAGTGCTTGAGGCTGCATTTGAATTCCATTCTTCTGTCCTCCAAACCAGAGCTCCATCTGCTGCACCAAGAGGCTGTACGAAGCCCTCCAGGGTAAGCAAGTAAAATGATGGCAGTGCAGGGTAGGGGGCCAGAGAGAGGGAGGAGAACTAGGAAAGGCTTTAAGCAGCAGCAGTTTTAGACCAGGTTTCTTGAAGGAAACTAGGGATTCCAAGAGTTGTATACTAGAGATAGCTAATTAAATACTTAGATCTTTTATTACAAAGAAGTCCACTTCATGTTTGCCGTTTCAGGCAAAGAGGCAGAATCACATCCGCGCTGTATACAAAATCACAAAATAGTCTATCTAGAAGGTTCGTGAGATAGTGAACCCACAGCTGAAAGAATAATTTAGATCCTATGACTTAGAACTGGAAAGAACCTTAGAAACCACCTAGTTCAATCCCTTTTTACCCATAGGGAAAAAGAGGCTCAGAAATATGAAGTGACTTTCCTTTATGCAGAAAGCATCAAAGAAAAAATTACTGAATACATGAAATGTATCATCTTTTTGTACCATTTTGTATTAGTATCTTCAGGAATATCTTTAAATACAACACAGCAAATACATGTGTATAAAACATGTACGAGTGTTTTTTATATAGAATAATACTGTTTTGCTTAAGGAAATAAATGACAGTTCTAAAGTAGCTCCAAATAATTTTACCAAAACCTTCAAGAAACTTCCTATTTTTGTAATACAAATGGACAAACAGAAAAAAGGAGGTTCAGATTTCTCTAAAGACAAGAGCCGCTGCTGAGAAAGGAGAAATGAGATTAAAGCATCATTATAACTATCACACCTACTTGGAGTCCTACCTGTATCTGGTTTCTTCATTCCCATTCGGAATCGTAGCCGCTTCCCACACAACAGCTCAGAAAGACATTCAGCATTCCAGCGCTGGGCTGGCCAATCAAAAACCATGTTGCAGAAGACTGCAGGTTGTCGCAAAGACATTATAATTTCTTTTGCTTTCTCAGGAGTAAAAGGTTTGATAAGTTCACCTAGAAAAAAAATAACCATAGTTAATAAATGCCTAAAACTGTGATTTCCTCAAAGTTGGAAAAGTCAAATTAAGTGACAGCACTTCACACTACTATGAATTGTTCTACTGAACTGCCACTGTACGACACACTAATAAACAGACGGTGGAGCTGTCCTACTATTCTGTAAAGCAGTTTGGACTTTTGCTAAAAAAAATAACCAAAATGTCCTCACCCTCTCACCTAGAGGTCCCAGGTCCTCATCTACACCCCAGAGAAGTCAAAGACAGAAGGGGAAAGATCCTTTATATATCAAAGCATTCAAAAAAGCACTTTCTGTGATATCAAAGAACGGGAAAAATTAAATTCTCACCTGGTGAGGAATGCTTAAAGAAACTGTAGTACAAACATGTACTGGAATGCTACTGTTGATGTTTAAAATTGAGGGGTGCTAGAGACCCCAAAATACCAGTATGCTGGGTCCTGCCAAATGAATTCGACTCAAGCCTTCTCTCAGCCAAAGTAAAACAAAGTTTATTAAAGATTCACCATAATGGGTAGACTCTTAAGGGGCCTGAGCATTTGAATCACTAATGTAAAGCAGGCCAGATTGAATCATGAGCCTTTGTCAGGCTAGACAGAATCTGAGCACCTTCATGGAGGCAAGCTGGATCTTATATACAGAAAGACTGTGGGAGGGACCTAGGGGGGTCTACTAGTCTGGGATGATGGGAGGAGGGGTCCAGGGAGGATCTTGATGGGACTGAGGTCAGAGTCC
The DNA here is from genome assembly GCA_028646515.1 of Pseudochirops corinnae. Taxonomy (NCBI): domain Eukaryota; kingdom Metazoa; phylum Chordata; class Mammalia; order Diprotodontia; family Pseudocheiridae; genus Pseudochirops; species Pseudochirops corinnae. Next base: position 291,099,609 of record CM053588.1, read on the forward strand.
AGGAACCAAAAGAATGGAATTAAGACTAGGAAGCAGCTGAAAGCTACCTGGAGATAAAAGACAAAGGAGGGCTAGGCCAGTTTAAGGGTAACAGATTTGGGAAGAGTGATAATGCAATGATAAATAAGTGATAATGGCCTCAGGCTAACAGCAGATCAAGTGGGAAGATTCAAGGGGGCTCCCAGAGCCTATACCCCATCATTACCACACTTGTAAAAAAAGATGAATAGGAGGCAAGAAGAAAAGCATGGGAAGACTAATACAGTCAGTCAGTAAGCATTTATTAAATGTACTGTGTCACACTGTGCTAAGTACTAGGGATATGAAGACCAGTAATGGTTCCTGTTCTCATGGAACTCACAGTCTAACAGGAAAGATAACCAGTAAATAATCAGCAAGAAGAACCAAGGAAACAGTAAAGGTGCCTGCAATGACGTAAATAGAAAGAATAAAATGAAACGAATGCTGTGTTATTATAATGACAAAAATGGGTTCTGGAGAAGTGCTGAAAAAATGCACAAGGTGGTGGAAGTGCAGGTGAGGCGTCCTGAACAGACAGTCAGACTGGCTGGTAGACTGATTTTGTTGCTGAACCTCTCCGCTGACACTGCCTTTTAAAACCTTTCTTACAAGGGATACCCTTCCTCCTCTTCACTTGTATCATTTAAAAAAACCCACGACTGGTTCCGAAGCCACCACAGCAGGTTCTGTATGTCCCTTGTGAGTAATGGGAATGAGTGGAATCTAGAAGGGTTAAAACTGGCCACTCCCCAAATGGAGCGAACAGAGTGAGAGACAGACAGCCAGGTGTAGTGGAAGGTACACGAGAATCAGGAGACCTGGGTTTACTCTTTGACACTTACTGCCTGGGTATCCACAGACAAGTCACTTCTCTCCCTAAGCCTCAGTTTCTCCATCTGTAAAAGGACATGGTTAGATTGGTTTCCTCACTTATAAAACGAGATATTTGGACTAGACTGCTCTATTTCTTGTACTCGATACTTCATAGAGCTGTTGTAAAGAAAAGTGCTTTGTGACTCTTAGAGCACCATATAAAAATGAGTTATATACAAATATGATCCTGCTGTTTTTTAACAAGAAATGCAAACCTTCTGGAGAGCTAACATTCTAAAAGGGCAACGTGCAAAAGACCACCAGCTCTTGGGAGTTGTCTTCTCTGTATTTACTGCTCCTCATAGCAGCACAAGAGTTCAAATGGGCAGTCACTCTCCTTCCAAATCTCTCTACCATTTCTTACTCTGTATGATTGAGTCCTAGTTGAGCACCAATCAATAGTTGCCTAAGGGAACTCACAGGGCACACAGTAACAATCTTTTAGTGAATCCTTCAGCTTAAAGGCAACAGGTTTCCTAAGGTGAACAATAACCCCTGGGCAGGTTTAGGTAGGGGAAATACAGCTGAAGCCCAGGAAACTAGGTGATTTCAATAATCTTATCAAATCAGAGTTTCCATGGCAGATTCTGGTAGTTAATGGGCACAGTTCAGCCAGGCTTCAGTGGTAAACAGAGAACAGAGACAGACCAGCTGTATGATCCGTCACTAAAATTCTCAGTGCTCCACCTAAGACCATCGATTACAGGGCTTCAAGGGAATTTACCTAAAATTATAGTTCTTGAAAAATAGGTTAACTCTTGTGTAAAATATTAACAAAATACAACAAATCTAATAGAGTGAGTGCTGGTCTCTACCCAACACACTGAGCTAGCGGCACACACAACACCTCTACTGGTAAAAGATGATGCAGCATATACACAGCCCTGATGTGAAGCTTTCCTTCTTTAGATTATGTAGATGTACTAGTGCACTAATTATTGTGCGGCTTATAAAATACACAAAAACAGAAATTAGAAAGTATAAGGCGAAGATGAAACCAGGCATGGCCGCTTACTGAGCAGTGAAGTGACTCGGTCAGTCTGTGCTTTAGGAAAGCACTTTGGCAGCTCGGTGGAAGATGCTAGAGAAGACTTAAAACAATAAGGAGACCAGTCAGAAAGCCGTTGCAACGGTCCAGGCAAAAGATGATTAAGGCCTGGATTAGGGTGGTGTCCACAGAGTAGAAAGAAGGAGATAGGAGGCGGCTAGGTGGGGCAGTGAATAGAGCACCAGCCCTGGAGTCAGGAGGACCTGAGTTCAAATGCAGCCTCAGACACTTCTCTCTCTCTCTCTCTCTCTCTCTCTCTCTCTCTCTCTCTCTCACACACACACACACACACACACACACACACACACACACACACACACTAGCCGTGTGACCTTGGGCAAGTCACTTAAACCTAACTGCCCTCCAAAAAGCATAAATAAAAAAAAGAAGGGATAGATACTGAGAAACGTGGAGGTAGAAATGACAAGATCTGACGAGTAACTGGAAATGTGGTATATGAGAGGCATCAAACTCAGTCCAGAGCACTGCCCAACCAGATGAGAATGTAACTGGGACATGTTTAACAAAGTAAAGTGTAAAATCTGCCATTTCCCAAGACAGTGCACAAGCAGCAGGGATCGCTCTCTCTCTAAGCCTGCCGTCACCAGTCTAAGAGAAGGCTGCGACCTTGGCCAGCTTGACGGACGGTGATGCCTGTGCCCTCAACAAAAATGTGTGTGTGTGGGGAGACAATCAGCTCAGCATCAGATTATGTTGGGTCTGAAATACCAATGTGACACCTGTGTGAGATGTGCATCAGGCAGCTGGTGATGATTCAGGGCTGGATATACAGGTCTCAGAGGCACCTGCACAGACAGGATAATCAAACCCACTGCAGCTGATAAAATCATCAAGTGAGAACATACTGGAACAAAGCCTTGGGGTGGACACTCAGTTAGGGGGCGTGACATGGGTAATGATTCAGCAAAGGAAACCAACAGGTGGTCAGACTTGCAGGAAGAGAACCCCAAGAGCAGAGTGCAACGGCAACCTGAGGAGAGAGTTACCCAAACTGTCCCATGGCTGCACAGAGTTCAAGAACAACAAAGACCGAGAAAAGGCAAGCAGACTTGGCAACAAGGAGACCATCAGCAACTATGAAGAGAACGGTTTCAGTTAAGGGACAACACAAGGAAGGAAGAAGAGGTTAAGAACCTGCGAGATGGGAAGGGCAGTGGAAACTTGGACACAGACTACAGGCCGGGTTTGGGGCGGGGAATAAAATGTAAGTGCAACTCATTCATTTCTGCTTATCTCGTGCCTTTCCCTCTTTCCCATCAGAAAATGGGAGGTGGGGTGTTACTCACTGGCTACAGCCTGGAAAGACCAGGCTCCCATTGGGGAGGGGTGCCTATAGCCGACAGGAATAATACAAAGAGGAAAAAAACAACGTCTACACGTCCCTGACATGTAAGTTTGGGGTGGTTAAGCTGTAACTTCCTTGGGGGTTCATTCTTGAGAAACTACAGAATGAGCGAGGGTGAGAGAGAAAATGAGTGTGAATGTAAGGAAACATCAAAGGGCGTGGTCAAACTGTGCTGGGGACCAGGCCAGGATCAGCTGGGGAAGGGGGGTGTGGAGAAGGAAGTGGTATGTGATGCATCTTCCCACCTTCTGAACAACTCATCCACCTTAAGGCCATTACACTAAAGTTTTTTAAAGGCTTTGAATTTAAGTTTAAAAATTAAAATTTAACTATTCTGGGTAAAAAAAACATTAAGATTGGAATAGGATGTCAAATAGGTATTCCTCCTAGCTCTCTCTTGCTGCCTCTTTTCAGGGCTCCTAAAGGGGAATCATAAAGGCGAAGAGGTTCTCCTGCCTTATTTCCTTAATAACAGGACCTTCTGGATTCCCTTAGAATTCTTCTATCAATTACATTCAAGCATCCATTTGAAAGTTGTGGCTATAACACCACAGTACTTGAAAATAGGCTTTTGTTTATTTGATGACATTAGCAAATAATTATTGAGTACCTACTCTATTAAAGAAAAAGTATTTGTTAGAAGAATGACTTCAACAGATATTTATCACATTATGTGCCTAGAACTGCACATAAAGGATTATAACAAGGTCCCTAAAGGTGAAAACTGGCAGCAGCTAGGTGGCACAGTGAATAGAGCACTGGCCCTGGAGTCAGAAGGACCTGAATTCAAATCCAGCCTCAGACACTGGACATACCTACTAGCTGGGTAACCCTGAACAAGTCACTTAACCCCAAATCCTTTGCCTTCCCCCCTCAAAAAAAAAAAAAGAACAAAAAAAAGGAGAAAGCTGGAAATTCAGGACTAGGGTTTGAGAAAGAAACTAAGGCTTAAAAAATCATAGTGCTTGTTATCCCAAGAGTGGTAGAAAGGGCTGAAAATAGAAATGTTTTACATCCATATGGATTATATTAAGGAAATCTGGAGATGTCTGGAAGTATATCCTTTAATTTGGGGGCTTATATCTCAGAACCATGAGGAAGGTGGCAGCTTGTTAAAAACATCCTTTTTTAGTTAAACTGAAAATATTAGTAATATTTCCTCTAGTCTAAAAGCCTCTCCAGATTTTCCTTTCAGAAACCAAGTAAAGAAGGAGCCAGATAGCACAGTGGATAGAGCACCAGCCTGGAGTCAGAAGGACATGGAAGGCAAAGGAAGCCTCAGATAACTTACTAGTTGCGTGACCCTGGGCAAGTCACTTAACTCCAACTGCCTCTTCCATGCTCCCCCCACCCCCCAAAAAAAGGTAAGAAAAAGGAAAGCCAAGGCTTTTCTGATGACCATCTACACTCTGGTCTAATTTAGATCTAGTCAGTCTTCCACTCTAAAAGAAATGATTGGATTCTTAACTAAGAGTAATCTCTTCTTTCCCCATTCTTGAAGTAAGGGTCTGCTACAATCCACCCTAAGAAAGAATGACACTGCTCTGGGAGTACGGACCCATTTTTAATCCTAAAGTAATGGGGGAATGATTACTGTTCTGGAACTCAAAACTGTATTTAAGATATTATGATCTTCTTGTTTAAGAGTCCTATAAATGTTACTTCATATCATCCTGAGGATGATACAGGGAGTATGAGGAATTATGCCAGTTTGGACATCTCTGTAAGCTAGAAATGGCCTGGATATTAGAATAATGTTAAAATAAAATTGTTTCTGGAAGACCTGTTCAGCATACAGTATCAATATTTTTCCTTCAACATGAGTAACTCTGATCTCTCCTGCAACTCTAAGAAACAGACTGATTACTAGTAGGGATCATAGGCCCGACCTAGCATTGCATTTTATAAGTTTTAAAATAGGTATCAAACTCAAACAGAAAAGAATCCCTGCTGATCACATGTTAACTTGGAGAACCACAAATTGATATTATCTATGATGTACTGTATTTTTATTTATTTGTTAGACATTTCTGAATTACATATTATTAACCTGGTCCCAAATTTGACACCTCCGCTTTACAGTATTGTATCTGTGAGACCAAATGTCTAACAATTTACTTCCATGACTTTAAAAGGAGGCAAAGAAAAAGGCAGAACTGGCACCTCCTCGAGTCACTTTTTTTTGATTGTTTGGCTCAGTATCAAGAAAAAACTGCCCAGTAGTTTAGAATGGCCATAAAATAATTATCTCATTTGCAGAATTTATTTTCATATAGTTTTTCCACATGCAAATAGACATATGGCCAACAGAGGGCAGTAATAGCTACACAAAGATGTGTCACTAGAATGGAAACTCCTTGAGGGAACCCATGGTTTTCTCTTCATTGTTGTCTTCCTTACCTAGCACAATCACATAGTAGGACCTTAAAAAATGTTTGATTGATAGAATGGTTGGGCTCACTGCTCTCCATCTAATACCACACAGCTAAAAAGAAGAGTAGCAGCCAATGCGGTTTAGCTTTGGGTGTTGAAACTGGAATCAGGAAGACCTGAGTTCCACTTCGGCTTCAGATGAATAGATTTAACAGCAATGCAGCCCTGGGCAAATTAACTTAATCTCCCCATTCCTCATTTTCTTCACCTCTAACATGCAGATAATAATATGGTTGTCCTAAGGGTCAAATTAGATGTGTTAGAATTGGAAGGAAACTCAGGCAGCATCTAGCCCAACCCCTTCCCAAATCTTCCAAATCTCCAATTCTGATTACATCTCACTGTGCAACTCAAAAAACTTCAAAGGTTCCCCATTACCCACTAAATTAAGTCCAAACGCTTCAGGCTGGCCTTCAAGGTCGGCCACAAAATGGCTCAAAACTAACTTTCCCACCTTATCTCAGACTATTTCCTTTCACAGGCTAAGCCAAACCCTCTACTCTATCCAAGTCTTTCTTGACTCAGTTGCTCCTGACAGTTCATATACCAGGAATGACCTGACCCCAATCTTCAACAACTGAATTTCTACCCATCCTTCAAAATCCAGTTCAAATGCCACTTTCTTTATCAAGTCTTTCTTCTTTGATCTCTCATCACAGATTTCGCTTTCCTTCTTCACATTCTGCCCAGACCTCTCTACTTTTTCTATGCAAACTTAACTATACTTTGGCTATCTGTACATGTCGTCTTATCACCATTACTGACTGGTCTTCTGGAATTTTTTAACAGGTAGTTTAAAAAATAAAAGAGGGAGACTTTTGTTTGCAAAAGCTGATCACGTCAACGGAACAAACTGGTATTTTTTACAACACAGTGAACCAAGCATACTTACAGAAATCGTGTCCGTAAGTAAAAGAATGAAATCAGCTGCTTGTGGGATAATTTATTTTTTCAATAGTTTAATCAGCAATGTACTGCTTCATTAAATTAGGGAAACTGAAGTTTCCTGTAAGAAAAGAATTCAGTATTATGTAACATTAATTCAATAGCCCTGGGATACATCAGGCTATCGCATGCCAGGATATCTGTTCACAGTTTTAAAAGACTCTGAAGCCACATGAGTAGCCTTTAAAAGGAAGGGAACTACATTAAGACCTAAAATGGTGCCTTATTTTCCTTTTAGGTGATTTGAAAACTGCTTAAAACCCCCCAAACAGTAGCGTACATGCCATCACAACAGTCCTTCTCTCCTAAGTGCCGCACTTAGCTAGTTCATTTTCCACAGCCTCAGTTACAACTGCTGTCAACTTCTGGGACTGAGACACCATTTAAAACTAAGTTTCTCTTTTTTTCTGTAACTTTTTTGTTACTGTAAAATGCAAGGCAACTGGAAGCCTAGTGCTACCCTTTTATATATTTTACGTTCTTGCTTCAGTTACTACCTGATGTGTACCCAAGGATTAGAATGCAAAGTCTACAAATGCTTATTGAGAGCTACGGGCCAGGTACTGTGCTAAGAGTCCTAAGAATAAGTGTGAAAATACTAAGCACAGTTTTTGCCAAGTTTCCTGCACATTCTACAATGCATGACAGATGCAAAAATACCATAAACCAAAAGCAGTATCAAATTTCTCATAGCAGAAACAATTCTAGAGGAAGAAACACACCACAGTTATTAGAGAGAAGCCTGTAACTGTCCTAAATGCCAACTCGTACAAACTTACATACCAAAGTTGTAACTTCCAATGGTCCCTGACACCTGTGTGGTCACTTTACAGTCTTAAATTTTTTTCCCATTCATTTCCTTGTTTCTCAAAACGACTCTGAAAGGCAGTCAGGAGGAGTCACTGCGGCAACACGGAAAACTGAGACACAGAACGGCTGTGGGACTTGCCCAGAGTCATACAGCTAAGGAAGAGGTAAGAGACTAGACTAGAACCCGGACTGCCTACTCACTGTTCATTTAGTATTCATTCAATAAATATTAAGGTCCTAACTATACACAATACAGAACACTGGGTGCTACACAAGGAGGAGAAAGAAAGTCACAGTCAATGAATACAGATAATACTTAAGACGGACTGATAACATAACACGAACAAATGTGAAAGAGAAATCACTTCTAGCTTCGGGAGTAGGGGAAAGGGCATGAGGGGAAGCTACGAGTTAGATGTTACATGTTAGAGCAGTGGTCCTCAAACAACTGCTAGGGATACATGAATTTGGGATCTGATTTATATAAATTTCATTTATCTAGCATATGAGGCAAAAAAGATTCTTTTCTGACTGGCTTAAAGGGTTGTGGCTTTAGTATAGAGATAGGAGAGCAGTGACATCTTGGGGAAATAACAAATGATCTAATCAGGATCAAACACTCGAGGAAAAGGAGCAGGTGAGACAAGGCTGGTAAACATCAGTTACCAACACAAGGAAAATTTTTACTGGGAAATTGTTTATAGTATCCAAGTACCAGAAGGTGCCCATCAGTTGGTGGATGGCTGAACTATGGTATAATAAATGTAATGGAGTATTATTTTATATCACGAGAAATGACAAATATGGAGAATTCAGAGAAACTGAGGAAAATTTGTATAAATAATGGAAAGTGAAGCAAGCAGAACCAGGATAAGAATTTATCCAAGAATGTAAAGGAAATCATGCTGAAATATTTCAGGACCCTCCTATATACATGTTTCCCTCCTTTCAGAAGAAAAGTAGTGACTATCAGTGTGGCAGGACACATTATTCAGGCATGGCCAATGAGTGTGCTGATTAGTTTTGACTGATTATACTTATATTACAAAGAATTCTTTTTTTTGAGAGGTAGCAGTTATTAAGAAATGACAGTGATGTAAAATGATAAAGGATTAATAAAACATTACAAAAATAAGTCAGCCAGGATCGTATGCAATATACAACAAAGTTCAGATGAATATTATACCTAAATAATGATGACACCATTTTAAAAAATTAGTAGAAAATAAAGCAGGTACCTTACAGATGGTTAGAGAAGAATTGTTACCAAACAAGAGATAGAAATGAACATAAAAAATAAAAATAGACCATTTTGATTATATTAAATTAAAAGGCTCTTCGCAAGTACAAAATCACTACAAAAGAATTATTAGTGGGAAGAATCTTTATGTAAAATATCTGTGATAAGAGTCTGATATCCAAAATATACAAAGAATTGATGATCTTTCTAAAAATAAATGCCTACTGATGTCTTTTTCACATCACCAAAATTTCCCCCGGTATCATTCCTCTTTCTTGAAAGCTATCCCAAAATGACATTTTTAAAGAAATAAGAGATTGAAAAAGTCTGAAAATAAGTGCAGACATACCGTACCATGGTCCTTGGCAGAGGAGCAGGTTTGGCGTCTAATCTCCAATTCTAACGGTCTCTGCTCAGTCCTATGCCTTCTTGACCTCACTGCCACATGGGACACTATGACCATCGCCTCATTTTCAGTTTTCTTGGCACTACGACTGTCTTCCGATTTTCCTTCGACCAGAGTAACTGTAATTGTTTCTTGTACATCCTTTGCTTGATCACCACCCACATCATGCCCCACTGCAGGCGCTCCCCACGGCTCTGTCCTGGGCACTCTTCTTTACTCACTCACTTGGTGCCTCCATCAGCTCCCATGAGTTTAATGATGATGTCAATGCAGATGACGCACAAATCTATGCAGCCAGGCCCAGTCTCTCCCTTGGAACTCAGAACTGCATCACCAATTGCTTATCGGATATTTCAAACTAGATGTCCCAGGAACGGCTCAAATTCAACGTATCCAAAACAAAACTTGTTACCTTTGCCAGCCCCGGGCCTCCGCCGCTCTTCCCCGTTTCTCCTTGTTGGCATCGAAAACATCATCGTGTGTCCCCTCTCCCAGGTTCCTAACCTTAGAACTGTTCCTGGCTCCGACTCTCCTTTGCCTCACATATCCTATCAGCTGTCAAATTTTAGACACCTTGCTACTTAGGCTAACTTACCTGACAGTCCTTGTATTTATTTCTTCTGGAGGGTCTGTCCTGGAATAGTTTCCTTTTCTATAAAACCACAACTGCTTTCCCGACCGACATCTGTTTACTGAGCTATAGAATGTATGCAGATGGAGCTACAGTATAAAATCGACCACCTTACAGTACAGCACATTTAGCTTTTCAAAAGACTTTCATAGATATTATTTTTTTAAAATTCTCATATCAAAGGTTTATGTAAGGCAGGTTCATTAATCACTGTAAGGCATGTCAGGAACCTGAGGTCAAGAGATAAGGGACTTTTTTGGGCAAGGTCATTCAGCTGTAGAACTAAGATTATGGCTCTTGATTCCTGTCCTGGTACTCGTATGACACATACCCTATGAAGAAGATGGACCAGAGCAGTGATTCTCTAAGTGTGCAATGCGGAGCCCTCAGTGTCCTTGAAACTCTTTCAAGGGGCCTGAGCATCAAAATTATTTTAAAAATAGTAAGTCACTTTAATTTCTAATACTGCAAAGATAGCTACATATGACATATAACCTAAGTATGCAAAAGCTCTTTTGTAAAGGTCCTCAGTAAAGAGTTCCTATGAGCAAAAAGTTTGAGAACTGCTGAAGCAGATGATCTGATGCGCTTCACTCTTTATTAGCTAAGAGTGAAATACACAGAACTAGAATAATTTACGTAATGACAGCAACATTATAGAGAAAAACATCTTTGAAAGAATTTATAACTCTGGTCACAGCAACGACCAACCATGTTTCCAGAGGATTAATAATGAAGTATGCCTACCTGCCTACTTTCTAACAGAGAGGTAACGGACTTAAAATGAAGAATGAGACATAAATGTTTAAATATGGCTAATATGGAAATTTGTTTCCTTGACTATGTACATATTATGAGACTTTTTCTTCAAAACTGTTCAACTGGGGAAGAAATGAAGAGAGAATAAATGCTTTGCTAATCAGAAAAAATAATAAAATTTTCAAAATAAATCCTATGTCCTAAATACTAAAACTAAATACTTAATTACAACAATAACACTTTGTATAGTGTTTTACGGCTTGCCACAAGTGCTTTCTTCCAGACAAGGGACATAACTTTTATTATCCCCATTGTATAGATGATGAAACTAAAGCTCAAAGAGGTAAGGAGAATTGCCTATAGGTCCACAGCCAATATCACAGTTGGTAACAACATTTAACCCAAGGGTTACGCAGAGTCCTCACAATGAGAAGATTCAGGGATAAGTCCAGGCTCTTTCTAGAACTTACTGGGATGATTACAAACAAGTTGCTGCCTCTCTGGGCTTCATCTATCAAATAAGGTGAGAATATTTTGTTTTTGTCTTTCCATCTTCAGCATCTAGCACAACGCTAGCTTAATTTTTTACCGCCAAAATTAAACCATCTCAGAGTCATGAGAATTGTTTGACTTCCCTTTATTAACCTCTGTTCTTTGGAGTGCGGGGCCATTTCTCCTAGTTAAAGTTAATGAGCTGGCTGAGACCTGTTACATTCCTGAGATAAGTCAAAAGGGAGTTGGGCTTCCCGATCCCCTTAGCTCTAAATCAAGAAGCTCTCTCAATTAACCCACTGTAAACCCTGAACCTCAGAAAGTTAACTTTTAATAAGTAACTAAGTCTGTTTGACTAGAAGTCTGTGTGAGCCTTATGACCCAAGAGGAGAGGATTATGAGACTCTATGGCAAAAATTACAACTCTTGTCTGACAATTTTTCTCTATAAAATCTTCATCAGAATCCTAATCTTTGTTCGAAGTTATTTTTCTGATCCTGGAATCTGTGCTCAAGCATAATAAAACTTAGGTTTTTAACCTCCAGAATATCTGAGTTGTGACAGTTATCTTGCAGCAGTTACCTATCGGAAAACTTAATAAGAATATTTTTACTATGACATCTAGTATCTAGTATCAAGCTTCCATTCTATTGGAGAGAAGAGGGAATACAAAATGTACGTAAAATATAATACACACCAAGGTAATCTTAGGAAAGAGAGGGCATTAACACTTGGAAGAATCAGAGAAGGTTTCAAGCAAGAGCTGGAACCAGAGCTGAACTGAGAAGGATAAGTATTCTGAAAGGAAAAGACGATCAGGTACATTTTAGGGCTAGGGGAGGACTTCTACAAGTACACAGATGTGGAAGACTGGATTCTGAATTCAGATAGTAGTCCAGTGTGTCTAGAAAAGACGATGTGTAGGGGCGGCTAAGTGGCACAGTTAATAGAGCACTGGCCCTGGAGTCGGGAGGATCTGAGTTCAAATGTGGCCTCAGACACTTAACCCTTACTACCTGTGTGACCTTGAGCAACTCACTGAACCCCAACTGCCCTGCCTTCCCCCCTCCAAAATGGAAAAAAAAAAAAAAAAGACCGTGTGAAAGGGCAATATGATTAAGTTAAGAAGGAATGGCAGGATTCAGGTTATGGAGAGCCTTGAACCCTGGGCAAAGGAATTTATATTTTATCTCAGAGGCAACTTGGAGCTATCGAATGCTTTCTGAAGACTTGTGCCTTAGGAAGAAAAACTAAGCAACCATTGGCCAGTCTTATTTCCCCCTTCAAACCACCCAGCACACTACAAGTGATTTCTAAAACTACACTGAAACACCCATGCTAAAAACCTTAAAGTTTTTTTATTGCCCATTATAATCAAATCTAAATTCTTTAGGCTGGCACTCTGGGCCTTCTAAAATCTGGCCCAGGCCTACCCTTCCAGTCTTATCACCAAATCCTCAACAAGGTGGATAATAATGCTTTACAAATTTATAAAATAAACCAATGCTCTGCACTATCTCTTTTATTAATCTCATAGGATCATAACATGTAGGCCTGCTGTCTCTTACAATATCATCTTTAACTCAGTATGTGTTTACTTCTTCCCTAAAAAGATTTTAAACTGCTTCGACAAGGAAAAGCAGCGTGGATAGCGACTAGGGAGCCAGCAACAGCTGGGTTCATTCAAGTCCTGCTTCTGACAGACACCGTGTGGCCCAGGGTCAATAAACCAACAAGGATGGGTGAAGTCGCTCTGTGCCAGGCACTATGCCAAGGGCTACAAATACTACCACAAGCAAAAAGAGAGTCCTTGCCTTCAAGGAACTTGCACTCCAGTGCACGAGCTGAAGGAGGAGGCACAGCACAGACAACACCCTGGAAATGAATTAGAAGGAGAGCAGGGGTGAGAGAGCTGTTTTAGCTTCTTGGTGCTTTCTTACTAACTCTTGTAAGCTGCAAAGAAGGAACAAGCCTGCCTGAGAAGGAATGTCCTCATAGGAATTCAGTCACAGGCCCAGTCCCAATCCCTTTGTCAAAGACTCTAGGAACTCTCCCTCATGCCTTCCCTCCCCCAAGAAACCCATAGGAAAATCTCATTACCCTGCAAAACTCAATCTGCTTGGAACTCTGGGCTCATCAGGACCTTGGGGCTTCTGAACAAAGCCTCTCATTGGAGGGCAGGGCCGTGACATCACCTCCAGGGCCTCAGGGCAGCTTTTCTCCCCATTTCCCACCAGCTACATTGGCTTCTGGACTTCTTTGGGAAGCTCTTTCATGCCCCAGCTACTGGGACTCTTCTTCCTCTCCCTCCTCAGTATGAACTCCTTAAAGGCAAGGATTTTCTTTTCCTTTGTACCCGCTCTCTGTACTGAGAGCACAGGAGGTACTTAATGGCGATGGACTTTGTATCTCTCCTTCAAAGGATACATCACCATGCCCTCACAGAGGCACACAAATATGTATCCATTGTGATAATCGCCTAAAGTCTAAGCCTCATACTCTTCACCATTATAGAACATATTTTTACTCTTTTTATTCGTACTTAATGTACAATCGAAGGGCAACAAACAGTGCCTAGCAGTGATGGTAACTGGCCCCAGCGCCCAAAGTACCCGGATTCAAGCCTGGCTGTGTGACCCTGGGTAAGCCTAACCCATCAATCCCCTAAACCTGCTGTCTCCAGCTCGGAGTCACTGAGCCATACAAAAGGATCACTGCTGGCCACATGCTGACATAGTTTTAAAATGTAATACCGTCTATATTATATTTTATTTATTTTGTTAAATATTTCTCAATTACATTTTAATCTGGTCTGGGCCCCACCCAAGTGTGGTTCGCTGCAGGTAGCCAAGTGTTTGATACCCTCTCCTCTAGAACACAAATTAAAGCTCTTAAAATGCAAAGAAAATACAGAACTGAATCGACAAGGGGAGTTTCTTCTTTTGGAGTTCACTATACTATACTACACAGGTCCAGTCCCTATTCTAGTGTTATGTGTATTTGTCTCATTGTAAGTCCTAATCCTTTCTGTGATGTGAGCCTTACTTGTCCTGAAGAGATAAACTACACTACTGCTAGAGGATTCATGTCTCTTATGGTGACAGTCAAAGAATATGGTATTTCAAAAAAATTTATGGCACAGTCTACAAAACGCTGCCTACAGTCTTCCTGAGCCACCTGACCCAACTTTGCTAATCATTTAGGTTGCAGTTCAAAGACCTCTAAGGAACATACTTCACTTGGTTCCCAGTGATGTTCCTAAAAAGATGTCTGACCATGCTTCCAACCCTCCATCTCCTCAAACCTCATAAACTCCAGTGGCCCCCTTCATTGCCTCCAGGATTCAATGTAAATTCCTCTGCCATTTAAAGTTCTTCACCCTGCCTGTCCTGGTCCTACTCCCCCCTGTCAATAATCCAGCTCAGTAGACCTGCAGCTTGTGTTTCTTTCAGACCACCCTCTCTCTTCTCCTGCTCCCCTACGAGTTGTCCCCTGCTCCAGAATGCTTTGCTCCTCACATCCTGTTCATGGATTCCTCAGTTTCTTTCAAAACAGCTCAGATGCCAGACCTTTCCCATTCCCCCAAAATGCTAGTACCTTACTCTCGGATTACTGATTCTGATATAAATGGGTGTTTGTGTGTGTGTGTGTGTATACACATACATACAAAATTCTTCCACGTATCAAATTATTTACACTCTCCCCCACTAGAATGTGTGTTCTTTGGGGCAAGGACTGTTTTAAAATCAGTTAAGGGACTGCAACCATACCAGGTATCAGATGCAAAAAGAATGAAAGGATTCCTACTGGAAATGAGGCATCATAAACACATAAAAACATATATACAGCATATAATTAGCACAGATTATTCCAAAAGTCTGTGCAATTTTAAGTTTTAGTAGCTTAAAATTGCACAAAGACTTTTGGAACGCCATGTATATACAAGGATGTAGGGATTTTTTTAATATTAACTTTATATGTCCAGAGTAGTTAAATACAAGACAATAATAATAATTAACGGCTAAAATATGTCACCTACTACGTGCCAGGAACGGCGCTAAGTGCCTGACAATTATCATCTCCTTCCATCCTCACGACACTGCTTGGGAACTACCCCCGTTCTACAGACGAGAAGGCAACTGAGGCAAACAAGGTTCAGGTGACTTGAAGCCACACGTGAACTCCGTCTTCCTGCCTCCAGACCCAGCGCTTACTTCTCAGTGTGAGAAGTTTGGCAGAAGAGGCAGGGTCCCTGCAGACTGATGGTGCGTGCCCGAGCTGCACCCGAGAAAGCAGAAGAGGGGCTCTGAGGCGGAAGGGGTAAAGCGGAGCGTGCAGGCGTTCGAGGCAGCCCCGGGCAAAGGCACGGAGGCGGGAGATGGAGTCGGACACTGCGCCCGGACACAGTAAGCGCCTAATGCCAAGTCGATGCTCTGTGGCCAGTGAACCCCAGACGAGACCCCGACCGCGAACGACCCGGAGATATGCGCTTTATTCTACAGGCAAGAGAGGGCTCATCTCACTGAAAGAAGGACTCCGACATGACGGAAAACACGACTCGCACTCGCGCCACAGTCACCGGGGGAGCCAAAAGGCCCGCGCCCCGCCGAAGGAGTCCGAGGCCCGGCCTCAGGCGATTGCCCACTTCTTCCCCTTCCCCTCCCCACTGCTTAGCGTCTCGGGCCTCCTAGGGGACCTGACCTAGCTTCGCACCTACCTTCTCCACCCCCGCCCCCGGCCCCACCGGCTCCGGCCACAGTCGCCATGGCCACTCCACCCCCAGCCTCAGCAGCAGCCCCGAGGGATGCAGACAGAGCAGGAGCACCTGGAGATGGTTACCCAAGATGCCCCGGGAGCGTCCAAACGCTCAGCGTCAGCTACGTGACATCACCCCCGCGCCGTCACAGGCTCGGCGTCGCTCACGTGACCCACAGCCCCGCCCACCAAGGCGGGGGGGGGGGGGCGGAGACGGAACCACGTGGGCTTGTTTGTTTTTCTTCGCTGAAGAAGGCGCTGGGCATACGTATGTTTTGTTTGTGTTCCCGTCCGCTCCTGTGGCCTCCTCTTCCCCTTTCTGGTCTAAAGCAGCTGCTGAACTCTCGCTTTGCTCCAGACTTCCCGTTTTCCATCTCTAGTTCTGGCTCCACTGGAGAGGGCTGGTGCTTGAGTTTTGGGGAGGGCGAGAGGGAGAGGAAGCGGCCGTGTGGTCTCTGTGGGTCTCCTGGCTCGAATGTCGGAATCCCCTGGCCCCAGCGGCTTCAGTGCGGGCCTGGGATCGCGAAGTTCGGAGGAGCTGTGCGTCTTCCTTTGTGGTGTGACTCATTGGCTCTGCCGACAGGTCAGGTCACTCGGCCTGGGTCACCCACAAACAGGCGTCAGGCTGGAGCTTGCTCCTCCAAACTGTGGAGCTGGATGGCACACACCAGTTCCTGTTTAGCAGTTAACGTGATCGAGAGCGCTGGTCAGGAGTCAATCTGTAATGATTGCCTCGAATACAAAGAAAACATGCTTCCTGTCCTGGGGAGTTCGTAGTCTGCTGGGCGCAAGATACCCGCTTAGAATACTTGACAAGGTTATGTTGAGAGACGCAAAAGCATTCCTTAAAGCTGATTACCACAGCAAGTCCAAGAAGGAAGAGAGTTTTGTGGGGGCAGAAAGCCAAAAAAGGAAACTAGGAGGAAGAGGCCATCTTTCCTTTAAAAATCATTTCGGACCTTTCTGCTTTTGTCTTGCCCGTCCCCCATCTCGCCACCCTTTCCATATTTTGTCTTCCCGGGTTAAGGTCCGGAGCGGTCTTTTTGCTTGTGTTTCTACCCCCAGCTCTTAGCACGCTGCCTGACACGCAGTAAAGCGCTTAATAGACATTGACTTGAATGCAGTTTTTTACATACATCCAGTAAACAAACAAGCACCAACATCTTTGGACTAAGATTCGGGGGTGGGGGAGCCTGGGTTCGAGTCCCGGTTCTGCCGCCGGCTAGTGGTCCTTCTCGAGCTCGAGTTCTTCACCTTTGACAGGAGAGGGTGAAGAGCCTAAGGGAGGATCCCGGCTGATCTCCTCTGGATGCCTGATCCTAGATGACCTAGTGTCCCTTCCAGTCCCGTGATTCCAAGAAGTTACAAACAACTCGATGCCACTTGGCTGAGCTGTCCACGGAACACGTGATGTTCGCCCGGGCACTTCCTCCAAGCGTGGCCCCCGGAGCCGGTTTCCCAACCCGCACCTAATCCAGAGGAGAGTGCGGGCCCCGCGCGCTGCTCCTCCCTTCGCCCAGCCCGGCTCCCGCACCGGCCGGTTCACGCTGCGCAGGCGCGTGAGCAGGACTGCGAGAATCGGGCTCGTCTGCGTGCGGTAGCGGAGGAGGGAGGAGGGAAGGACTGAAGAAGGGAAGGCGTGAGCTCCGCCGCCAGTGTGAGCGGAGCAGGGCAGGGCGAGGGGCGGCCGGCCCTTGTCGCCATGGGCTCCAGCTGGAGCATCCCGGAGGAGGAGGAGGAGGAACGGCGCCCGCTGCTGCGGCCCAGGCCCGGGGCGGCCGCCAGGGCGGCCGGGAGGAGCCGGGCCCCGGCCGTGGAGCGGGGAGCGCCGGCGCCGGTGGCGGCCGCGGTGCCGGCGCAGGTCTTGGCCGGGCCCGGGCGCGTGTACCGGCGGCGCTGGCTGGTGCTGCTGCTCTTCTCGCTGCTGGCCTTCCTGCAGGGCCTGGTGTGGAACACCTGGGGCCCCATCCAAAACTCGGCCCGCCGGGCCTACGGCTTCTCCAGCTGGGACATCGCGCTGCTCGTGCTTTGGGGGCCCATCGGCTTCTTGCCCTGCTTCGCCTTCATGTGGCTGCTGGACAAGAGAGGTGAGCGCGGGGGGAGTGCGGCCCGACACGCACAGCCGGGCACGGACACGGGCACGGGCACACGCACAGAAACGCACCCCGAAACGGGCGCACGTACACGGCCCCGGACATCGCAGCCGCCCAGACACGAGGCGGGTGCAGACGCTGCCGCACATGCACCCAGAGCCCCAGGGCTCCCCAAACACGCCCAGCATGTCCCAGGCACTCGCCCCCCATCTCCCCACCGACACCCCAACACACACAGTATACGCCTAGAACCCCAAGATGCTCCCCAAACACGCCCAGTATGGCCCAAGCACTCCCCTCAGATCTCCTGTCAGACAGCGAAACACACCCGATATACACCCAGAACCAGGGAAGCCCCTCTACAGACACACCCAAAGGGTCCAAATACTCCCACCCCCAAAAGGCCCCGAATGAACCCAAACACCGCCCACACTCACCACACACGTCCACCTCTGCCCAACCTTCGGGCCCCCTCACATGCACAGACACCCTTACTACCTTCCTAACATACAGACCAGGTACCCACAAACACACTGTCTCAAAAGCCAAGCTCCCCAAACACACCCCAGGCACCCCAGAAACATGTCCCCAGCCCACCCCTCCAAGTGATGACTCCCCCCAAAAAAGCGTTGGAGATTGTTGATAAGGGGCATCCTGTCTCACAGCTATGCAAGCCTCCTTACCTTCAGAGTTTCTTTACCTGTGGTCTATGAACTTAAAAAAAAATTATAACTATTTCAAAACAAGATGTCAGTTTAAGGTTTCCCTTTGAAATGCTCTGTATTTTGTTTTGTACATATTAAAACATTCTGAGAAGGGTTCCATAGGCTTCACCAAGGGGTTGAAGATGCAGAAAGGGTTAAAAACCCCCTGGTAAGCAGAGGGAAATTTAGGAAGGTTTCTTGCCTCACATTTCAGTTTGTAATGTCAAAGGGAGTTACTGTTATGTAACACCAAGGATCCGAGGCGCTCTGAAAGTTCCTACTTTCAGATGGTGAAGGAAGTGGCAAATTATTCTAAATCATATTATATAAAACTGTTGTTTATTCCTGTTATCCCTTGGTGAGTGCTGTGACTAACTGAGTCATTTTAGGGTGAGAGGTCAGGGACATTTTTGGGTTGATGAGAATTATTTTTTTCCAGTTACAGATAAAAGCAATTTTAAACCTTTGTCGTATAAATTTGCAGTTCCAAATTCTCTCCCTCCCTCCTTCCCCTCCGCCTTCTTTGAGAAGGCAAGCAGTTTTATATAGATTACACATGTGCAGTCGTGTAAAACATGTTTCTGTGTTAGTCATGTTGCGAAAGAAAATAGACTAAAAAAAATCCAAAAAAAGTAAAGTAAAAGTGTGCATTCAGAATCCATCACTTGTTTCTCTGCAGGTTGATAACATTTTTCATCCAAAGTCCCTCACTTTTTTTTGGATCATTGTACTGCTGAGAATAGCTAAGTCATTTAGAGTTGATCATTGTACAGTGTTACTCTTACTGTGTACAGTGTTCTGGTTCTGCTGACTTCACTTTGCATCAGTTCATGTAAGTCTTTCCAGGTTTTTCTAAGAGCGTCCTGCTCATCATTTCTTGTAGCACAATAGTATTCCATTACAATCGTATACAGCAGTTTGTTCAGCCACTCCCTGACTGATGGGCATTTCCTTGACTTCCAATTCTCTGCCACCACAAAAAGAGCCGCTCTAAATATTTTTGTGCATTTAGGTCCTTTTCTTTTTTTTAATCTCTTTTCTTTGGGTTACAGACCTAGTAGTCGTGTTGCTGGGTCAGAAGTTATGCCTGGTTTTATAACTCTTCGCGTAATTCCAAAACGCTCCCCGGAATGGTTGGATGAGTTCACAGCCCCATCGATGCTTTTGAACCCCACTTTTCCCACATTTGCCATTTTCCTCTTCTGTCGAATTCACCAGTCTGAGAGATATGAAGTGGCGTCTCAGAGTTTATTTGATTTGCATTTTTCTAATTAGTAGTGATTGATAGCATTTTTATGTGATCGTAGGTAGCTTTGATTTCTTTGTCTGAAAATTGCCTGTTCGTATCTTTCAGCCATTTATCAAATGGGGAATGGCTTGTATTCTTATAAATTTGACTCATCTCTCTGTATATTTGGGAAATCAGACCTTTAATTAATGAGGGTTCTATTGCAAGTGAGTAATGAGAAGAATTTATTTAGAATTAGGCACCAGCCCTGGAGATGTTAAAGAATTTAGATCTAATACTCCCTTGCAAAAAAAGATGAAGCTTGATAGCGGTGAACTTATTGAGGGCCTGTGAGCCAGAAACTTATTCCAACCAAGTTTCAAGTCATTTTAGATAAATTTCCAATGCTTAATGTCTCTCCTCATCTCCTCATCTTGGTAAATGGTCTTAAAAATAGGTCTTGTACCGCCAAGACCAGTGGTGCTTGGACCAAGGCTTCTTTCATCAGACCTAGCACACAGTACATATTCTGTGTGTTTGGGGGTGGGGAGTATACCAAGAGAGAGATGAATGTGTGCCATTTAAAGAGTTTCCAGAGCTCATTCTGTGTGTGAGGAACCCATTCATCAGGTGTTTATTGCAATACCTGCCACCTCCATCCCCAGCTCCTTAGAGTTTTGAGACAGAATGGTCATGCCAGTGCCCACTCCATTATTACAAAACTCTGGAAGGTAGGGACTCATTCTCTGCTCTTTTCCCCTGACATTTTCTGGCCAACAGACTCCTGCCTCATTCTTTCTCGATTCCTAAGATTCTTATGCTGTTGGGATAAACATCTCCCTCTTCCCCAGTGTCCCTTCTCATCCTGCTCTGCTTCTCTCTGGCTTCTTCAGTCTTCTGCCATCCCCTCTACGGTGCACTCCGAAGCCCTGATCATTGCTACATGAGCCAGCTCCCCTCCATCCTAAATCTCTTTATTTTTTTTCTTTTTTTAAAATATAATTTAATTTTTTTGTTACATTTTAAGTTCCAAGCTCTTTCTCCCTCCCTCCCCAAACCACACTAGAGAAGGCCACCATTTAACACATATGTACGTATATATGTATATGTGTATGTAAAACCATATTGGGCATACTTCTGTTTATCACTTCTTTCTCCAGAGGTGGATAGCATTGTTCTTTCATGCAAGTCTTTCCATATTTTTCTAAAATCAACCTGCCTGTCATTTACAGCACAGTAATAGTCCTAATTTCTCTTAGATCTCTAGTAAGTTGGGTTTTTCTGCCTCTCTTTTTCTTCTCAACATCACTTCCTAATAACCCTTCCCCTGAGAACACTCCCTTGTAACAAAGAAGCACATTAAACTGAAACAAAGCAACACATCGAATGCCCCCTTCTATTCTTGTGATCCCCCACCTCCCTCCTGAGGAAAAGGAAACTGGTTTCGTCAGTTAGTCTGTCTCATGTCTCCATTGGTCATGCCTTGTTAACTTGAATTCTGATGGCCCTTCATGTTGTTTTCCCTTACATTATGGTGCTTGTCTGTATCATTTTCTTGGTTCTGTTTCCTTGCCTCTGAACCTAGATCTCTTCACAAACTTTTCATTTGGTGTTTGTGGAAACAAGATTCTTTCCAAAAGGGATCATATCCTTGACCACCCTGTCAGTTGGGCCCCAGATGGAACCAGGAGAATCAAAGGTAAAACTCCTTGCTTTCTTCTGTCCCTTTCTCGTTTTTCCTGTTAGTGCCCAGTTACTTTCCCTCCATGCTGAAGGAGTTCTTGGGAACTTTTACACCTCTTGATGACTCTTCTAATCCTAGTTCTTCAATCTCCTCCATTTCCCTTATTTACATCTTTAATTCTACTTTAGCCACGCAAGGAGTGGTCATTCAT
The DNA here is from genome assembly GCA_028646515.1 of Pseudochirops corinnae. Lineage (NCBI taxonomy): Eukaryota > Metazoa > Chordata > Mammalia > Diprotodontia > Pseudocheiridae > Pseudochirops > Pseudochirops corinnae. The sequence goes on from CM053588.1 coordinate 291,121,308, forward strand.
TCCTTGGATTGCACTGTCACCAATACTGTGCCACCTGTTTGATCTTGATCTCTGAGATTCTCCTCTTCATAATCTCCTGTGTTTCCATTTCTTCATACTTCTTTTCCTCATTTTAAATGCTTATTTTTTTTAAAATAATTTTTAAAATTTGAGTTACAGATTATCTCCCATTGAGAAGGTAAGCAATTCTTCATGCTTCCAAATTTTGTTCTTTGTAAATAGAACCTCCGGTTACCTACCCTTTCCTGTTCTCCTGCTATATTACCCGTTTTCTGACCTCATTTTCTTTTCTTTACAGTCTTGACTATAGAAATAAGCAGTTTAACTACATATGGTGTCCTGCCTTCCGATTCCTTGCCCCCTATAATTCGGCCATTCTTGTCCCTGCAGTTTATTAACTGTCCGCCTTCTCCGGCTTTATTCTTGGGCTTCTGCTCAGTCACGCTGGATAAGACCACTGCTGATTCTTACCATCCAGTCTCAGCTGGGCCCTCTTTGCTGTATAATCATCCTTTTAGTCTTCCCTAATTGATTCTGTGACATGTTCTCCACAGCAGCAATTCCAAACCTTTTTTTTCAAGCTCTCTTCTTTAGTCCCTTCTTCACATCTCTCCTTCTCAGAACGTGACCACTTCGCTTCCTTTGCTGATTAAATCGGGATCCTTTTCCTGAGCTCCCTCACTTCCCCCCTCCTAACTTCTTCACATCCTCCTTTGATCCCCTTCTAAGAAAAGTGAGTTTTCCTGGAAGGCCTTTTGGTCTCTTAGAGCTTACTCTTTTGTTCATTTTTTTTCTGTTTTTCTTCTTTTTTCATCTTCAGGCTCTTTCTCTCCACTTACTGTTTCCCATCTGCCTACAAATATATGTAATTGTTTCTCGTTTTTAAGTGCTTCCCTTGACCCAACCCCCAAGCTGTCTCGTGACTTTCCTCCCTCTCGCGGTCAGACTTGTAGAATGGTCAACACTCCTGCCTCCTCTTTCTCACCACTTGCCAACCCATTGTTGTTTAGCTACTGACCCTCTCACCACTGTACTAAAACTGCTCTTTCAAATGTTGTCAATGTGATGGGCAGGATGGCAGAGTGGAAAGAATTGACATTAGAGCCCCTGGCTCTCAATGCAAATTCAGTTATCTCTTTGTGACCTTGGGTAAGTCCCTTAACTTTCTGGGCCTCAGTTTCAGCTTCTGTAAAATAAGGAAGTTAGACCAGATGAGTTCTGAGTATCTTCTAGCTTTAAATTAATAATCCTATTCATTTCTTATTGCCAGATCCAGTAGTCTTTTTCTTAGGCCTTATCCTCCTTGACCTCTCTGTAGCTTTTGACACTGGGCCATTCCCTGGCTGTAGGAGTCTTTATCTTTATGTAAGGCTCAGCTCAGTGCTACCTTCTTTGAGAAGCCTTCTCTAGTCATCTCAGGTGTTAGTGCTCTCATTTTTCTCGATTTACCGTGTATTTGTTGATCTGTGTATCTGTTCAGCCTCACAGGATAATGTCAGTTCTTTGAAGAGGGGTGTCTTTGTTTTCTCAGTGCCTTGTAGATTTTAGGTTCTTATGTCTGTCGAATTGAATATCAGGATTCTGGCCAGCACCTGTTGGAATGGCTTTTAGGTTTGTTAATGATACAGACAACCACTAGAGCAGGGAGAGTTACTACTACCAGTAAGTGGGGCAAGGCTGCCTAAAAAGCTGATGAAATCTCAGACTGTTTTAAAAGAAATGCTGTCATTGTACTGTTCAGACTAAATCTGGCATACAACTCTCAGTTCTGAGTGCCATCACGTTTAAAAATACACCTGATTACCTGGATTTTATCCAGAAGACAGTAAGAGGAACGTGACAAGCCTGAAAGTTATGGCATTCGGGTAGCAGCTGGAGGACTCGGCACGTTTGCTTTAAAGAAAACTTAGACAGGGATGGAACAGTTGAACGAGTCTTTGTCTCTGGTTGTTCCCAGCAGCAGACATCAGGCTAGTGATAAAGGGTGTGGGGAGGTTTGCCTTGCCATCTGGTCAGCAGGCTGTTAACCTTGACCCCACGACAAGTCCAAAAACTGAATAGATTACAGGGGCGCAGCTGGCAAGATGACTAAAATGGCGAGGCCTTGGTGGGATGACAGGGATGTAGGAGGGTAGCTTGAGGGGATGGCAGGGCAAAGTGAAGGCCAAAAAACTCTTTCAAGTGAGACCGTCATTGTCATCATCACTGATATTCACACGGCTCTTGCAGGCTTGCAAAATGTTGACCATATTTTATGTTATTTGATCCTTAGAGCAATGCCGAGAAGTAGGCACTGTTATTTTACTTTTACAGACGAGGAAACTGAGGCTTACGTTAAGTGACTTGCCCAGGGTCACATAGCTAGTGAGTGAGGTTAGATTTGAACTCAGGTCCTCCTCCTTCCAAGTCCAGAGTTGGAACCACTCTACCACTTTGCTGCTGTTTGACAGGAAAGGCAAAAGGGAAGGAGCCAGTGGGAAAGGAATGATTAAGAATGTTAGCAGGAGGAGATAATTGAAGAGGCAAGCTTCTAAACTGGGCGAGCAGTGGTGTCAGACTGAAATAGAAAGGGACAATTGGCTTAGGTAAAGAGGTTGGTGTTGGCAAGGAAAAGGGTCGCCTCATCCTCCAAGACTGAAGCAGAGAAGATATATTTTGACGCTGAGATGATCGGAGGTGTGTAATTAGGGGGCCCAGAGGGGAAGGAAAGGAAACTCATAATAGATGGCCTTAATTTTTACAGTGAAATATGAGGCAAAGTCTATATATAGAGCCACATCATCCTCTATTTCTCTCTCTTTCACAGCCGAATTAACTTGAAAAAGCTGTCAACACTCGTTGCCTCCACTTTCTCACCTTCCGCTCGTTTTTCAGCCTGTTAAAATCTGGCTTACATCACTACCACTAGACTGAAACTGCTCTTTCTGAGTTCACCACTGATGTCTTTATTGCTAAATCCGGTGGCCTTTCCCAGTCCTCATCCTGGATTTCTGTGGCATTTGGCATCATTGGCCACTTCCTCCTTCCAGGTACTCCTTAGGTTTTCTTGGTATTGCCCTCTTCTAGTTCTCTTCCCACCCGTTAGATCCTTCCGTCTCCTTTGCAGGATCATCACAGTCTGCTTCCTGCATTTTGTGCCTAGTTGTCCCCCAGAGCTCTGTCCTGCCCTCTCTTAGCTTCTCTCTCTACACTCTCTTGGTGAGCTCATCAACTTTCATGGATTTGACTCTTTTGTCTTTGCAGCTGACTCCCAAATTTTCATATCCAGCCCTCTTCTTTCTCCTTCCTTAGCTCAGTCCACTTTTCCAAGTAACTGTTGGGCTTCTTCATTGATATCAAACTCAATAAATAAGTTTTAAGTAAAGTTATTACCTTTCCTCCTAAATCCACACTTTCTTATCTTTGTTGAGGACAGTTAATTTTGGTTCTCACCTTCTGTGTAAGTCATTCTCAACTCCTCATTCTCCTTTATTCTCCTATACTCAAGTAAATGACCAAGTCTTGTTGATTCTCATCAGACAAAAAGAATTAATTAAGCACTTGCCTTGTGCTAGTCACTGGTACTAAGAGCAGAAGATACAAAGAAAGAAATTTTTAAAAACAAACTTGCTCCCTGCCCTCAAGAGGCTCGCATTCTAATGCGGGAAACCAATTTGCTAGCAGCTACGTAAGAGAGATACAGTATAAAGAGGAGGTAATCTCAGATGGAAGATGAGGTAGAGATAGGTGGAAGGCTTCTTGAAGAAGGTGGGATTTCAGCTGATTCTTGAAGGAAGCCAGAAGGTAGAGGTGAGGAGGAAGAGGGAGACAGAATCAGGACTGGGAGAAACACACTTGTGGAGATCACAAGACTTCCCTGCTAGGGTCAGGGAGTTAGCCTGGAATGAGCTTCCGCTGCCCACTGCTTCCCTGGGAGCCCTTGGGAAGATCTTCATGACACACTCCCTTAAAACGTCAAACCCCTTCTCACTGAAAGAACTCAGAAACCGAGTGTGTCGAGGAAGGTGTTTATTACGCTTCCTACCTGGAAGCCCATGTGGTAATCACTAGGGACACACCCACATTGATGGGCCTGAGTGAGGTTATACAGTTCTGTCCTTCCTGGTAGACTTAGGGTTAGTCAGATTCCTCAGATTCCTCACTTTATTTCTCTACATTCCCTTAATATATGCAGATTACAATGGCCTCGTAGTGAGGATACTTGAGACCTGACTGACACCCCCCACTTCTGGCCATTGCCATAGTTCCAGGAAGGCCAGGATTTTAGAAGAATAAGATAAGCGAGCTTCTTTTGTGGGCTATCACTTTTGTGGAAGCTAAACAAGATACCATTATATCCCCTCTTACAGGAGATTGAGAGGGGCAGCAAGAAGTTCTGTGTCATTGGATCAGTAGTATGTGGAGAGGAGTGAAGTGTAGGAGAGCCAAGTTATGAAAGGCTATGAAACCAAAGCAGTTACATACTTGATCTTGGAGATAAGGCAATATAGGGCTACGGGAGATTATTGACTAGGGGGTTGATATGGTTAGACCTGCACTTTGGGGGAAGATCACTTTGGTTGCTGAATGAAGAAAATTGTGACAGAGGTAAGGTACTAACTAGCAAGCTATTGCAATATTCCAGGATGAGATGATGAGATAGTTCACCAAGATTGTAGCAGGATCAGAGGAGAGAAAGGGGTATGTATGAGAGTTGTGGGAAAGATTGAGTTGATAGGACTTGGCAACAGATTGGATGTGGGGCTGAGAGTATAGAGTTGAGAATGAACCTAGGTTTTGAGCTTGACTGACTGGGAGGGTGGTGGTAGTGCCCTTGACAGTAATAGGGAAGTTAGGGAGAGTAGAGGGATTAGGGGAAAAGTAAGATAAATGGGTTCAGTTTTGGACACATTGGGTTTAAGGTGTCTATGGGACATCCAGTTCAGGAAGTCTAGTAGGCAGTTGCATATGTGAGACTGGAGGACAAGGGAAGGAAGATAGACGTAGGCCATAGTCATCTTCCTAGAAGTGGTAACTGAAACAATGGGAACTGATAAGATCAAGTAAAATAGTATAGAAAGAGAAGCAAAGAGGACCCAGGACAGCACCCACAATTCTGGATGTGACCTGGAAAAGTTCTAGCACAAGAGAAAGACCAATAGGCATAGAACCAAGAGAAATCAGTGTCAGAAAAATCTAGAGAGAAGAAAAGTACAAAGAAGGTGGTCGACAGCATCAGAGTCTACAGAGATGTCAAGAAGGAAGAGAATTGAGAAAAGGACATTAGACTTGACAATTAAAAAATCATTAGATGACCTTGGAGAGAGAGAGAGTGCTCGGGTATGCACACACACACACACACACATACATACATACATACATACATACATACATACACATACACATATGCACACGCGCGTGTGCCCATGCACTTAAATGATGAGGTTAGAAGCCAGGCTGAAAAGAGTTAAAGAGTGAGAGAAAAAGAAGTAAAGGCACCAATTGTAGAGGGTTTTTCAAAGAATTTAGTCATTAAAGCAAGGAGAGACATAGCCCAGTGGTTATCTAGAATGAATGGATCAAATGAGGGTTTTGCAGATGAGAAAGAAGACATAGGGCAGCAGGGAAGCAACCAGTAGATAGGAGGGACTGAAGATAGTAAGAAAGTGGGGATGAAAGAGGGAACAGTTATTTGGAGGAGATGGAATGGAATGAGATCACTCGTGCATGCAAAAGGGTTGGTTTTGGCAATGGCATGAGATAAACAAAGGTGTAGAAAGTGGCAGAAGGCATTTGAGTGATGTGATATGAAAAAGGAGAAAGAAAGACTTCTCATTTCAATTTTTTCAGTGAAATATGAGTCAGGGTTGTTAATTGAGACTTTTAGGGTACCTGCTCTTTGTGAGGTTTGAGGTTCAATGAAGAGATTTGGAAAAACTGCCGTGGTGAGTGGGAGAGTGACTCAGGTGTAAAGGGATTACCGTACTTCAGAGAGGGTCCAGTTGTGATTATGTAACATAAATTTGTAGTGGACCCAGTCAGCATAATTTGATGATTTTCTCTGTCAGCAGAACACAAGTAGAAATGAAGGCAGGGGATGGTGGGAGCAATCCAAGGTGAAGTTTGGCCAGAAAAGGTCTTAGATAGGAAGAAGGGGCGAGGAACATGAGAGAAGATGATGACAGTAGAATTTAAATTGTTCACTAGAGGTTCAGGATGGGAAAGAGAAGAAATTGTAGCTGGTGTGGGAGTGCTGGCCTGGAAAAGATCCAAGGGATTGAGGGATTAGAAGTATGGGGAGGATGAAGGTCAGAATTTGGAGTTGCAGGGCAGAGCGAGAGGTGGATAATGAAGAGGTTTACCATAAAATGATGATGTTTAGGCTAGGGGTGCTCGAGACCCCCAAAATAGCAATACACTGGGTCCTGCCAAATGAATTCGACTCAAGTCTTCTTTCAGCCAAAGAAAAGCAAAGTTTATTAGAAGTTCTCCATAATGGGTAGACTCTTAAGGAGCCTCTGTCTTTGACACTTATATTGGACAAGCAAGCTTGTTTTGGACACAGAGCAAGTCTGTGCGAGAAAATCTATGGCACTCACACTACATGGAGAGGTTGTGGGAGGAATCTAGGGGTGGTCTAGAAGAGAAGTTTGGGGAGGGTCTTCAGGAAGAGTCAGATGAGGTCAGACTCCAATAATGAGTTTGGGGAGGGTCTTCAGGAGAAGTTAATGAGGTCAGACTCCAGTAAATGAGTGAAGTTGCCGGAGGCTACCTGGGGGCCACAGACAGTGGTAGGCGAGGCCAGTTCTAGGGTGTAACAGTTGATTTGGGGATAGGTTTGGGATAGGTTTTTTGATGGGCTAAAGGGTGGGAAGCAGCTGGACAATGGAGGACTAGGATAGTAAGAGTAAGAGATTGGGGCCTGGCTTTAATGAAAAGCTTATGGCCTCAGACAAATGCCTCATCAAATGGGAAGATTCAGTCAGAGTTCAAGGGGGTTCTCCGAGCCTGGACCTTATCAGACAGTAACAGATTGTGATCAGATAAAGGAGAAGAGAGAGTGATTGATAGGGCCAAGGTTGCAGAGAAATCAAGGATGAGGGTTGAGAAAAAACCCTTAGGTTTGGCACTTGGGAGCTCCTTGACAGCTTTGGGGGGAGCAGTTCGGCAACCAGACAGCAGAGGGTTTAGTAGAGAGTGAGAGGTGGGGCAGGGGAGCTCCTCAAAATCTTGGGCCGCCCCCCCTTTCTCTTACGTCACAGCCTCCCTGGTCTAGCTTTCACCCCCTTTTGCTTCACTTATTTCTTTTGCCCCCTAATGAGAGGCAAATTGGCCTCTTTAAGTTCCTCTTTCTTTTGTTTTGGGGGGTTTTTCGTATTTTTTTTTATTTAATTTATTTTGTCAAGTATTTCCCAATTCAGTTGCCAAATCCCTAATGAACAGGTCTGATCTGGCCAGTTCCCTGTTCGAAAGGCTTCGGCAGCCCCTCACTTCCTGTAGTACAAAACAGAAACTCTTCCTTTTGGCCTTCGAAGCCTTCACAATCTGGCTTCAGTTTGTATTTCTGGACTGATCTCCTGTCATTTCCCCGAATGTAGTCTGCTGTCTGACCAGGGTGGTGGGTGTATGAATGGGAAGAGGACAGGAGTGAAGAGTGATTGTAGACTAGAATCATTAAGATTTGTCTGGTGGTTAAAGGCAAAGGTAGAGGGTAGAGGAGAGGACGATGTTGAGCTTACAAACCGAAGTGACGAGAGGGCTGGTGGTGCCACCAAGAAGAATAGGGAACTTCAGAGGAGGCGTGGATGTGGAGAGAATGTTTTGGACGTTTTGGATTTGAGCTAAAGGACTGCAGTTCCAGAGAAAGGCTAGGGTTGGATATACAATAGATTTGGGAGTTGTCTCCATAGAGAATATATGAGCTCACCATGAATTTGTATGTACAGAGAAGGTAAAAGAGCCAGGACAGTCCTGGGGTAAACTCTCATATGGTGGAGCAATTTGGATACTGATTCAGCAAAAGGAAATGAGAAGACAGGGAGAAACCAGGAGAGAGCAAGCTCTCAGAAGCCCAAGGAGGAGAGTGTATCTGGAAGGAGGTCACCAGATGCCAGGAAGAGTTCCATTAAAAAGAAAGAAAAGAGATTTGGCAATTAATGGATCTTTGTTAATCTTGGAGAGAGCAGTTTGATTTGAATGAAGAAGCCAGGAGCCAGATTGCCAGAGGAGGAGTGGGTGGAAGGTTTAAAGTGGAATCAGTGAGTGTAAACCAATTTTTCTAGGAACTTCTAGAAATGAGAGAGAGAAATATAATTGCTTGGGGCAGGGTAGGATCCCATGATGGTTGGTATCAGACACTGAACAGCAAACACTTCTCAAGTATCTATTGTGTGCAGGGCACCCTTGGACAGTGTGTCTGTGCACAACTGAAGTGGTCTGACGAGTTGATTTGCAAGCCTTGACCTTCTTATCATGGTGTAACATTTGACACCCAAAGTTTATGAAGGATTGACTGTAAAGCCTTCCTCAACGCCTTTCTCTGAGATGTCTGGCTTCGATTAGTCAGCTTCTCAGTCATCTCAGGCCTAGCAGAAAAGAACCATTTTTCTCAGCTCACTTGGTTGGCTGCATTTAAGCGTTGATCCAGAAAGGGGACAGTGAGACCAGGTTGTGTGTAGAATCTGCCAGAAAATTATTTTTAAAGTAGGAAGAATAGAAGCTGAAACCTAAGGTAAATTTGGAGATGGTCAGAGATGTTTTAAGAGATTTCAGCACCAGAACCAGATGAACTGCATTCCAGAGTATTGAAAAATGTGAGTAAGGGTGTCCTAAAGCTGTCACCCCTGAATTATTTCAGTAGGCTAGCTGTTCTCTTTGCTGATCTTACTTAACTGGTCAGTGACATCTGGTGGCACAAGAGATAGAGAGAGACTGTAGCTTAGAGTCAGCAAGACCGGAGTTCAGATACAGAAAGGTTTTTTTTTAACCCTTTGTCTCCTCAAATACAAAATAGGGACAACAGAAGGCATCTGTCAAGGGTAGGGGCTGTTGTTGGAATCTGATGATTCCAATGATGATTACAAGTTTGTAAAGTGCTTCTCAAACCTCGGTGTCATATATAAGTACTGGCTATACCAGCACTGATAAAACTATGTTTGTCCTACCTGTTCAAGGATTGAACTGACTTGCAGTCTTCTAGTTTAGACGTTAAATCTAAACTCCACTGAATGGCTTTAGAGTCTCTTTCTGATCTCAGTGTAGGTGTCCTGCAGCCCACAGTGTTCATAGTTGAATGGGGCACTGATGGGTTAAGTGACTTACAGGGCTACTCACAGCCATCCTGTAGGAGACAGGACCATGGAAACTGCTCTGCTCTCTGCCATACCACCCTGCCTAACCATAAGGTGGTTACAAGGACCGACTAAGTGACTGCATGTAAAGGTCTCTTGACAACTGTAAAGCATTATCCTTTATCTCGAAGACAACCAAAATGACATCACTGCGCTCACGTCACGTTTCAGTGTGCCATATTGAACTGAGGAACTGTAAAGCCTTATGTCTGACTAAAGCTGGATCTTCTGAGTGACAGCCATTTGTGAAAAAGTCCTTTCAGAAGTACGGATGTTCTATTAAAGCGCAGTGGTGTTTTTTAGGAATTAGGATTGGGGTGGTCATTCCCATGGGGCAGTGCTAAAGAAACCCTGATGTTCTAAAGAATGTTCTTATTTTAAATTCATTATAATATTTTAAATGGTTCTAACATATTTATACAATGTACCATAACTTCCAAGTTAAAATTGAGTTGTATTGGTTTTGCTGACATCTGGAAAATAGGAATATTTATTTGGTTGGTTAACTTTAGCCAAAGAAAGTCACTTTTACTTAACCTGACCTGGTTATCCCATCCTTTCCATGATTTTATCTTCTAAAAACTGAATTTATGGCTAGTTCTCTATACCTCTGTCCAGTGACCAGATTTAAAATCCACCTTATTATTTGTATGTTTCCCTCATGTTTTGGCTGTGTTTTGTTTTGTATAGCTAGGGGTCCAGGCGTAGAGACAGGGGCCTGGACTTGGTCTTTATTATAGAGGGAACTGTGGGGTAAGGGAGCTTCATTTACCAATACAGCTGGCACCATTTCTGCAATTTGTAGTCTTAGAGAGTACCCCAGAGACTAAGTGACTTGTGTAGAGTTGCAGGGTCAAATAGCCATTAGGTGTTGGAGGTGAAAATTGGATCCAAATCTCTCTGGTATAGAGGTTGGCTCTTTATTTCCTATGCCAGGCTGCTTCTCATGTTATAATTAAAATCATTAATTGTGTCACTTAAAGAATGGCTTGGTCTTGATCTTTAAACAGAAACCTCTTTTTTTCTTGAATGAGTTAGAATCACAATGGTCATCCTAGAAAAATGGATTTCTAGGGAAGAAAACTGTAAATTGTTTGATAGGAGGGATCCTGTCAGCACTACTAGGAAGAAGTAAACCATGAGGAAAGGGGCAGAAAGGAAATAGTTTTGTAACAGGGAATAAGTACCATATTTAAACCTTCTTTTTATATCCTTTATTTAGGAAAACTGGTATTGCCATTAAATCTGTAGTGTAGGAGGAAATGGTATTTTGTTATGTAACTTTTTACATCCTAGGGAACATACCAACATTAAAAGTGAACTTAAGAAAGGAACCTGCTATCTCATTTCTTGCCCCCCCTTTTTTTTTTTTGCTTTTTGGAGGGGGGAAGGCAGGACAATTGGGGTTGTGACTTTGCCCAAGGTCACATGGCTAGTATATGTTAAGGGTCTGAGACCGAATTTGAACTCAGGTCCTCCTGACTCCAACCATTGTTCTGTTCATGCGCCACCTAGCCTCTCCTTCCCCATTTCTTAATAGCACTCAACCACTGCTGTTGCATTTAAGTCCGAGCCAGATAATAACTTTCCTGATACCTTCAAGATCATATCATCTGTACCTCTTGTAGAAGAGACCCTTTTAAATTACTTACTGCCTAAGGGACCACTCTCTGAGAACCACTTCTTCAACCTAGTCTTGACATTTAAACATTGACCTTGAGAGAGATGGGGTGGAAAGTGTTACGTCTTTACTCCAGGGAATCCTATCTTAAAAGGTTGAAAACTCATATGCATAATTCTTTTTTTTTTCCCAATGACTTGTTTATTTACTTTTAGTTTACAGATTCAGTTCCACAATCCCTTGAGTCTCAGATTTTCTCCCTTCCCTTCCCCCCCCCCATGGTGGCATGCAATCATATGTAGGATCTGCAAATACTTTCACATTGTACAATAGTTTGGTTATATAGAAGGGCTGTAACCAATGAGTGATCACTGGGAAAAGAAAAAAAAAAAAGCAAAACCAAACATGAAAGAGAACGATA
>CM053588.1:291133178-291168080 GCA_028646515.1 Pseudochirops corinnae
TATCCCAGAAACTGGGGTCTTTGGGCTTATCAAACAGTTTATTACTATAATCGTTGACTATTGAGTCTTTTGTACCCAATCTATTCCATTGATCCACTACTCTATCCCTTAGCCAGTACCAAGCAGTTTTGATGACTGCTGCTTTGTAATACAGATTAAAATCTGGTACGGCTAGGCCATATGTATAATTCTTAACATGATCTCTTATCTATTTCCTTGTGAACAAATGAGCATATGTTTTCTTAGTTCCCCTCCTGGACTTGCTCGCAGCCAGGTAGCCACAAGGATTTTTTCCCTGCTGAAATTCGGGGCACTTTTGTGTCTGACACTTAAGACTTTTGACATTGTGCATCATCCTGTTCCTGAAACTCTCTTCTGTGAACTTCTGCTTTATTCAGGGTTCCTTCTATTTTCTTCTCTTATTCCTTTTCCTCTTCTTACACCCCGACTGTAGGCATTTCCCAAAGTTCAGTTCTTGACTTTCTGATCTTCCCTTCTTATACATTTTCCCTTAGAGAATTTGTTTATTCTCATAATTTTTACTGTCTCTGTGGGGCATATGAGTGTTTAGGGAGGCCTAGCACCTCTGGTGTGATGGCTTGCCGAGCCCTTTTCAAGGGCTCCTCCACCGTTGATGCTGTCAGCTCTCACCTGTGACTCCAAGAAGGTCCAGCATTTGAAGTGATCATACACTGGTAAACCATCTCAGCCGGTGGGCTAAACCAGGTTAAGGGTAAGTGAAGGGCCTCAAATCCCTAGGTGAGTTAGAGGAGTGTCTACCCTAAGCATGTGAAGACTTCCCCAACAGAATGGGCAGATGAGAAGTTTGTTCCAGTGGCCATGAAGGCACCCGAAGCAGGCACTGTGGAGCACTTAGAGCATGATCAGAAATCAGAGACCCCAAAGTCATCCGTTGCATCCTGGGCCATCACCAGCTCTCCTGCCTTTTGTCTTGTCACTGGACTTCAGTGACTTGGGAAGAGAGAGTGAGAGTGATAGCTTTGTGCAGCTCTGCCTCATGTAAATTCAGTCCCTATGTGAATCAACACATCACCCATGATGTCACTGGTCCTCTTCTGAAACAAAGGACAAACAATAGTTGTCACCTTGACAGGGTCACTTCAACATCTTGGTTTCCAGCCCTGCTTTACCTGCCACTTACAAGTATTGCTGATTGACTCATTGCCATGCATTTCTCTTCAAACTCGAAAGTCACATTAGAATGACTGGACTCCTCATCTTCTCAGGACCGTTAGAGCCACTTCTAAAGTGGGCAGTCTTTGTGTTGGTGCTGCCCCTTTTCTCTCTGAGATTCAAAGAAGCCTTAGAGCTTTCTTGCCTCTTCATTTTCATCTCACACATTTCTGTGAGTCACCAAGTCTTCCTTGAAGTATCCGTTGATTCTGACACTTTTTTTCCATTCTTAATTTCTACCACCCTATTCCAAGCTATTACATCCTATCTAAATTAGTGCAGCAACCACCTGACTTCCCGAATTCCAGTGTCTGACTGGTGCTGTGATTACATTGGGCTAGTGAACCTCAAGTGAATAAACTCTACCGATTCATGTTGGCACCTGTTCTGCAGCTTAAGTCTTAGAGCTGCCTGGGGCACTGAGAAGTTAAGTGGTTTTTCCAGTCCCTCAGCCAAGGTAATATAAGATGTGGAACTTGAACTTGGGTCTTCTTTAACCCAAGGTCAGCTCTTTCTCTCCCTCTCCTACTCAGTGCTGTCCGAAGAATGTCCTTTAAATTGTGTTGTTGTTCAGTCATATCTGACTCCTTGTGACCCCGTGGACCATAGCACACCAGTACTGTCCGTGTGGTTTTCCTGGCAGGGATACTGGGATGCTTTGCCATTTCCTTCTTCAGTAGATCAAGGCAGACAGAACTGAAGTGGCTTGTCCAGATCACACAGCAAGTGTCTGAGGTTGGAACTGAGTTTAGGTCTTCCTGATCCCAGACCTAGGGTTCTCTATACACTGAGCCACCTCGTTGTCTTCTTTAGCTGCCGCTTTCATAATCCTCCTAGCCTTGTTTAAAAACCTTTAGTGACTCTGTGTTTCATTCATAATAAAATTAAACTCTTTGGCTAAACTCTTATGGCCCTCCATAATTTGACCCCATATTATCTATTAAAATTCCCCCCACTTTTTAACACACCCTCTTCTCTAATCTGTTTTGTCATTAGATCATATGATCTAGAGATAAAAGGTAACTTAGAAGCTAATTATTTTCCCCCTTCCCCCTTTTTTGAACTGGTGAAGAAACTGTGGCTCTAGGAGGTGATTTGCCTAAAGCTACAAAGGTCATACAATATCAGGCCCTGGGTTCTAATTTAGATCTTTTGACTCCAGTGATCATTTCTCTTTCTTCCTCATTCAGTGTCATTCGGTTGTATTCATTCCCACCCTTACACTTAATCTTTATTCCTTTCTTCCCATTTCACTTAGCTGAACCCTATCCATCCTTGAAGGCATCGTGTTCAATTTCCATAAATGTGGAATTTTACTTCTTAGAGGGAAACTCTTTTATGGAAAAAATGGTGAAGGCTTGGGCTCGCATCCTTCCTCTGACACTTAATTCGGTGTGACTCTAGGCAAATCATTCAGCTTACTTGGACTACAGTTACTTCACTTGTAAAGTAAGGGACTGGACTAGATAAGAGGTGTCAGATGCATGACCCCCCAAGGCAAGAGCATCCAGAGCCACATTAAAATGTAATTGGGAAATAGTTAACAGTAGAATATAGACAATGGTAATAGGTGGTTTTCTAAGCCAGTCTGCGCCCTGCTGGGATCCTCCAGTGGCCCCTCTGTTTGGCACGACTGGACTAGATGAACTCCAGCCCTTTCTGGCTCTCGTTCTTTGATCCTGCAGTTAGACCATGCTGCCTCTCTTGAGTTACAGAGAAAGTCAGGTCCCCTCCAACCAGTAATTATTATCTACAATTCTAGATTGCATTAAAGTACAATAAAATCCTGATTGGGAACGTTTAGGGATGGGGTATTCCTCTTAGAACCACTAGGTGGGGCAGTGGATAGAGTGCTGCACCTGGAGTGAGAAAGACTAATATTCGTGAGTTCCAATCTGACCTCAGACATTTACTAGCTGTGTGATCCTGGGCAAGTCACTTAACCTTGTTTGCCTCAGTTTGCTCATCTGTAAAATAAGCTGGAGAAGGAAATGACAAACAGCTCCAGTATCTTTGCCAAGGAAACCCCAAAATGGGGTCACAAAGAGTTGACTATTGCTAAAAAGGCACAACAACAACAACAGAATCCCATTAGGATCTGCCCTTATCTCTTTATCTCTAAGATGCCCCCACTTAACTGCTTCTAGTCCACAATTACAGGTTGAGCAAACCCTGGATTGGACTTTTAAGTCAAAGTGGCGGAGGTGTATTATAACGACAATATGGTGGGCAGAGCTCCTTAGGGAGCTTGCACCTTAATGGGAATGATGCTAAAGCTCATGTAGAAGTCATGGATTATCTGGCCGAAACGCTGAGTAGGTGATTACTTACAGCCTTGGGCACAGGTGCCGTTCACCACTGGAGAGCAGGGAAAGGGGCTTCTCGGGGGTGTTTTTGGTCTCTTCTATCTGTAGCAAGACACCTTTGAGAGTTGATGACTGTAGCTTGACCCTCAGATTGACTATGATAACTTTGGGAATCAATACACGATAAGTCCTTGGTTACAAATTAGCCCTGTTTTTACAAGAGAATTTCTTCAGAGGCCAGCTTGTTCTTGTGATGGGGAGAGATAGTTGGTTTTTCCTGGGGCCTGCTTATGAGTAATTGTGGGGAAAGGTAGTTTGTCTTACTGGGTTCCTCTCATGAGTTATTGCTAGGCACAGTGTCCTTGGGCTGGTAGGAAAACTGTCAGCGACAGTGTTTTGAGGCTAGGGAGAAATGTGATTTTTAAGACTGGGGACCAAGCGTAAGCATCCACACCCCCCATCAGTTTCTTAACTGGGCCGGGAGTCTGCTGCTTAGGCTGTTTGCTAAAGTACCAATCTCGCTGCTTTCCTCTGACCTCTGATCCCCGTAGATTTTTCTGTGTACGTTTTTTAGAGCTACCTTCCTGGCTTTTTAACTTGGCACCTTGTTATCTAATATATCTCCTTTTTATTCTTCTTTCTATCTCGGTGTTTTGGGGCTTCTGACTGGTACCGGGTTTTGATTCCTTTCCTCGTTCTGACCTCTGATTTCCTGCAGGCCGTCCTGGCCTTGGGTTTGACAAACCCAAGAATAGATAAAGCAGATGGAAAGGCAGGGATGGACACATATCCACATCCTTCCCACTAATAGAACAGAGCTAGGTAAACTCAAGACTCAGCCAGGCTACATACAGCTGACACAATTTTTGGATCTTGGCAGTTGTGGAGAGCAGAGGTATCGAACACATTGCCTTTGGGTTGTACGGAATTGAACCAGATTAAAATGTAAATTGGAAACTATTTAACAAAATAAATAAAAATACAGTAAAACATAGATAATATTACATTTTAGAATTAAGTCAGTACGCACCCGCAGCACCGCTAGGGATGATTCAGGATTGGGCCCAGGTGCAGCCCACCATTTGGTAATCTAGTGACAGCAATATTTCAGTGCGACTTAATTGGGCCTGGAAAAGGAAAGGCCCTTTTGTGAGTTTTCTTAGCTGAATGAAGACTTGTTTCCTGGTCCTTTCAGAGCTACTCTCTGGGGTGAACTTTAGGGAGTCTTGGCTGATTAGCAGGGCTGTGGCTGTTGAATATAAAAGAACCTTCTAGTCTATCCAGGAGTTTTTGGTACTTCAGAGGAAGAGCAAATTTCTGGGAAGATTGAGGTTCCTTTGAAAGGTCCCCAGGGACTCCCATATATCATCTCAGGTAGTGGTGCTTCTGAGACCATTTATTTAACATTAGAGTCCTTGTTCTTAGTAACTCATTTGAACACAGAGATAACTAACAGGTGTGCTAGAGGCAGGACTGATACTATATGCCCTGCCTAAATGGTCATCTGACTCCAAACCCTGATTCCACCTTCGCTACCAGCTTACAGGAGCTTCTGATGTGCACGAACTTTCTTTTCCTAACCTTGGCCCTGAGTGCTGTCTCCACAAATCCCTGATGATTTTAGTTTGTTCCATTCATTAAAAATGCCTAGAATTCAGTCCCAGACTTTGAAAATACTTCTATTCAGGTAAATTTTGGACTCTTTAAAATAAAGCGATATTTATTTCCAGTGTCTTAGGTATATGACATTGTAGATTTTATGTAAATAAGCACCTGTTTTGGAACCACCGTCCTCTGATACATCTGCAAAAGGATGTTGACTCACATTAAATGCCCCATTACAGCTTTCATCTTCCTCTGCTGCTCTTCTGCTCTGCCATGCTGGTACCTAATGCAGATGCACAGTCAGCTCATGAAATTGTGAGATGCATGGTCTGAAATAGTGATCACTGTAAGATTTAAATGAGCACTAGTGGGCTTCAGCCAGAGCTGTGGCCAGTGAGTGAATGAATTGCCTGTTCATGGTTCCCCCAAGGCCCTGCTCCCAGCGAGCCCCGTCTCCTCTTTCTCTGGTGGATCCTCGTTGGATGGGCGATGGGTGGGGGGGTAACTTACCGTTTCTTTAATGATTTCTTGAGATGACAAACTTGAGGAAGAACAGGAAGTGAAACTCATGGCTGGGACTAAAATGGAGGGTTTGCACTGGGAACTACACCTAGCAGATTCTTCCGGAATTTTTCTGGATCAAGTATTCATTCCCCAGAAACTTTTCTCTCAAATTCTGCCTTTCTGCAGGAATAAAAGTGAACTTAAGGATTTAAAAAAAAAATTTGTCAGGACTTTCTTGGAAGATTTGGAACAAGAGCCACAGTGGTCAACTTAAAAGCGCGGAGTTTTCTAACGAGAAGGGAGGGGACGTTAGCTGTCATCCAGTCTTAATTTTATTTTACAAATCGGGAAAGTGAAGCCCAGAAAGTTGGAGTGACTTGCTTGGGGTCAATCTTACTGAATCAGTCATTAACTCCCAGAGCTCGGTTTGAAACAAGGTACTTTCTACTTCCTTGGGTTCAGCTCTTGCTTTTGAGGAAGTAGTGTGAGCTGATACCCTTATAAGGACCTTGGTCTTGAGGAGGGGGATAACCCAATGAAAGAAACACAGAGGTAAAGGAGCTATTTCTGGTTTCTCTCTCTCTCTCTCTCTCTTTGTCTTTCTCCCCCCACCCCTCCCTCTCTCTGCTTTCTTTACATCCAAAGGTTTCTTTTTCCTGAAGAATCTGTCCTTCCCCTCATACCATTCTGTGTAGAACACATCCAGTAAACCCGCTTCGTGGCCAGAGTTGAAGGCCAGTGTTGGGCTGCCGGGCCAAGAAGTGAGCCCACGTCGGCCTGTTTTGTTCTTCCCTTGGTGTTGATAATTAAAGGACTGTTGAAAAAAGTTATGGGTGCATTTTCTTAAGGAATCTTGTATCGCATGAACAAATCTAGCAAATATCGTGTCTTTGATATGTTCGAGAACTATGTTAGGCTTAGGGATACAGTGACAAAACAAGACTCACTATGTGCCCGGCAGTGCACTAAGCGATTTATAATTATGATCCCAGTAAAGATATATGGAAAACTTATCTAGGCCTCATGATAGGCATAAATGTGCTGTTATAGTGATAAGCTAGAAAGGAAGAGACGGGCCATGCCCAGTAGGTACCGGGGAATGAGGGGCACACAGAGATGACAGAAGTTCAGCTGGGTAAGCATTTCTGCTGTTCCGTTCACTGAGGATAAAAAGACAAAAATGAGACGGCTTCTGTCTTAAGGGAGTTTCCACTTGGTGGTTTGATACAGCATACACACAGATAAGGAAGCACGTTTACTTCAGGATGAAGAGTCCAGCTCTGGTTTTTTTGGTGGGGCAGGAATCAGGGAAGGCATCAGAGAGGCAGGTGGTGCCTCATGTGCATCTTGCAGTAAGCTAAGCATTCGGAGAGGAAGCCGGAAATGGCTGATCCTAGAAACAGCACCGAACAAAGAAAAGCTTCTGCTCCAAGGGCCTGGAAGGATGCCAGAGGTGTGCCTAAGGCTTGGGGGAGACTGAAGGTAAAAACTTGTTGGAATGACCAGTAGGACGCTACTTGTTCAACCCCTCAGAGTCCAGGTGTCCTCTGTAAAGTGGGGGTGGGGGTAGCACTTCCTGCCCCCAGTATTGTGAGGAAGATGCTTTATGAATGTGAGCTGTTATATCTAACTTCATGTTAGTAACAGGAGGTCAGCAGCTCTCTTCAGGTAATTAGAGGCATAATTCTCAAAATCATAGATTTGTCCTAGAGCCGCAAAGGAATTTTCAGAAGCCATTTTGGTCCAACCCACAATCAGTTTACAGATGAAGAAATTGAGGCATCGGGAGGTAAAGTGGCTTGTCCAAGTCACAAAAGGAAAGAGTATCAGAGGGAGAATATGAACCCAGGATCCCTGACCCCAGACCCGGGGGTCACTACCTCATCTCTATTAAAGTTACAGGCTCCTCATATTTAGAGTAGAAACGACCAACTCTAAATAGAGATAACCACCTCATTATGCCATTGAAGGAACTGAGACGCAAAGAGTTTTAAAGCCCCTTTCCCAAAGTAATACAGGTAACAGTTAGGAAGATTTGAACCCACGTTTACTTTAAATCCATTCCCGTGCTAGACCATGTATGTCAAGAGGTCTGATAGATCTGTCCTTTAGGGAGCTATGGGATGGTGACTTGTGAATTGGTTTCTTGAACGCTTTCAGATCTTTAGGGGCTCCTTAATCTAACAGGGCAGTGTCTTATTCTGAGGAAGAAAGTGGGTCTCCTAGAGTAATGACAACACTCTGGTTTTGAGGGGGGGAGGCAGAGAGAACTGCCCAACTCACCACTTACCAATTGGAGGCGAAGCCCCATTCAGCAGATGTTACCCTAGAGGTGGGATGTGACTAGAGAAAGTAGGAGACACTTTAGGAATTCATTTGGGGCTCATAAGGCAGAGGAAACTATCCAGCTAAGAAACTCAGGAGCAGGCGATTGGGGATTTGCTGTATGAATCTGCAGGTAGTATTGAAGGGATCAGATGGGGTTCTCATGTTCCATAGAATGACTGACAAGCTCTAGGGCCTCAGTAGGACCAGGAAGGAGGAGAGGGAATAGATTATTGATTCTGTGGAGCACCTACCTCCCTTCTTGCTTCTTAATGAGGACTTAGAAATCA
Organism: Pseudochirops corinnae; assembly: GCA_028646515.1. Classification (NCBI taxonomy): domain Eukaryota; kingdom Metazoa; phylum Chordata; class Mammalia; order Diprotodontia; family Pseudocheiridae; genus Pseudochirops; species Pseudochirops corinnae. The sequence continues at coordinate 291,141,403 of CM053588.1, forward strand.
TCCAGTTTTTGCTATCTCACTTGTACAAGAACTCCAGGGTAACACAAAGTGGACCAATGTCCTTTTCAACGTAGAGTTTTAAAATCAGACATTTATTTGCAAGGGGTGGAGAATCACTAAAAAAATTTCAAATTAAATATCTTTATGGTGTGTTTATAGTATATCATATAGACAGATTTGTTATTAATATGCTAAAAAAATAAAAAATAATTCCACTTATTTTGTGTTTTAGGTCTCCGGGTAACTGTGCTGCTGACGTCCTTTCTTATGGTTTTGGGAACAGGTCTAAGATGCATACCTGTATCATCAGACTTAGTGATTAAAAAAAGGTAAATTCTGTAGTTTAATTTTTCAAATTTCATTTTTTTTCTTTGTTGCTATTCAGCTTCTGATACGTTTTTTTCTTTCTGAGACCGTCTATCAGTAGAGGGCCCTGTTGTATACAGTAGCACCTAATTTCTTCTCCACTTTTAGCATGGTTTATTATTTTAGTGTTTGAAAATAGCAAACCATTCTGCTTGTTGTTTTAAATTTTGGTATCTTAAAAGGAAGATCTAAAACCAGTTTGGATTTGAGTGAAAAACTAGATATCTTTCCAAAGCAGTTTAAATTAGGTACGGTTACATTATTTTGTCTGATATATTGCTAATTCTTGGACTATACCTGTTCAGATATAAGTGCAGAAATTTATTCTTTAAAAGGACAGATGAGTATACATATTATCTGCTCTTTTGTGTTATGTGTGGCACTGAGTTAATTATGGCATACTGGCTAGGAAGGAGATGAAAAGAAGTTAGAGACAGCATTGCTAGGAACGGATAAGTCAGTTAGAGAGATGAGAGAGAATAAGTCCTGATAAGAGGAAAGGAGGAATAGAATATCTTCAACTCCTATGTAAAAGGCACTATAAGGAAGAGCACTTTTAAATGAAGACCTCATTTTATGACTATTAGAGATTCAGTACAATTCATGCTGCAGCCTTCTCTTAGACAGTCACATACACATTCATCTGATGGGCTGTAATTGGAGCAGTGATTTTTGTTCATTGTTGATTTTAAGTGTGCTAGCAGATCTGTCAAGGTGAACCATTGAAAACATTTCTTTTTAGTAAAAGCACAAATTCTTAACCTAGGGTCCTTGAACTTATTTTTAAAAAACATTTTGAAAACTGTTTCAATGTAATTGGCTTCCTTTGTGATCCTACACGCTCAGTTTCATGCATTTAAAAACATTCTAAGGAGTGCATGGGGCTATTGGTGTATTAATATTGGGATCTTTAGGGGCAGCTAGATGGCAGAGTGAATGGAGCACCGGCCCTGGAGTCAGGAGGACCCGAGTTCAAATCCAGCTTCAGACACTTAACATGTACTAGCGATGTGACCTTGGGCAAATCACTTAACCCGAATTGCCCCTCCAAAAAAACAATTTTGGGATCTTTATTGGGATTCATGAAACATAAAGGGCAGATAAGTGGAGCAGTGGGCATTTATTTAACCTAATGCTGTTTGCCTCGGCTTCCTCACCCATAAAATAAGCTGGAGAAGGAAATGGCAAACCACTCCGGTGTCTTTGCCAAGAGGGGTCACAAAGAGCCAGACACAACAGACAAGGCTTGGCAACAAGGAGTTCATAGGTTCTGTGTGTCTTCCAGGGACATGTTGGCACACACAAAAAAGGCCAAGAACTCCTTTTCTAGAGTAATTCCCACTTAGGATTCTGCCATATGGGGTTATGTTGTGACCCTTGCTCGGGCGGAGAGCTAGAAGGAGCAGATAACCCAGAACATTCAGCAGCAGGCCTTTCACAAGATTTCAGAGGGTCTACATCTTAGGAAAACAAGCACGTGACCAGGCCCGGGCCCCTGCAGTCACTTGACAGTGTGAAGCCGCCCAGCCTCTACCCTGAGACACTCAGGAGAAAACTTGGCTATTTTCAGACTTGCCGGCCTAAGGACCAGGTGTTCAAGACTTTACCGTGTGTTAGGCCACCACAGAAGCATCGCTCCGCTCCCTTGGCTCTTCGGCGAGTTCTGCTGGGGGTTTTCCAAGCTTCCCCCGATAATCACAGTGCTTATGTAGCACTTCAACATTCGCAAAGCACCGGAATTTTTTATTAAGAAATTTTAATCAGCATTGATTAAGTGTCTAATATGTACCCAGCACTGTGCTGAGCACTTTATAAGTGTTTGAACTTCACCACGACCCCGTGAGGTAGGTGCTGGATGAGGAGACTGAGGCAGAGAGAGTGTGAGTGGCGGGTTCAGGCCCACCAAGCTGGTAAGTGTCCAAGGCCGTATCTGAAGTCTGCTTTCCTGACTCAAGTCCAAGCTCTCTCTGCCACGAGTTACCTCATTTGGTCCCTGTAATAACCCTGTGAGGTAGATGCTGTTATCATCTCCGTTTTACAGATGAGAAAACCGCATGAGATTACACAGCGAGTATGACCAAGCGGGGCCTCAAATGCAGGTCCTCTGACTCCCAGCATAAGTATGCAGGATCACCTTCCTTGAAGGATTGGTGTGGACAAGCATTCACTTCCTGAGCTGTTCGATCATCCCAGGCTTCCCGTTCTTCAGTCCGATACTGAAAAGGTCACAGAAAATTGAATCACTTTCTCGTGCCCTCTCCGTTATGAATACCATAAGCAAATGAAAGGAGACAGAAATAATTCAATGGATGGACCATCTCTTTTCTTGTGCACGGAGTCCACAAGTAACATAAGGAATCTCTCTCATTGAAGGATAAGAATCTCCCCGTTCTGCTGAGTACTGAATGTTGTCGGGTGTCCCAGTAGGTGATGCCGCGATTCCCCAAAGGTGAGCTGAGCACTGGAGTCTGCAGCACAGATTTCAGCCCCAGCTGGTGCCGTGCCATTGTGTGGTCTGGTGTTATGGAACGCATGTCAGTGAAGGACGCCAAGAGGGAGCAGTGCAGAGTGAGAGCTGGGCTTGCTTCCTGCCGAGTTCTGAAGGGACATTTGTAGGAGCTCCCGACTCTGAGTTATATTAATTTTATTAATAAAGGAGACTGGCCGTGTGGCCCGTGGATCAGTGGCTCGCTTTAGTGGATTAATAATCATGGCATCATTTCCTTTGTTATTGGATCAGCCCGATCCAGAGCCAAAGTGACTTACTCTTGGTGTTACTTATATTTTATAGTTTTTAGTCCTGATGGTTGATGGATGGCCCTCATTAAAATGAGTGGTGAATCACCACGGAGTTTTCTGTGATACGTGCTATCCCTGGTTGGGAGCATGGGTTCTGTACTTAAAGAACTGAAACTCTTCGTTTGTCCTTCTAGAACCAAAGCGTCACTAGAGTGGCCTGATTCTTCGTTTCTCTATTTATATCCACAGTGCCCGGAACGTAGGTGTTTAATAAATGATTCATTGATTGCCCCAGTATACCTGAGGAGAAATGGAAATTGAAGTCATATTAATGTGTCACAGTTTCTGAAAAATTAAAGAGAAAATAAAAGAATAAGTGGCTGAAAAACAGCCTCCTGGGAGAATACTTGGTATATCCATCAGTTGTGACAGATGCTCTTCTAGCCTAACGGTTCATAGACGATATTTTTTCCGAAAATCCAGCAGCCTAGTTCCAGTAATTCTTGGGGTCGCCTAGAGTCATAACTTCTGTTTGGGACCACTCTAACCTTTTAACAATATTTTTTTCCCCAGTTACATATTAAGGAATATTTTTAGCATTCATTTTTACAGGACTTTGAGTTCCAAATTTTTCTCCCTTCCTCCATCTCTCCCCTCCCCTCCTCTCCCCTCTTCTGAAAATGGTAGGCAATTTGATATAGTTTATCCATGTGCTGTCATGCAAGACGTGTTTCCATATTCATCACGGTTTTGGAAGAACAGATCAAAAGGAAATAAAACCATGAGTAAGAATATAAAGTAAGTGAAAAAATAGGCTTCCGTGTGCGTTCTGAGTCTGTCTGTTCTCTATCTGGATCTGGATCCTTGGGCCGCTCTGATTTTTAAGGAGTCTGCCACCAGGGTGATGTTTGGGTACTTCTTACTCTGAAGTGTTCGTTCTCTTTCCAAAGCTTGGCTCCAAAGCTCTCATTTCTCTTCTACTTCTTTTCTCGGTCTTACTCATTCCATTTATAATAGCGTTTATTCCAGGCTTGTTTCGTTTCTTCTAAGACCTGTGTTTGATCTTGCAGCCGAGCTGTTTGTTTTTTAACTTTCTCTCTTTAGGTATTTTGAAGTTATTCTTTTCTAGGTTTGAGTTTGAGGCCTTCCTGGCATCATCATTGCTCTTTAGCTTTTATTTTGCTCATTCTTCCAGCCTTGCTTCCGAGATTGGGGCTTTGTATTAGAACTAGACTCTGCGCATGACTCTTGGGGTCCTGGATGGTCCTGGACTGTCTTGTCTTGGATACTGCTGCTCGGTCCTTTGGGTATGGAGTACTGTGTTTTTCAAGGATCATAGGGGTGGCCTGAGCCAGGGAGCTGAAATCTTTTCACAGGCTTTATATGCAGTCATGTCAAGGCCGCTATCTGATCATTCAGCTGGACTTTGAGGCTCTAGACCCCAGTTTGTGTCTAGGCAGCCAGCCAGCTGCAGATTTACCTGTAAGTGGTTCTCCAGTTGATGGTGGTTGGCCTTAGTGTCTGTGATCTAGTTGAAGGACTCGGTGGTTTCAAAGCAACTGTGCTGCTGGACTAGCCTTGGACTTGGTACCAGTTAATCTGGGCACCCAGGCTGCTGGCCAAGCCCTGTTTGGAGCCTCGGTTCTTTGGTCAGGTTGGTGGAGGGGCTGGGCTACACTGCTTCTTCCTGTTTCATCATAGTGGCTCTAGTTCTCATAATTCCTAAGATGCTTAAAGCCCTCTTCAGGGGAAAAGACTCTAAATTATTTCCAAGTCCATTTTAACTTACACATTTTCCTTTAAAAAAAATGGACGAATGTCTCTCCTCACCTCCCAGTAATTACACGAGAGCAGAGAGCTCGGAGCGAGGAGGACACGCAGATCCTGTTGTTCCCTATAGTGTAGAAATGCCGTCTTTTTGGTGGCGAAGTTGAGGACTTTGTACGTTCAAGAGCTGAACCCTTTCCAGTCAAATATGTAAAGCTTAGATTCCCCAAAGTCCTCCAGGCTAATCCTGGAATAGACTGCGGAGAATTACCTTAACAACATTATCCTCAGTCATCTGCTTGACCTCCTCCGCCAACAGACCTCTTCCCGTTAAGGTTCTCAGGCATTTACTAGACGTCTGACCCTGGGCAGGTCACTTCACAGCTCTGTGTGCCTCAGCTTCCTCTCCTGGAACATGGGATAACAGCAGCACCTGCCTTGCCGGGCTGTTGTGAGGATGGCACAGTGCTGGCACAGAGGAAGTGAAGTGTAAACACTCATTCCCTTATCTACCTTCCCCGCCTTCAAGCAAAGAAAAACAGGTAAGCAGAAAATGACCTTGCCCAGCAGAATATGCATTGTTCTGTCCCTGCAGCCTTCTGTGAGCGTCTTCCAGGACCAAGATGGAGCATGGATTTTATCGGAATTCATCAGGCCTTTTTGAATATTTTCCCCTCATACTATCATAGTCACTGTGTTTGTTCTTCGGCTTCTATTTCCTTCTCTCTTCAGCAGTTTGTTCACATATGCATCTTTTCCATGCCTCTTTGAATTTCTTATATTCATAATTTCTTGTGACACAGTAATATTCCAGTATCTTCACATGCAAGACATCGACTTTGTTTCCAGTTTCTTGAACCGTAAGAACCGTTTCTATGAATATTTTGGTACATATAGAACCTTTGCTTCTGCCTTTGACTTCCTTAGGGTATATAAGCCTGATTGTGGGATCACTGGGTCAGAGGACATATATAGTTTAGTGACTTGTCTTACGTAATTTAAAATTGTTTTCTGTAGTGGTTCAGCTAATTCACAGCTACACCAATAATGTGTTCATGTGTGTCTTCCCAGGACCCTACAATATTGATTATTTCTGTCTTTTATTTTGTTTGCCAGTTTTCAGGGTGTGAAGTAAAACCTTAAGACTTTTAAAATTTGCATTTCTCTTATCAGAGGTTTAGGACATTTCCTCCCCTATATGATTATTGAATGTTTCTTTTCTTGCCTTCATTTTTCTTAATCTGTTCACATCCTCTTGGTCATATATTCTTAAGGAGATGGAAGTTTATCTTGAACTTAATAGCTTCATCTGCCTGATCTTCTTAGGAAGAAAGGGGAGATTCCAAATGAGTCTTTCTAAGTTCTGATGAGATGGGAGCCAAAGGGGAAAATTGGGAAGAGGATGCGTTCCTCAAATGCTTGGAGTATAAATAGAAATGTGGAGAAAAAGTGTAATTTGCTTTCTAAATTTGGGAAATACGTAGGGAGTTTTTCTCTTCTTGACTTTTCTTGAGCTTGCCTGCAGTCGTGGTTCTTTCTGAGACGGCTACTTTCAATAGCCGCTCCATCTTAATGACATCTTGTCGTTATCATCCTCCCACTACCACCGGGGTTTGACCACAGTCAGTGATAAGCACTTGATTATCACTGACTGACAAGAACACACCCTCTACAAACCCAAACTCAGTTCTTTGAGGTCAGACACAGTCTCTTTTTGGTATTTGCATCCTTCGTGCCTGGGCAAATAGTAAGCACTTGACAGATGCCCTTTCATTTATTCATTTACTGAAAAGGGATCTTTTTTTCATCAAAGCTGTTTGCCTAAGCAAAACTTACTTGTTATTTCAAAGATGCTCTCTGATGCCCCTTGATAGAGGAATTAGCTAAACAAATTTTGGCACTTGAATGTAATAGAATATTACTGTACTGTAAGAAATGACAAATACGATGAATACAGAGAAGTGCAGAAGGACTTATGATAACATACCAGAAAATATAAGCAGAGCCAAGAAAACAATATATACGTTAACTACCACAAAAGAATTAAAACTAAATGCTTCCAGAGTGTGTTGGAATTTAAAAGATGGGTTTTTGTGTTGAGGCCCAGCTTGGGATCCTTGAAAGTGTGGCGCAGTATCCCCAATGCAGCCCAGAATGATTTCTTCCACTGATTCAGATCAGTTCATCTGCAGCATCTGTCCAGACATGTGGACTGATGTCCTGTTTCACCAGATGGGCCATCTGGCTGTGTGTCCTAGCCTGGACATTTTTCTTTCATTTAGTTTTTCCAGTGTGAATTGATAGGCCGGTCACATCAGTAATGTAAATCTCATTTCAGAATTCTGGTGTGACGCAGTCACTACAATGTCATGAGCAAGTAGGAGCCCCTGAAGGCCCTCACTATCCATAGGGAGTCCCTTTTCCATTGAACTTTAATGGAAGATTTCTCTATGATGATGTACAGGCATCTTCCCGTTTTATGCCTTAGCTGATATAATAATCAAAGGGTCATTGAATAGTTCTCTGTGGTTCGTTTATCAAGGAATTCTGTACGCTTTTAAAATATGTATGATAGTCCTTGGGGGAGAGAGTCTTTAAGACTTCATCCTGAGTTTAAGTGCTTTTTGAAATCAATAAACAGTAAATCGTGTGGAATCTTGTGTTCTCTGCACCTTTCAGTCAGTTGTGTGACTATAAAGATGTGTTCTGCTACAAAAACTCGTTTGTCTCTTCACTTTTTGTGTCTTCATTAAGGGCACTTTCTGAGTATATATCTTTCTCATAAAGCCTGTTAAAAATGAGAAAGGCATATGAATTGGTAGTTATTGTATCTTCTCAGTCATCCATGGTTTTGCCCATTTGGGTGTATTTTCCCTTGCCTCGATTAACTTATCAGCAGTCTCTCAACGCTTTCAAGCCTACATAACTTCCGGCACAGATTTCCAGTGTTTGTACTTGGGTACAGCTAACTTTGTCCTCAGTGGCATGTCTGCCTCCTGTGGCACACTGGGGACTGAGGTGGAAGTGTGGTGGTTCTGTCGTTGTAATGGCTGAAGCCGATCCTCACAGAAAATCCCACAGAGAAACCTGTTCCTTGTCCTGCCTTTCTTCTTAAATCAACAGTTGCATTTGGGATGAAGCGGCGTTTTGGTCCCTGCTTTTGCCAACACCATTCTTTGCTGTTTTGAGGTGAAATTTGTGGTTATCTCCTACTGCCACTGTCCTGCTTAGATTAATGTGTCTCAGATGAGGATGGAAGTAAAATGTTTGCTGTCTGCAGCCTTGCTTTGGTTACTGCTTTACATCACGGAAACATTGGCAGGAGATGTTGATAATCAAAATACATACCCTTTGCTTTTTCCATTTCCTGTTTTTTGGCTTTGATTTATTCGAAAAGTCGCATTGAAGCTCTTATGACGACACACGGTGTCTTCTCATCTTCATCCCTTCCCTTAATCTGATGTTGGTCTTGACCTTTGCTCTCTGTGGTCTGACTGCACAGACAGACACTCTCACGCCATCAGCCAGTCCTTCCTCCAATCTCTCTTAGGGTGTCGTCAGCTTCTTTTTGTGGGTGAGAGTGTTTGGTGCTCACCATATCCAGTATTTTCTGATTTTTCTTGAAGAAAGTAGTCAACATTTGGCAGCGTGAGGCTTTTAACAGTCTATAAGCCTTGGACCTCTTTCGTTTCTTAAACCCGAACTGTATTGTTCAACATGACCGCTGCCATCTTTCCCCATGCCTCCTCCGTATTCGACCCACTGAGTATATAGGCCTTCTTACTTTGAGTGTTTTATTCACTCTTTCCTAGAATTTCTCTACCTCTTCATCCTCTGTAACTGATGTTGGGATTTAACCTGCATTTTTGGTGGTCTTTCTGCTTATGGTCATTTGCACTGCATGACAAAATGACAAAGTATCCTACTTAAAATGATGTTTAAGAGAAATCCACTGTATTCTTGATCCTCGTATGAGGCAAAATTATTTCTGGAATAAAGTAGATCCAGGAAGGTCCGCTTTGCCAATATTCTATCTGGCCATTCTTCATAAAAGGAGAAATTAGAAGCAAGTTCAGGCCACTGCGTAAGGGTTTGGATCGACTGAAGAGAGGAAGTAGCAGCTGGATCACAGCTTCTGAGGTGGTCAGAAGAGGGCCGCTGCCAGGAAACTGCAGAGACCAGAAATGATGGAGCTTTGCATTGTTGTGGGAGTCAGCCAAGCACTGTATTAATACAGTGTCTCTGTTTCCTTCATGATCTTTCTGCTGCTTTAAACTACTCAGATAATCCTTTGTTCTTCTGGACTAAAAAAAGGAAAAAGTCACAGTTTTTCTCAAAAGAAGACAAGCCCATCATACAGTTTATTTCTGTTTCTTTCTAGACTCAAAATCATAGCATCAGGTCAAATTCTACAGGCCTCTAGGTAGTGCAGTGAATAGGGCTGGACCTAAAATCAGGAACATGTACTAGCTTTGTGACCCTGGGCAAGTCACTTAACCTCCTATCTGCCTCGGTTTCCTCAACTGTGAAATGAGGATAATAGCACCTACTTCACAGGGTGTTGTGAGGATCAAATGGGATCTTGTTTGTGAAGCCCAGGGCTTGGCACACACCAGGTGCTTAAACAAATGATTGTTCTCCCTCCGACATGGAGTTGGTGAAGGGAAAGGGGGTAGGTCAAAGGTCAGAGACATGCATTTAGAGACGGCTGTTACAGGGCTAGCAGTGCTGTACTTGGTATCAGGGGGACCTGGATTCAAATCCTGTCTCAGATTCTTGACTAGTTGTGTGAACATAGGCAAGTCACTTACACACTGTGAGACTCAGTTTTCTCATTTTAAAAACCAGGTAACAGTGTCTGTAACTCAAGTGAAATAAGTGTAAAGAGTTTCACAAACCTCAGAATGCTACATGAATGTCGACCGGTTTTTTTGTTGTCTTTTGACTACATTGTTTCACCTCAAAACGAAACCAAAAATAACTTCCGTTTGGGATAAGAATATTGATTAAAATATCTAACAGTGTCTTCGTTTCCTAAGAGTTTACTTTCTCCTGCTTTCGTAAATACGAATTAAAATAAAACAGGAAACAGATTTCAGTATGTCTTGTTTACTTGTTCGTGTCCTCTCTGTAACATCCTGCCTGCTGTGCTGGCTGGCGTAGGGTCATCTCCCTCTTGTTCCAGTCCTGCCTTCACTGTGAGTGACGCCGTTTCTCGTGTGGAAGTCGTTTTTGGTAAAGTTTTGGTAAAACTGCTCCTGATCATCACCCGTCTCTCCATTCCCTCTCGGGGTCACTCACAGTTTTGGCTTCTTTCACGGGTTCCGCAGTGATCGTCTCCCCATGTTAGAATTTTAGCTCCTTGTGATCGGTGACGGTTTCATTTTTGTCTATCCCTGGTACTTAGCACAATGCTTTCATTGCACGTAGTAAGCACCTAATAAATACTTTAAAATAATTCATTCATTTCATGATTCCAGACCGTATAGCGTAAGCAGAAAAATATTCACGTAAAAAAGTCATCTCTTTTTTCAGGTTGTCACTTGGGATCATGCAGGGATAATATGGAGCAATTTCCCAAATGCAGCTTAGCCTACTCCCTTTTCCTTTTGAATTCTTACCAGTATAGTAGAAATTAATTTTTTTAATTCAATTTTATCTTCAGTTTTGAATTCTCTCTCTTCCTCTTCCCTCTCCTAGATCCATTGAGAAGGCAAGAAAAACAAAACTCAGTACAAGTATGTATAGTTATGCATAAAAAATTTCTGAATTAGCCAATGTCCAAAAAAAAAAGAAAGAAAGCATGGAAGAAAGAAAAAGAAACGTTTCAGTTTGCACTGATTCCTTCAGCTCTTTTTCTGGAAGTGGATGGCATATTTGATCCTGAGTACTGTGTAATTGTAGTCTGTCACTGTGTTGATCAGTTACTAAGTCTTTCAAGTTTATTGTCTTTACAGTACTGTCATTGTATAAATAGTTTTCCTCACTTAATTTTGCATCAGTCCATACAAGTCTTCCCAGGTTTTTCTGAAACCATCCCCTTCTTCATTTCTTATAGTACAATAGTATTATATCATAGTCATATGCTACAACTTGTTCATCCATTCCCCAATTGATGGGTCAGTTTCCAATTCTTTGCCACCATAAAAAACTACTATAAATATTTTTGCCATTTTTTCTTTGTTTCATCTCTTTAGAAATGAATATTGTCAACTTTAGGTCCATACCTGAGATTTCATCTCTATAGGTAACTTCTAGCTGTGAGGCAATCTCCACAGATGCCGGTTGGGAACTCCTCTGTAGTTTATGGTCTTAGAGAGGTGCCCAGGATGTGAGAAATGAAGTTTGGTTGGGTCACTCATCTAGTTTGTGTCAGAAGCAGATTTTGAACTCAGGTCTTCTTGACTCTGAAATCAACTCTATCCACTGTGCCCTACTGCCTCTCAGCAGAGATTATTTATTGTCATAACATATACAAATCTGCTGGCCACTTAGTAACTTCTTGCTTCTAAGAATTTTGAGCAAACGAAAGCCAGAGGTGCTTTCAGAATATCTAGAATGCAAAAAATGCTAGAGTGTAGTTTAAGATCTTACGACCCCAAATGTGTCATTAACTATCTCTGGAATTTTATGCAGTTCACTTAGCTTCTGGATTTTAGCATCTTCATCTTTATAGTTAGAAAGTTGAATGAGATGATTTCTGAAATCCATTCCAGCTCTGAATTCTGCCGTGGCCCCATTTGCTGATGCTAGCTAACATAGAAGACGGATATGTAGTAACAGAGAGAACAGAAAGAAGGTGATTTATAATAACAAAATATCATTAAATATCAAAGTGGCATAATATATGCCAGAAAAATAAAGTACAGATCCTAATATGGTATATATGTAAATATTATATATATATATATATATATATATATATATATATATATATATATATATATATGTTATCTTTTGTATGTTGTAGCAGAATTTTGAGAGACCATCTAAGACATAGAATAGTTGTGCTTCAACGGAGTACTTATACCCACAGTGGTGAAATTATGCATCTTTGAAAACTGTGAACTTTCACATTTAATATTTGTTTTAAAAACCACTGAACATTGATTAAAATAGAAATAATACATAATAATACACTAAAAATGTTTCCAAACACTGACATATTTTGATCTTCATCCTCCAGATCAGTGGTTTTCAACCTGTGGGTCACGACCCCTTTGGGGGTTGAACAGCCCTGTCACAGGGGTCACAGGGGTCGCCTAAGACCATGAGAAATACATCTTAGGAACCGAGACACCACTCCTCCAGGCCAGTCCACCCACATGCAGATACGTTTACAGACCAGTATTAAAGGATCACAGCATCAGGAAGGTTGAGAACCACTGATCTAGATTGACAGAGCTACTGCCCACAAGACTCAAAGTTACTTACAAAGGACAGCAAATATACCTGGCCCCAGAGTTTGTCTGCGTCTCCCCTGCCTTCAGCTGAGGCAGCTCTCCTTGGGCCTCACCCAGGCCCCCAAGCAGTGTTTGGGCTTCTGCCCCTACCCCAGAACTGTGATCTGTGCCAGGGGGTGGGCTGTGATTCTCCAGCTGCATCTCCCTGCCCGTCAGCTGGATGGTCTCTCAACTCTTTTCTCCTTTTCCTCTGCTACTATGGAAGAGCAAGAAGGGCACCTAAGTGGCACGATGGATAGGGAAGACTTATGTTTGTCAGTTCAAATCTGGCCTCAGATACTTCCTTACTAGCTGTGTGACCCTAGACAAATCCCTTAGCACCATTTGCCTCAGTTCTTCATCTGTAAAATGGGCTGGAGAAAGAAATAGCAAGCCACTCCAGTATCTTAGCGAAGAAAACCCCAAATGGAGTCACGAAGAGTTGGGCTTGACCAGAAATGACTGAACAACAACAACAAAATACAAAGACGAGACTGGGAAGGTACAGGTGATCTGATTTGGGGAAGGCAGGGGAAGGAAAGAAACAGAGAGGGAAGAGGGCAGGTGGTAAGCTCCTCTATTATGTCCGTCTGTCGGTAATTATATTAAGGCATATATACCATGTGTCTAGCCCTCTGCTAAGTGCTAGTAGGGAATATTATAAGGCATTGTCCCTGCCCTCAATCAGTTAACAGTATTTTATGAGTCTCTGCTTTAAGAGTCCTGGCATTGTAAAGTATTATCTTTAGGCGATAAAGAAGTATAAAGCTAGGTCTGTGTCCTCAGAGGTTATCTTTTGGGGAAGGTCAACAAACATGAAACAGCTCAAAATATTAAGTAAAATATCCTTGAGTAATGAATATTATAAACCGATAAGTTAACTGGTAGTGTTTTAGATACTGTTAGGCCAGCGGTTCACAACCTGTGGGTGATGTTCAGTTTGTAACAATGCATCCTGCATATCAGATATTTACATTACGATTCATAACAGTAGCAAAATTATAGTTATGAAGTAGCAATGAAGATAATTTTTTGGTTGGGGGTCACCACAACATGAGGAACTGTATTAAAGGGTCACGGCATTAGGAAGGTTGAAAACCACTGCTAGGGAAAGACGCAGTCTTTTAGACTTAAGTCCCCTGGAGACATGGCTCCATTCCAGTGATATATATCCACCAAACTAACTTTCAGTCTAGAAGGCCTTAGAATAATGGGGCTATTCCAAAGTAGATAGTAGGGTAGATGCTACCACTCAGTGGCACCAGTCAGACTGGAGGAGGGTTCTAATCCTGGTTCTATGTGATTTTGGGCACGTAACTTAATCAGCTAGCAAATATTAAGTACCTAGTATATAGCAGGCACAGTGCTAGATGCTAATATAAAATTATGACTGGCTCTGCTTTGAGTACCTTGGGCTCAGATAGGTTAGCTTTTGCCTTGCTTTGCCCAGAACCACATCTCTACATCACTTCCCAGCCATCTCTAGACTATGCAACCTGCTCTTGGGTCGTCCCCTCATCCCCCTCCAATTGGGTCCTGGACGTGCCACTGGGGCTCCAGGACTGCCCTAGTAAGTGAGTTCCAACTTAGCTCACTTAGCACAGGCCTCCTAACCTGGTTCTAAACCATGTTGTCCAGCGCCTCCCTCTTCCCTGTTTTCCCCACTCCGTCCTGGGCCGTCTCCGGTTGTTCTGATCTCTATCTGGCCCCTGGAACCAGAAGACTCCAGAGGAGAAAGTGAGGCTGGTGGATTTGCACCGCCCTCCCTCACTTAAATCCATTTCACTTGTATGTCATGATGTCAGGTCCTCTTCTAGAAAGAAGGACAAATAACTTCCCCTTTTTAAGTTCCCCATTAGAATGCAAACTTCCTGAGGGCAGCAGCTGTCCTGCTGGCTTGCCTTTGTCTCCCTCTTCCTCCCAAACACTTTATATGTTACCAGGCACAGAGTAAGTGCTTAATGAATGGTTTTGGTTTTTTTTCCATTCATTCATTTACTCATTGAAGGAAAATTACTGGAACTGTGTGGACTCTGCTTTTCTCATTTGCTGTATGAAAAGTTAGACTGTTTTGGTCTCTAAGGTCCTTTTCCCCTTTAAAATTCTATGATTCTATAAATTGGTTGTTTGCTTCTTGGAAAAAAATAGTGCCTGAGAAGCACTGGACTGTTAAGTTTATGCAGTTGAGTTTCATACCTTGGCATTCAGCTTTCATGCTGTGAATTTTTTGATGGATTATTTTCTCCCCGTTCTCCTTCTACCCTTTAAAATTTTAGGAATCATAAAACTTCGGCGTTTTCCTCCTCCTCCTGCCAACTGAGTTAGGGTAGTCCTGCCTGAAGGGCAGCGTAATTAAAATACTATATTATAGGTATGAAATACCATAGTAATTACCTTTTTGAAGCTATGATGCACTGTCTGAATGTGATGCTCGCATTATCCATAATTAAACCATTGAAAGATACTGTTTCAAGAATATTTTTGTAATGAAATTACTATGTGACAGCTTAGAATTGAATGGCTTTGGGAGGAGATGTCAGCTTTTTTTTGGCCACGTTTTTAATTGTTTCTGATGTATAGAAAACTATGCTTGTTTTTGTAGGAAGACACAGGAAACCTGGCATTTTTCCAAGTTATTAATATTAATTATGGTCATAGAGTTATATTCATCTTTAAACCACTCTTAGGCAAGGAGAAGTGGTCCCAGATTTTTTGGAGTGCTTTTTGTGACTCAGATTGGTCGAGGCTCTCTAATTAACATTTTTACATCATTTCTCAGTGCTTTTGCCTTGTAAGCCCTGTGGAGGCCTGTGACTTTGAGGCTAATGGGAGGAGTTTGCTTAACCAGCCAACATCCACAAACTTCTGTACTTACAGCCATCTGTACAACCCATAAGCGTGCCTCAGCATTACTGGAGCAAGAGTCTGATTGTCCTTCCTTTCCAGGCTCCTTTTGACAGCTTCTTTGTTTGAGAGAGGAAACCCAGAAGAGATGACCTAGAGAACCATATTCAAGAGACTTCCCTTTCCAGGTCCTCACAACTAAAATCAGACTCATGGTGATTTAGACCTGGGAGGAACATTGGCGATCACCTAACTAAGCCCTTTACAACCTGACCTCCACTTACCTCTCTAGTCTTCCTGTATGTCCCTTCCCTCCAGACAAACTGGTGTCTCACTGGTGGTCCCTTGTTCATCGTGGGTGCTTTGCACTGCTGTTCCTCCTACCTGAAATATGTTCCCGTCTCATTTCTACCTCTTGAAATCCCTGGTTCCTTTTAATGCTCAGCTCAAGCACTACCTCTTAGGGGAGACTTCTCCTGCTACCTCCGTTTTCCCCTGAAGCAGCTCCTTCATTCTTTTCAGAATTATCCTGAGTGTCTGTCTCTATTGTATGTAGTGTCTCTTCTCAGCGAGGTTGTATGCTTCTTGGCCAAACTGGCCACATTTGTCTCTGCCCTCTGTCCCCAACAGTGCCTGGCATATACAATAGCAAGCACTTTGTTGATTGATCTGTTGTACAAAGTAAGGCCCAGAGAAATCAGCTCTGCCTAGTGACAGAGTTGCCACTAGAATCCATATCTTCGGAGTCCCAGTACGGGATTCTTTTTTTTAAAATAACCTCTGTAGCATCTTGTAACAAAAATGAAAGTTGTGAATGTATTTGCTTAACTTCAGGGATAATTGTAGAAAGAGAAAAGGATGGTGTCAATTCAAAGTTCTCCGGACAGATTTTTTTTTTAAGTGACTTGGACCTTCCAAATACTTTCTAAGTCCTAGGATATCAGGGAAAAGCAATCAAAAGTGGCATGATGTCACGAGAAGGGCTCTCTCTGGCTTTGGAGGCAGAGGACACGGGCCACTTGTGCAAGTCACTTGACCTTTATGAGCCTAAGTTTCCGATAGCACTGGAATGTGTCCGATGCTTTTCAGCTTGAAATCCTAAATGTTTAATGTTTACTTTAGGTTGTATGTTATTATCAAATTCATATACAAATTTATATATATGTGCATATGTACACATATGGTACCTTTGTGTGTTGTTTATGAACTTTGAAATATTTTGAGAGACAATACGGTTGGAAGAATGTTGAACTTGGAGTCACCAGACCAGAGTTTGGACACCAGCTCTGCTATTTACTCCTTAGATGATGTTGGACAAGTCACTTAACTGGCCTGGGCCAAAGGTCCTCAGCTGTGGTTACTTTGTGTATGTGGTATTTTTAAATAGGAACCATTCAACTCAGTAGGCATTTATTAAGTGCCTACCACGTGCAGAGAACAAGAAACACAACAAAAGAAACAAGACATAGCCCCTGTTCTCAAAGGAATTTAACTTCTCTCATGCTGATGTTTGGTTTAGAATGTGACCCTGCCTCCTCGTTATCATGTCATTCCTATAAAAAACATATCATTGGTCAGGTAGGAGGAATTCAGAGAATCGTGGAAGACACATAATGTGGGGCAAAATGATTGGAACCATGAGAGCATCGTTGCAATGATGTCAACAGAAATAGCATATGATCTTACTAATTTCAGTCACGTTAATTGCAAATACTGATTTTGATTACAAAAGGCAGATAATCACCAATACTTCTCTCCTCTCCATAAAGAGGAAGTGGGGGATGCAGTCTGGACAGGACGTGTGTTGGGAAGTTACTGATATAAAAGTAAAAGACCAATAAAGAACTTTTTAGAAAGAGAGAATGGAGTCTGTTTTATAGTGATCTCCTTTTACCACCTGGCTTTCAGAAATAAATTCTGGCAGAGAACAGGGACGACTTGCCCCATGTAGTTCTGTTTTACTCGTGCCCCAAATGCTAGAGAGAAGAGGCCTTTCCCCCTTTGGCTCGCTGAGCACCACATCTGGAGTATCCAAGCTGATCTTCAGTGATGAAGAGCAAGTCACGTCTTCTGTCAGGATTGAGTTTTAAACACTCCCAGTACTTAATACCAGCAGGATGTTATTAAATATTGAGAGCTGCCAAAGTTTTTACAAAGTCATTGTGTTCCCATACCTGAATGGAGGTCCTCGTTAGGCAGGGGGGCTGGGATGGAAGTGAGCAATACTCCCAGACTCATCGACCTTAGAGAAAAAAGATCAGGCAAAATACCCACAAGACGAAGTGCCCCTCACCCCAAGATGTTAAAGAACATGTAGACTGATTGTGGCTCCACTTAGAATGGCCTGTTTCCTACTCCTGGGCTCCGTTCAGTAAAACTTTTTAAGCACCAGCTTTATGCAAGGTCTTGTTGCTTGAGGCTTGATTTGTAGTCGAAAGTGGAACGCAGTAGCTCCAAACCCAAGTTTTAAAATCCTAAATTCTGAAGGATAACCAGGAAGGGGGAATATAAAACTTACCTAGTCAGTTTCCCTTCTTTGAGGCTGGCCTTGGTAAAAATTAAGCTATATAATTTATCTTCCTGAAGATTTGATTGTGGAAAGAGCATTGGATTTAGAGTCAAGAGACCTGGGTCCAAACCCACTTCAGACACTCTCTAGCTGTGGAAAGTGGACAAATCATTTCACTCCTCTGAGACCCTATCTACAGAGTAAGGGCAGTAATACTTAAATTATCTCACAGGGTTGTTGTGGAGAAAGTGCTTTGTAAACCTTAAATATGAGCAATTAGTAGCAAACCCTGTCTGGACTAATAGCTCATAATTTTATAAAAACCATGAAATCATCATTTTTGAATACTGAAAGGGATTTTAGAGATTACCTTTTCCTGTTTAAAAAAAGCTTTGATAATTTCAAATTCTCCATCTCAAAAACTTTAAAATAAATGGGGGGAAATTTCTTTTCAGAAGAGTATGACAGTGTAATATCTGAACAATCACACACGTAGTATTATGATGTACAAATTTGACTGAAATTGCCACTCTGCTCTTATTGCCTTGCTGTATCATTGGTTCTGTTGTCTTTGAATTCTCAGCATTTGGGCGGAGATGTCTTTCAGTACCTTGGCTTCGTGGTACAATGGCCATTTTGCTCCTGATTCTGGTTACAATAATAACTATATGCCCTGTCATCATTTTAAATTTCAGGAATAAAAGACTGTGTCTTTTAAAACCTTGGAGAATGTTTTAAGCCAAAAGGAAAATAAGCGGTACAGATCTAATATGTAAGATCTACTGTATATACGGTGTGGCATCTACTCATTCATAAATAATGCAGCAGATAACACCTGTGAGTAAAGTGGAAGAACTGTGAGCAGAACACTGATATAAAGGCACTTTGAGTTCTGCTCCCAAAGCTAAGCTCCACCTTTTCTTCCCACCAATACTAATGAAGTACTCTAAATAGGAACAATTATATGAAAATAATGTAAAGTAAATTTAAGTCTAATATTCTGTCAGAGCTTTCTGTTTTGCATTTATATGAAAAAAGTTTATTTAAATACTTCCCTGAGGCAATCCGTGTCATCCCTCTGTGGCCAAAAGTAAAATGAGCCTCCCAACTCTGGGAATATGAGCATCCAACATAAACTAAATTTATAAATTATTTCTGTAGGAATGTAGGGCAAATACATCTCTTTCCAATTTAGTAGAGTTAGCTCCATAGATATAACATTTCTTATAGTCAAATCTATCCTGCATTTATACTTAAGGTACCGACAGGTGGTATTTTTTTAAAAAAAAAGCACTATTAGTGATCATTTTTCAGAACCAATAGAAAGAGAAATCACTGGAAAGTGGAAAAGAACACGTATAGTGAGTGTGCTTTCGGTGGAGGGATAGGGGGAGAGTGAGAGAGAGAGAGAGAAAGAGAGAGCACGAGCGCAGCCATGATCCTAAATCGTAGACCTGTCAATATAACTCGAGCACCTGAAAAGATGTTAAAAAAGAAAAACAGCCAACAGTCTTCTGACAGCCATCTCACAGAGCCCATGGTGTGGGCAGCACCAGCAGTTTCAGAAGGACCAGTCACACCTGTCCAGAGTGGTTCCCCTCTACAGTAGGACAACAGACATTAGACAGGAGTAAGTAACAAGTTCAGCAGCTGGAGCTGAGGGAGGTTTCCATGTGGACACAGTAAAACACAAAACGTCTGCCTCAAAATTGGGGATGTGGGGGCAGGGCACAACAAGACCCTTGTGTAAGCTTTACTGCTTTCAGAACACACCCTATAACACCAAACTCAGAGCGCTAGCTGACACCACTGATAGGACCCATGTCTGGAGTATTTATTCATTTCTGTGCATTTGTAATCTGGGTCTTGAGATTATGCCACGAGGGTTGCTTGGTTGAGAATCAGAGGTGTAGGTTGGAGAAGAGAAGTCTCAAGAAGGACTCTGGCAGCTGACTTTCATTATTTGGAGAACTAGCACATGGAAGAGAAATGACAGACTTGTTCTTCATGGCCCCATAGGGCAGAATTAGCAGCAGCGGGTGAAATTTGAATGGGCAGATTTAGGAAAAACTAATGAGCAGGTTCTGGTGATTGTAACAGAGCACCCACCTTCCTTGTAGGCCTTGGTTTGACAAGGCATATGTGTGGAAGGTATCGGGGCTGACCCGTTCTGTAGTTCTCCCTGTCCACCAAGTCCTGGGTTCTGCTGGAGCCAATACCCACTTTCAAGAGCTGGTTGTTAAACTTTCTTTCATACCTCAGGAATCAGCAATCCCAACAAATCAGGCCTTGATTTATTGTTTAGTTGATTGTCTAGACTTAGGAATTTGATGGAGAAGATGTTAATAATTCAGATTAAACTCGTATGTTGTGAATACATATTTTTTTAAAGCTGCTTAAACATTTATCATCATACCTCTGGGTAATAGAGCTCCTCTGAATCTTCTTGGAGGTGAGATTCCATTTGATTTCATACTTAAACATCCTGCTATTGAAACAGGAATAGGGAAGAACCTTCTTGGAAAGAAGTGAATCTTATGTGAGCAGAAAAACGTGGAAGGTTCACAGGGTGACTCTTGAAAGAGCTCAGTAGGTTCAGCTTGAAAGGGAAGGGGAAGATTTATTGAATAACTGAGAGATCCATGGTATTGATAGTTGAGTTTTACAGAGGGGCATGAGGTTCAGTGGGTTTTTCAGGAATACTCAGACATTGTATTCCATAGAAAATAGTGTCTTTGACGTGGTCTTGATTGAAGTCTCTTGCTACCCTTCAGTTGTCAGACTGCCATAGCATGGATGCCAAATGATTGATCGCAGCATATAATACAATGGAGGAAGTACTGAGTTTGGAGTCAAAGGATTTGGGCTCAGATCAAATCTCTGATACCACCTGTGGGACTTTAGAACATCACTTAGCCCCACCCCACTCCAGCCTCAGTTTCCTCATATTTAGCTTGAGAAGGTTGGACTGGATGACCTCAGAGGTCTCTTTCAGCTCTAGATCCATGATGCTTTCTTTCAGGAACCAGTGAAGGGAGTGTGAAATGAAAGGGTACTCACGGAATTCAAAACCATAGTTTAAAAGAAAAAAGAGGGGAGCAGGGTAGCCCAGGAAAACAGGCAGAGTTCAGATAGAGATATCGGGAAAAGCATGAAGTACAGATAAATGAGTCCATGCAGTAGGATAGGTTTAGTCGAAGTTTCCAGAATCATTCAAAATGTGAGCATATGTTATGTGTGCCCTTCGCCAGTGTGAGGCAGGGCTCCACAGGCACTTATGGCTGGTAATTGCTGTAGGGGCTTATTAATTGCCACAAGCAGACATATGAAGACTATTTGAACACTTTCACTCACCTTTCAAAAAATCGTTCAGTTATCAAGAGCAGAACACGTGGAACCCACTCTTTTCTTCAGGAAACATCTTTGCCATTGTAATGTTTCCTCATGGTCAGCACATCAGGAATGAGGACATCTCCCTCAATCTTGTATCACAGCTTCAAGAGGAAAAGTACGTAGACAGTTTTCCAAATTTAGAAGATTTTGGTGTGGAAGAAGACACTGACCACAAATTAAGCCCGGAGTTGCTGTTACTTCTAGGAGCGGAAATAAATTTCTCCGATCCAGGATACATTCCTTCTTTTGACCATCATTCTTGCCCTGAAGCAAAAACCTGGACAAACAGAACAACCCACATACAAGTGTTTGAAAGAGGTACCTGGGGATGAAGTCCAGCTTGTTGACCTCCAAGTTCTCTAAGGCAGAGATGAAAACAGTTATAAAAATGCCCAGCCAAAGCAGACCAAACACTTGACATACAGGCCAAAGAACCAGATGCCCAATTTGCAACAATACTTTTTTGTTTCTTTAAAAGCCAAACACAGGACTTTCATATTTGATCCTGGAGGAAATGGGGAGCCACTGGAGTTTATTGAAGAGGGAGAGGATATGCCATGATTAGACTTTTGCTTTAAGAATATCGTTTTGATAGCTGGATGAAGGATGGAGTGCAATGGGAACAGACTTGAGGCAGAGAAACCAGTCAGAAAGAGTGAGGTGATGAGGGCCTGTACCAGGGAAGTGGGAGTGTCAGAGGAGGGAAAGGCATAAGTCAGGGATCTTGTGAAGGTAGGACTAATAAGACTTGGCAACAGACTGGCTTCTTACCTTGTATGTGCTTATTAAGTATCTATTGATACTTCCTCACAATCAGCCTTGTTAGGTAGCTTTATGTGGTACATAGGCAATGAAGTTCGTTGCATCATAGATTTAAAGCCAGAAAGAACTTAAGAAATCATTGAGTCCAGCTGCTTATTTCACAGATGAGGAACTGCAGGCCCAAGAGGGGAAGTCACTTGCCCAAGATTGAGCAGGTGTATTTTGTGTATCCAGGATTTGAAGCCAAGCCTTCTATGGTGTTACCTTTTTGAAAAAGATAAAAATAAAGCTTTAAGTCTACAGTACCTGCCCCTACCCCCTAACAGATGTCTCTGGATAGTCTGTAAAAACTGCAAGAAATAAAGATGCCAAAGTATTATCTGCTGAGAGAGTCCAAGTATAGCTGGGTCCAAGAGTCTACTCTTCTGATTTCTTGAACTTACTTGTTGCTGTTGATTTTCCAGAGTCTTTGCTTGTGCAGATGTTGGGATGGGCTGATATTAGCTGCTCCTTCCTTCTTGTGAGCACAGGGAAAAACGCTGTAACTTGGATACATTAGGATGTAAATATTTGGTACAGCTTCACCTACCACACTGTGTGCAGCATGGGGACTGAGACTGGGCTGGTGAGTCCTCCAAGTGCAGCTCAACTTCATTCATACTTACAGGCTCTTCTGTGACATTAAACACTGTTTCCCACCCCCACCCCCTTTCCCCTGCCTCCCCAGCACAAGCCTGTTTAGGTTGTATCCTTTCCTCTGCTCTTAAGTCTTTCTGTCTGCCTCCCACCAAATCTGGTTTCCATTTTTAGGGTCAGATTCTTTCAGCTAGTCATCAGCTCACGTTATCTATATGATGTATACTTCAGACACTCTTTAGTTAGGCTTACAGTCAGATTTTTATGTTCCATGTTGTTTATTCATTTCAGTCATGTCCTACTCTCTGTGACCCTTTGGGGTTTTTATGGCAAAGATACTTGAATGGTTTGCCATTTCGTTCTCCAGCTCATTTTCCAGATGAGGAAACTGAGGCAAAGAAGGTTAAGTGACTTGCCCAGGGTCACACAACTAGTGTGACCAGATTTGAACTGACAAAAATGACTCTTCCTGCCTTCAGGCCCAGCACTCTGTTCACTGCACTGCTAGCTGCCCTTTATGTTCATGAGTCCTAATAAAGATCCTTGTGTTAATATACCATTGGAATTGTGAATTGGTTCAGCTGTTCTGGAAAGCAATTTGGAATTTTGCTAAGGAGGTAACAACTGCAAGATAGGTATATGCCAAAGAGGTTAAAGACAGGAAAGGGGATTTCTTATATACCAAAAACAACATTTTACAAATACATCTTTTCCAGTAGCAAGGACAAGTATTGATCTAATTCCTACTCAGCTGTTGAGGTATTTATTCTTTCATTCACTTACTTTGTTTTTGTATAAACAGCTTGTTTAAATAGGTCTGATTGGAGTTGTTTACTTTGGTAATTTTTATTTAAAGAACTGGAATATAGTAGCTTGCCCTTGATTGGGGAATGTCTAAACAAGCTGTGGTATGTGAGTGGAATGTTAGGTTATTGTGTTGTACAAGATGATGAATATGAAGCATATGGAAACACACAGGAAGACTTATTTGAATTGATTACAAAGTAAAGTGAACAGAACCAAGGAAATGTGTAATCTGCAAAAGCTGCAACAGTGTAAATAGAAAAAAATCACAAAAAATTGGAACTGAGTACCGTGTAATCATGAAAACCAAGCTTGCCTCTGACAGAGAGTGTAAGCACACACCTCCCTCTTTTCCTTGCAGCAGTGGGGAAGCCCAGGCAGGACACATTGTCACGGTGGTAAAACCTATTTGGTAACTGAGTTTGTTCTCCAGCCTACCAAAGGTGGTCACTTCTGTCGAATTGTTCTTTGTGGTTGTTTCTATTTGACTCTTTGTTATGTGATAGGACTCAAGATGGTGAAGAATGAAATTAATGTAAAAAATAAAGGCTGACAAAAATTTAAAAATAAACCACTCCTTTGCAGATACGGGGCGAGGGGTCTGCCAGTGTGGACGATTACATCTACTTATAGATTTCTTTAATGTACTTATTAGTTGTGCTTTTTTTTCCCTTCCTCTTTCTTTACTCTAAAAAAATTCTTTTTTTGTGGGATGGCTTTTTGTATGGAGTGGCTCTTTGGGAAAAGAAAAGAGAGGGGGAAGTTTGGATGGCATAAAAACAAAAGATATCAGTAAAAATTTATTTTAAAAATTAAGAGGGAAAACATCCCTGGATATGCGGGTTAGCCCTTATAGTTCAACTCCTCTCCCAACAACTAAAACATTGGTATCAGATCCAGTACTCTGCCCTTGTCAGGCCACATCTGGAGTATTGTATTCAGCTTTAGACAACACATACCAAGAAAGATGTTGATGAGCTGGAGCGCTGCCAGAGGAGGTAACCTGAGATGTGTGAACACTGACAAAATGTCATGTGAAGATTATTTGAAGAAATCAGATGAGAAAGTAACTTGGAAAAAACATGAGGGGGAAGGGGAGCAGTGGGGTCCCACCAAACAGATGTCTTCGATTATTGAATTATTCAATTATTGAAAGGCTGTTGTGTGTGATAGGACATTAGGCATATTCTGCTGGGCCCCAGAGTCGGATCAGTCAATTTTCAGGGTCATGTTTAGGCCACCAAGTGTGAAAAATGGTGTGAAGAAAACATTTTCTAATAATTAGAACTTTCCAGAAACAGAATAGGCTTCCTTCCCTCAAGAGATAGTAGCCAGATGACCATTTGCTGCGTATCCTGTCCAAAAGAGTTCATATTCACATGCAGGCTTGACTCAGTGACCACTGAACGCCATCTGGCCGGGAGAATCCATCACGTAAGAGAGCTTCCACGTGAGAGGACAGGACTAGATTTAGGTAAACAGGAAGGTGACTTTCCCAGAGAGGTCCTTTTCACATAAACCAACTCTTCCTTTTGTATGTTTAAACCATTATTTCTCAAGAAATGCTTCTCCCCATGTCAGAAGACACAGCTGATGTCTCCATCAGATCCGTGTCACTTGTATCTCATTCTTCTTCCCTCTCCTCCAATTCCAGACTGATCCATGGAGGACAGCTGCTCAATGGACTAGCAGGCCCGACTGTGATGAACGCCGCTCCGTTCCTGTCCACTACGTGGTTTTCTGCAGACGAACGAGCTACCGCTACGGCCATCGCCTCCATGCTCAGTTACTTTGGTGGAGCTTGTGCCTTCCTGGTTGGGCCTCTCATTGTTCCCGCTCCTAACGAAACGTCACATCTACTTACCTCGGAAGGTAGCAGCATCCATATTAAGGATCGTATAGAGATGGTTTTATATGCAGGTATTTTGAAGTTTCCTTCTTTCTCCTTACATTCCTGCGTCCTTCACCTCAATCATTACATTAGAATTTTCCTGAGCATTCGCAGAAAATTGTCACTGTTAAAACATCATTGCAACATGGATGGTTATTCCTTCCTTTATCCCCCTTTCTTCGGTTTTACCTGTTAACTGACGTCCCTTTCTTTTTTTTAACTGATTTGTTTATTTACTTTTAGTTTACGAGATTCGGTTGCACAATCCCTTGAGTTTTAGATTTTCTCCCCTCTCTTTGCACTTCACCCCCATCGCGGCGCGCAGTCAAGTATAGGATGTGCAGATACTTTCACCTTGGACGTTAGTCTGGTTGTATAGAGTGACTGTAACCACTGGAGTGAACAACGGGAAAAAAGAAACAAAACCAAACATGGAAAAGAACGGTAGCGTGTATTGCTTCAGTCTCCATTTGAACTCTGTGCTTCCTGGATCTTTCTCTGAATGTAGACATCTCCTTCCATGCTGAGGCTTGTAGAGTTGTCTTACAACTCTGCGTTGCTGAGGAGAGTCCAGTTTATCAAGGTGTCGTCACACATACGATGTGTCTGTGATTGTGTACAAATTTTTCTTGGTTCTGCTCTTCTCACTTAGCATCAGTTTGTATGAGCCTCTCCAGGTGAATATGAAGGCCGTCTTCTCCCCATTTCCTATAGCACAGTAGTATTCCATTGCATTCATATACCACAACTTGTTTAGCCATTCCCCAGTGGATGGGCATCCCCTTAATTTCCAGTTTTTTGCTACCACAAAGAGCTGCAGTAAATATTTTCGTACATATGGGTCTTCCTCCCACTTCTATGATCTCTTTGGAATACAACCCCAGAAGTGGTGTTACTGGGTCAAAGGGTATGCAGTTATGTATAGCCCTTTGGGCATAGTTCCAGATTGCTCTCCAGAATGGTTGAATCTAACCGATGTCCCTTTCAAACCTGAGGGTGGGGGTGGGGGGTCCTCTTGAATATCTTACCAACACCTAAAGCTAAAATCACCGTCGTCAACAGTATGTGCAAACCAGAAGGGGCAGCATGGGCTAGTGGTCAGCCTTGCAGTCGAGAATATTTGAGTCTGAGCAGGAAAGTTGCTTCACCTCTCAGCGTCCCCCGGCAATGCTCTAAGGAAGAGCTGCTGACAGGCAGCTTAGTAGTTTCTGCACCAGGAGGTCACTACACCGTGAATTACGGCTCTAGGCAGAGTCAGTGAGCACTTACTGAACATGTGACCAGCAGAGACAGCCGTCCCCATGTAACAGCAAGCACCCTAGCATGCCTAGGGCGGCTCCTAGCACAGGTTCTTAGATCTGCTTTTCTAAAGGAAAGCAACTCAACATGGGTTAACAATCTTACTTTAATCAAACATATCATTTACCTAGTTCAGGGGGAAAAGTCAGCCCCCTGAACTTCAGAGAATACAAACAGAAGTTACAAACAAACAGAAAAACAGATCAGCAGACAGACGGCTTCCAGC
>CM053588.1:291168580-291313840 GCA_028646515.1 Pseudochirops corinnae
TGGGGCTCTGCTTCCAGAAGGGAAAGCTCTGTCCCAAATCGCTGGGGTCCTCCCAGCTGCCGTAGCTCTCAGGAAGAGGCTGGGAACTCTTCCTATTTACTTCCGGCTAACTAGATAGTGAAGACTCCAGAACCGAGGCCCAAGACCGCGATCTAGATCCAGGCCGCTCAACACGAGAGCTCTTGGCCTGAGAACAATCGCTCAGTCCCCCTGCTGTCTGCAGGCCGCGGGCGGGAAGCTACAACGTGGAGGCGGGTGCAAAACCTCTACCTTTTGCTTTTCTGCTCTGGAGGCCTTTCAGCCGGACTGCTCCTCCCTCCCAACTTCGCAAGTCCCACTGAGCTGCTAGCAGCTGCTGCTAGTCCACTCACCAGAGAGACTCCTCTGCTCCTCCCGTCCAGCCGCCCCCGGGGGCGCAGCTGCGGCTTCAGGCCAGGCTGGTTTCGGTTCGCAGTGCTGATATGGTTTCTCATAGCCGAGCTGACTTTAGTGGGAAGTATCCTTGTGTGCGTTTTGGGGTTCTAGGATTGGCTTAGAGTCCTATTTTATGGGTATTTTGGGGTGGCTCTGTGAGAGCTGCGATGTGTTGCTGCTGCTACGCTGCCATCTTGACTCCTGTATTTATTTTTAAATGTTTTAGAGTTGAGGAGGTAAGCATCCGGATTAATAGTAATCGCTCTCTGGCGTTCTTCTTCTCACTGTATATTTTGGTAGGAATAAGGTCTGAGATAACCCCCCCGCGCCTTTCCTATCATTTCTTCTCTCTCGTGACTTAAGAACTTAGCTCTGCACATCCACAAAATCATGTCACCTCCAGCATGGTCTTCCCATGTGTATATTTGGTGTCGTCCAGCTCTGTACCCTGTCTTCACCCACTTACTTGGCTTTCTTCAGTGTCATTTATTCAGCATGGACAAGACTGTGATGCTAGCTTTACTGTCCTTGATGGCGATGGGCGTTTTATCTTTCGAGGTTTCAGTGATTAAAATTTACATTTCCTTCAGGGAGAGCACCCAAAGGAAAAGGGAAAGGAAGGAAGAATGGAAGGAAGGAAAGAAGGAAGCTCTGTATTGCCCAGTTGGCCAGTTCCAGACGGGTCCTCAGTGGGGCAGTTCCTACTACTACTCACAGAGGTTTTTTTGTCCTTTGTTCTCAGAGGACCATGACATCAGGGAAGTGATGCCATGGCATGCAGGTGAATTGGAGTTAAATGCGGCAGGGCTCTGCAAAGTCACCAGCCTCACTTTTTCCTCCAGAACCATCTGGGTTCAGTGGCCAGATCTAGATTAGGACTGTCAGAGATAGCGCTCACTAACTATGTGGCCACCAAGGGTAGATTACTTACTTCTCAGACTGTTTTCTCATTTCCACAATGAGGGGACTCTGTTTTGGCCAGAAACCCTGACCGTCTTCCCACAGGTTGATTTTTTTTCAGACTACATAAGAGTCCATTCTTTGCCTCATTTCTTAGCCTTAATCGCTGAATAGGCAGTCAGACTGAGACCTGTTAAAGACCTTAGCATAGAAAGGTCAACATGCCCCTGTGCATCCAGAGCCATCTCCAGTTGTCTTGACCTGTATCTGGCCACTGGACCCAGATGGCTCTGGAGGAGAAAGTGAGGCTGGTGACCTCGCACAGCCCTGCCTCACCTCCCTGATACCATGGCCTTCTTCCAGAATGAAGGGCAAACAACATGTGTTTTATACAAATATTTTGATGGATTGGTTCTGTTTTTCATCAGCTATTGTTCTCCTGCTCTTTTGTCTTTAAATGCCCTTGGGATGACTTTTCCTAGTTTCACTTCGTGCCAAGTTTTCTTAAAACTTAGTTTTTCTTCCACTTCTTGTAGCATGTTCGATACATTGGTCAAGCATTTTTGGGAAATGAATGAATGAAAAGCATTTACTTCATGTTCCCTCTGCGCCAAACACTTCTAAGCATGGGAATACATATTAAAAAATTAAGAGAGCCGTACTTTTGGGAAACACCTCAGGCGGGGGGCGGGGTGGGGCAGAGGCTACTCTTAGGGGAGCAGTGGCCAGAGAAAGGTGTTTGCTTTTGAAAAGTCACAGAACTGGCGAACGAGGCGATGAGAGAATGTATTGACGTACCTTTTCCAATAGCAGTGACATTACTGATCTGATTGTGGCGCAGCTGCTGAGATGTGGTCTCTTCTGTCCGTTGGCCATTTTCTGATGTAAACAGTTTACTTACATAGGTCTGATTGGAGTTGTTTTAATCGTATACTATATCTTTTTCTCACTTTTTTTATTAATGTTGATCTTTGCTCGAACACGTCAGTGTTTTGGTGATTTGGGAATAGCTGCAGTATTAATAATGTTTTATTATTTGGTAGAAAAGTCCATTTTTTAAAACATTATTTTGTGTTCCAGCATATTTAATCTTCCAGCTCTCTTCTCAAAGGAAATATTCATTATCTATAGGCATGAGGCTTTTGTGTAGCCCCAAGCCTTTAGCCTCTTTCATTTTATTCCTGAATCCTATTTTTGTTATCCTCCTGATGTTCACCTTTGCATTGAAGTCACAGAGTGTTAAGGTATAAGTTGATTTAATTTAGAGGGCCTTATTAAGTACAAAGAATTTTTCCACCTTCTAATCCTCTGCAACAGATGTGGTTGTGTAAGCTACAGTTATTCTGACAGTCGTATTTTCCCATTGCTTATCATGAGCACTGCAATACAAGATGACCAACTGTCCTCTGAAATTATGTTTCTTATTGCATCTGGATGTTCAGTAAAACCCATTTCATCAACATATGCAAGGTGACTGACCAGGATTAGGGATGCATTGTGAAGCCAGTGCACAAAATGAAGTTATTTTCCTCAAAAAGAGAGAATCCAGGGGTAATCAGTCTCTTTAGTGTTGTGCTTAGGTAGAGTGGGTGTCTGTCAAAAAATGTCTTACCAGCCTGATTCCAGAGACTGGAGTGAGGGGGAGCCTGACTCCTTACACATCACATAAACAGCAACAGAAAATACCTGAGAGAAGAGAAGCAGCTAAAAAAGGTACAAGAAAAACCGAAGCAAAATTTTTTAAATGGCGAAGTGTGATGCTGATTGATTACATTTAGCAGTGCTGTAGAACAGTCAGTTCCTCAGCAGTAGCAGAAGCAATGGCGATGTCAAAAGAAACAATGTGAGTCTGCCTCACAAGAGGGACTCAAGTAGATGAGCGCACATTCGGAGAAATTTAGCAAGAATTGGCAGTGCTGAGAAAATCACGAGACCAGATAAAAGGAGAGCCCAAAGAAAGCGCAAAGGTCGGCGCTTGGCCAGTACAGCACGGGAGCCTTTGTGCACTCACGCCTCCTCCTCTGGAACACAGTGCCGGGGTCAGAATCCAGAGAAGGTGATCTAGAACACATGGCCGGAGAGATCTGTACAGGGCCTGGATGTTGTAAGCTGTAGAAGGTCCGGGTTCAAGTTTTCTTGTGATGCACCACAGCGACCTGTGTGGTTTTCATGATTTCCTTGCCACCTGTTTCTCTTGGACCTGTAGAGGGGTAAGAGCGTGTATCAAGCTTAGGTTTTTGTACGTTCACGATTTCTTTGTAAAACAGAACCGATTGATTCGAATCGTCGCCAGATAATCCTCTGTGAACTTGATATAAGTTATTCTCTTTTTCCCTGCTCATCTGCCTTTTATGTTTAAATTTCTTTTAAAGTTGGGCTTTTTTTCTTTGATACCTTGTTTTGGCATTGCCTAGATTTTCCTCTGGCTTCCTCTCTCCTCACCTTCCCTTTCCTTCAGGAGAGCCGGCGCGGGGTACAGGAAAGTAGCTTGCACAAGTTGAACTGAGGAAATGGCTTTCCTAATCTATGTGATAGCGCTGAGTGCATTATTTCTCTAGTGCATTACAGGTGCAAGGCTTTTTCCCCTTCATTTTTTCAGTTGAGCTGCACAAAAACCTATGGAATCCTTGGCGTGAGAGAACAGAAGGGACATCTACAAAGTCTCTTCTTAGTAAGTAGCAGGTGTAAACCTGGATCTCGTGACAGCATATCTGATTTACTTTCTGTTCTGCCACACTGTCTCTCATAAGAGGCAACAAGTACAGAGGGTCCAAGTAACTCAACAAGCCTGCAAACCTAGTCATGTTCTTAAAATATGCATAAAGTTGTTTTATTGTAATATTTGGTACAGTTTTTAAGTAGCAAGAATGACACATGGTAGAAATGGCCTGGAGAGGTGCTTGCTACACCCAGTTCCCGTTTGTGTCGCACTTCCAGGGCCGCAGACTGCTTCCCGTCCATCCATCACATCTGATCTTCCCGACAGCCCTGAGCCAGTCGCCTGCATCACTCTCAGAGCTCACAAGGGAGGCAGGATTAGAAGTCGGGCCTCTGACTCCAAGCACAGCCCTCTCTGCTTTCCCCTCTCCGTGCTGCAACAGCAGAGACAGATCTTTGGTTTAGATCCAGTTTTTAAACTAGAATTGGAAAAGTCACTTCTCGATTATGGGAACATGAAAGGTGCAGTTTATGGTTTCGCCATCTGTAATCACAGACTAGCTTCTTATCACACCTTGTTCTGGACTCCATCGGTCCTTTGGCGTGTCGTGGCAATGGAAAGTAATTTTAATATTAATTTCAGCATATGTAATTGTGAAAGGAAATGCCACTGCAAAGATAAATAAGAAATATTTGAAAAATCATTTTGAAATTCTAGGTCACCCTTGCTGCTGGCTCCTTCCATTAATGCAAGTAACCAAGAATTGTCTGCATTTTTTAAAATGAGAGATTCTGAACTCATCTGACGTGTGGCTAAGGGAGCTACAGTGAGGAAGAAAAGCTAACGTCATAGAGAGTTTATCTGGCATTCAAGTGTAAGATTCAAAATTGTCCATTTCTAATTACACCCTTGAATAAAATTCTTTGTAATTAAATGTTGTATAGGTTTATCTCACTTTATGAATAGTATTTTTCCTTTAAAGAATTAATTGGAAACTAAATCATCTAGTGCAGGGGTTCTTAAACTGAGATGATAAGATTTTTATAAAAAATATTTTTATTAACTGTATTTCAGTAGAATGGGTGTCCTTTGAAATTCTGCATGTTTTATTTTATGCATTTAAAAGCATTATTCTGAAAAGGGGTTGATGGGTTTCACCAGATTTGTCGAGGAGTCCGTGACACAAAAAAGGACCCCTGATCTAGTGTGACCCCTTTGGCTTTTATTTTATAGCCAACGAAAGTGGGAGCCAGAACAAGTAATCAATGTGCCTGGAATCACGTAGTCATTTGGTGAAGAGCCACGCTTAAAGCCCAGATCTCCTGACTCCAGTCCAGTGCTTTGCCTTCTGTTGTGTGCTTTTCCTACAGAACTCTTGTCATTTGTAAAATTAATTTTCATAAATAATATTTTCCCATTGACTTCTGTTATTTATTGAGATACCTTAATTAATTTCATTTCTGATTATTATCTAGTTAGTGATGATTGTTAACATTTCAGTCTTAAATTTCCCTGCCAAGTAATTAATGAACTGTAAATAAACACTTACATATGCTAAACCATAAGGAGTTCCTAATTAGGGAGACTCATTTCTGAAGGGACAGTGCTCCTGTAATCTGGAAGTAATCACCCTTTAGTTTATCCTTTATGTCATTTGTGAAAGCTCTGAGTATATCGAACTGGTAGAAGATTTTCGCAGGGTCTGACCAGATCCGACAGTGCGTCAGCGCCTTCGTTGTAAGTACCCGTTCTCTCTGTAGAAGATGTAAAGGATGAAGAATCTCTGTTCTTACTCAGCCGCTCGCTGTGACCTTTAGAGTATATTTCCTGTATTTTAATTCAGCACAGTTTGAAATGAATAATCCTTGCCTATTACCATTCTTCTTTTTAAAAAACTCCTTTCTGGGTGCTAGGGCGGGATAAAAGTACCCCTTAGTACCATAGGTTTGGATTCTTTAAGTCTTTAGGCCCATGGTTTTGCTGAAGCAAATGTCGTCCTCACCATCGTTTAAAGGTACCAAACTGTGCCTGTTCGTTGATACCACTGTGCAGGGCATGTACTCAGGGCGGTGAGAGGCCAAGGGAAAGATGTCCTAAATACTAGAGATACTTACGGAAACACTTTTTGTAGCAGCAGAATGGAAATTAAGAAAGTGTTCATAAATTAGAGAAGGGCCAGATTATGGTCTGTGAATGAAATAAAAAAATAATTGCTTTGAAAGCTAACAACTGAGAAACTTGTGAAGGCTGGGGTGAATTAAAGCAGAATGAGGTAACCAAGAGGACAGTGTATTTGAGGACCACAAAGGTTGCAGAGAAAAACAGCGCCAAGAGACGCTAGCGCTGAGATCAGGGCAGTCGTTCATCTTGACTCCAGCAGCCTGATGAGGAGGCATCGTGGTAGAGATGTGGGGGAGCACAGGGCAGTAAGAGCCGCTTGCTAAAACAGCAGGCTTATAGAAGGCATCTCTGTAGAGAGGCCTGTCAGCCCCCGTGTCTGGATTAAGCTGTCTGGTGTTCAGTTTTACACTAATCTGTGCTTTTGGCTGGTCGGACTGAATTATGCTTGGTATACACTATTGTACCGAGGGGCTTATTAAGCTGTGACACAGAGTATAAGGTATGTACTTGATCAACTCTGCCATTTGTTGACCTGTTTCTTGGAGGAAAGAGCACTCTCTGGAAGCAAAAGCAGTGAGTTTTGTTGTTTTTTTAAAAGTTTTAGTTTTCAACACTCATTTCTACAGGATTTTTGAGTTCCAAATTTTCTCCCCATATCTTCCCCTTCCCCCCACCCCAAGATGCCATGCATTCTGATTACCCCTTCCCCCAGTCTGTCCTCCCTTCTATCACCCTCCCTGCCTCATCTCCTTTCGCCTTACTTTCTTGTACAGCAAATAGATTTCTATACCCCATTGCCTGTATATCTTATTTCCCAGTTGCATGTAAAAATAATTTTTAGCATTTGTATTTAAAACTTTGAGTTCCAGATTCTTTCCCTTCTTCCCTCCCTACCCACTCTCATTGAGAAAGCAAGCAATTCAACGTAGGCCATACGTGTGTAGTTATGGAAAACACTTCCGTAATAGTCATGTTGTGAAAGACTATGTTTCTTTCCATCCTATCCCACTGTCCATTTATTCTGTTTTCTCCTTTGACCGTGTCCATTTTCAAGTGTTTGCTTCTGATTACCCCCTCCCTTAATCTCCCCTCCCTTCTATCATACCCCACTTGCCCCCTTACTCCTACTGTACTCCTTACTGTAGGGTAAGATACCCAATCGAGTATGTATGTTATTCCCTCCTTAAGTCAAATCCAATGAGAGTAAGGTTCACTCATTCCCTCTCATCTGCCCCCTCTTCCCTTCCATTGTGAAAGCCTCTTCTTGCCTCTTTTATATGAGATAATTTACCCCATTCTATCTCTCTCTTTCTCCTTCTCCCAACATATTCCTCTCTCACCCCTTAATTTTATTTTTTAGATATAATCCCTTCATATTCAACTCATTCTGTGTCTTGTCTCTCTCTAAGATAGATAGAGAGATAGAGATAGAGATAGAGCGGGGAGGGGATGTTTTCCCTCTAACTACTCTAATATTGACAAAGGTCTCATGAGTTACGAATATGTTTCTATGTAGGAATGTAAACAGTTCAGCTTTAATAAGTCCCTTGTAGTTTCTCTTTCTTATTTACCTTTTCATGCTTCTCTTGAGTCTTGTATTTGAAAGTCAGATTTTCTATTGAGCTCAGGTCTTTTCATCAAGAATTCTTGCAAGTCCTTTATTTCATTGCATATCTATTTTTTCCCCCAAAGGATTATACTCAGTTTTCCTAGGTAGGTGATTCTTGGTTTTAATCCTAGCTCCTTTGACCTCTGGAATGTCATATTCCAAGCCCTCTGATCCCTTAGTGTAGAAGCTTCTAGATCTTGTGCTATCCTGCTACCTTGATTCCACAATACTTGAATTGTTTCTTTCTGGCTCCTTGTAATATTTTCTCCTTGACCTGGGAACTCTGGAATTTGACTACAGTATTTCTAGGAGTTTTCCTTTTGGGATTTCCTTCAAGAGGCCATTGGTAGAATCTTTGAATTTCTATCTTACCCTCTGATTCTAGAATATTAGGGTACTTTTCCTTAATAATTTCTTGAAAGATGATGTCTAGGCTCTTTTTTTTGATCATGGCTTTCAGGTAGTCCAATAATTTTAAAATTATCTCTCCTGGATCTGTTTTTCAGGTCAGTCGTTTTTCCAATGAGCTGTTTTCACATTGTCTTCTATTTTTTTCATTCTTTTGGTTCTGTTTTATAATTTCTTGATTTCTCATAAGGTCATTAGCTTTCATTTGCTCCACTCTAATTTTTAAGGAATTAGCTTCTTCAGTGAGCTTTTGGACCTCCTTTTCCATTTGACAAAATCTGCTTTTTTTTAAAAATTCTTTTCATTGGCTTTTTGGACTTCCTTTGCTATTTGGGTTAGTCTGCTTTTTAAAGTGTTATTCTCTTTAGTATTTTTTGGGGTCTTCTTTATCAAGCTTGTTTTTCACGATTTTCTTGCATCACTCTCATTTCTCTTCCCAATTTTTCTTCTACTTCTCTTACTGAATTTTCAAAATCCTTTTTGAGATCTTCCATGGCCTGCAATCCATCCATATTTTTCTTAGAGGCTTTTGATGTAGGAGCTTTGACTTTGTTGTCTTTATCTGGGTGTATGTTTTGATCTTCTTTGTCACCAGAGTAAGATTCTATAGTATGAGGTTTTTGATGCTGTTTGCTCCTCTTCCCAGCCAAATAATTGACTTTCTGACTCTTTGTCAAGGTAGAACTCTGCTTCCAGTGGGTTTGGGGATGGGGGTGAGTGTATTGTCCCAAGCTTCAGGGGTTTTATGCAGCTGTTTTCGGAGATACTTCCAGGGGCCTGTAAATTTTCAGCTCCTCGAAGGTGGTATAATCAAAGGAGAGGTGTTTACTCCTTTCTTGGCTTGTGCTCTGGTCTGTGAGTGACCACTAGCACTCTTTTGTGGCTTGGAACTGTGAGAAGGATTCCCTCTCTATCACCACCATACCAGCACTATTCCTCACTCCAGAATCACCACCTGGGACTGTGACCCAGACCCAAGTGGGGCAAAGCAAGAGAATTTTGCCTTAGCACCAGCAAAGAGATACTTGCAATCTCTTATCAGTCACTTGATTCCTCCCACCACCCGTGGACCTAGAACTCTGGAAGCAGCCTCTCCCACCTTCTCAAGACTAGGGCCGGACCACGCTTCTCTCTCACCCAGGTCCAACGGTTTTCCCACTGACCTTCTACATTGTCTTGGGCGTGTGTGGGTTGATAAGTCTGGAAACTGCCGCACCTACCCGAGATTATCCCTTGAGGCCTGCTCCAGCCCCATCTGTGACAGTGGCCCATGCTGGGCTGCGCTCCTCTTCTAGCCCACTATCATAGTACTTTCCTGTTGACCTTCCAGGTTGTCTCGGGCCAGAGATTGGTTTCACTCTGTCATGTTAATGGTTTCTGTAGCTCCAGAATTTGTTCAGAGTCATTTTTTACAGGTATTTGGAGAGGCTTGGAGGAAAGCTCCAGCAGGTGCCTGCTCTTACTCCACCATCTTGGGTCTGCCCCCAGTGGTTTTTTATAAAAGCATAACCAAGACACTTTTAGAAAAGGAAATGCCCTCATTGTACATTCCAGGGGAAGATAGGATTTCTTTTGTAGGCCCCAAACATTGTCGGGATTTGCAGGGTATAGTGATTCCTCTGGGAGGAAGAGTTGTTTGTGTTCTGTAATGTGCCTACCTGCATTACCTTAATTTTCATATCCTTTTACCGCTCTCTGAATTTCTTGTTCAGATACCTATCTTCTGGTTGGTTCAGAACTTCTCTGTTTACCGGATCTTTGCAGATACCACAGGCCTCCTTTGTGCCTCATGGTGTTGTCTTATGGCTGAAAGTAAAGCCTTTTCTGAGTTTTTTCTCAATTACTATTTTCATTTTTATAACTTAATAAATGCAGTTTATTCTGGTAAAAAAAAATCTAACCATCCCAGACTCACAGATTTCCCTTTTATGCCTACATTTCATTGGTTTGTGCCACATCTTTACCTCATGTGTTGTACCCGTTTCTAATGCTCCAGTTTGTCATGTCCAGCATGTGAACCAAAGTGCAAGGAAGTACCGCTTCTCGATGAGCAGGAGACCTGGCGCCCAGAGAGAGCCCAGGGAGGAGGAACCTAATTTCTGCTTCTCAGGGGTAGGGGATGTAGCAGTCTGCCCTGTGTGGCAAGCCAGAGTGAAGGAGGAGAGTGCTCGTGAGGACTCTGAGGTGGTTCAGTGGATAGAGCATCGGGCCTGGAGTCAGGAAAGCTCATCTCCCCGAGTCCAGATCTGGCTGCAGACCCGTGTTCGCTGTGTGACCTTGAGCAAGTCACTTAGCCTCTGCTTTCCTCAGTTTCCTGCTCTGTAAAATGGGGGTAATAACAGCGCCCGCTCTCCCATAGTTGTGGGGTACCGGTGAGATCCTGTTTGTAAAGTGCCTGGCGGACAGTGAACTCTCAGTGTTACACGGTGGTAGGAATGGTGATGGTAGGAGTCATTTTTTGTTTTTGTTTTCATTTCAGTCATGTCTGGCTCTCTGTGACCCCATTTGGAGTCTTCTTGGCCATGCTGGAGCTGTTGGCCGTTTCTTTTTTCCACTTTATTTTACAGATGAGGAAACTGAGGCAAACAGGGTTAAGTGACTTTTGCCCAGGGTCACACAGCTAGCGAATGTCTGAGACTGGATTTGAACTCAGGTCCTCCTGACTCCAGGTCCAGAGCTCTTCATTGCACCACCTAGCGGCCTAGTAGCAGCAGCCAAACAAGATTCATCTCCACGTACATCGACCCCTGACTCTTCAGAAAGAGGAACTGAAGATACCACAGAGAAATGCACCTGCTCCAACTTAAAGCATAAGTTACCTGAATGTGTTTAAAATGTACTTTGTGTGACAGAGGCTAGGAAAAATGAGATTGGTGTGAGAGGTAGGCAAGGAGCTCCTGAAACTTTGGGTGTCTCAAGCACCAGAAATCCTAGTGTACTTAAGAGGCTTAAGGTTTGGCAGATTCTGGCAGTGACTTTGCCTCTCCTTCCCCAGCCTGTTACCCCAGAAGAAGACACCCACCTCACTAAGACAGGGAACTTAAGCCGTGAACTAGAATAAAAGTTTTTGGTTGGGAGGAAACTGGTGCGAGCCCTTTGAAGGTGCTCCAGCAGTCTTTCCTGTTGAATTTTTGGCCTCTGATTGTTCAGGTTTTCCATTGTTAATGTTTCCATTGTTAATTAGAGTGCATATTCTTTTAGAACCGGGAGCGTGCCTACAATCTTTTCTGAAGCCCTAACACCCATGGTCAGTAAGTAAGTGTGGAATGAGCACTTAATAGATGCTTGGAATCAATAATAAATGCTGCAGTTGACATCTGAAATTGTTGCATAGTGACTAGTTAATCGCTCTTACTCTTTTGTTCCTCTCTCTTTTAGAATTTGGGATTGTATGCCTGACGTTTTTTGCAGCAATTGCCTATTTCCCAACCCGGCCTCCATTTCCCCCTAGCGTGGCTGCGGCAAGCCAGCGGCTAAGCTACAGACGGAGTTTCTGTAGGCTGTTGAGGTAAGTGAGTGCTTAGGAGCATGTCATGATTTTACTTAGCAGTTTAAAAGACATTTCCAGGTTTTCTGAGTCTAATAAAAAGGAAATAATCTAGGCAAGTCTCTTCAAGCTGCGTTGTTAAGCAGGTGAGTGCAAAGGGGGTGGTTACAAATCTACATGACTTCTTCAGTCAAAAATAAAAAGAAATTTAGCTTGAAAAATCTTACTGTAAAAAATATGATAATTTATTTACTGGCTTTTTGCTGTTATATAAAAAATACATCGTAGCTGTACAGTACTAATGGTCCTATAGTTGAGTTCTTCTGAATCTCATGTAAAACTATCACTGGAAATATTCTGACATACTTTTAAAAAATTACACAAATGTGGTTTTTCCCCTTATATGTACTGCTGGACTCAACTCTTTTGAGTGATTACGATGTCTTGGAAAGAGCTGTCCACTTGGAGCTACAAGGTCTGAATTTGGATCCTGGCTTTGCCATTAATAATTTATGCGACCTTGGACAGCTCCCCTAACCCCTTAATAGAGTAAGGAAAATGAGACGGCTCCTGAGGTCTTCTCTAGCTTTAGTTCTGTTATCCTGTGCTTAGTGTGACAGGGAATTCAACTAAATGTGTAGAGCTAATAGCTTGTTGTTGAGTTGTGTTCAGCTCTTCACCATCCCATGGACCATAGCACACTAACTTGGCAAAGTTATAATGGAGTGGTTTGCCATTTCCTTCTCCTGCAGACTGAGGCAAACATAGGTTACATGACTTGCCCAGGGTCACACAGCTAGTTAAATGTCTGAGGCTAGATTTAAACTCAGATCTTCCTGACTCCAGCACTCTATCCACTGAACCATCTAGCTGCTCTTCTTTATATATAACTAATAGCTATCTTACTGTTAATTTTCAGAGATTTATGCCGTGTTTCAAGGTGCCAAGATTCTATGTACTCAGTTTGTTGATTAACTTAAATTTAATTGGATGGTCACAAGTGTTCCCAACACAGAATTTAATCCTTTGGGTTCCTTTTGCGTCATAAATAAAAGCTGCATCTTTTGCTCTGACTCAGGAAAACACACTTTATGTTGTTTATTAGTGGTGGTGAATTTTTGTACGTTATTTCGGTCTGCCTCTTGTGATCCATAGCACACATTTGATGCATGGCTGGCAATAGTTAAGATGTCTCTAGTGTTGGAAGTGAATTACTGCTCTGGGCAAGGCTAACTGGTCCTCCAAGAGAGCACATCGGCGATCTTGTCCTTCTTTACACCATGGTATAAGTGGCAGAGCCGACCATCAGTAACTCGTCCGCTTGTTTGTACTGCGACCAGAGAAGGTAATTTCTTCCTCTTTATTGTAGCTGTCAGCCTGTCATGTTTTTACCTAGTGAGTGAGTATACAGTGTGTATGCACGCACACACGCACACACGCACACGCACACGCACACGCACACGTATTTAAGAACCTGTCCTGGAGCAGACCAGCCAGCATGGGACATTAGAGCTAACATAACAAAACCCAAGTTGATCACTATGTCCACTTGTCTTGTAGATGCAGTAGTAGCATTTTTACCTTCGCTTTTCAAGTTCCTCATTTAAATGCCTCCCTGCAACTTTCCTTATTAACCATATATTAGTTCACTTCCTCAGACTGACTCAAACACATCTGCTTAAAATCTCCTTCGTCTCTTTAGCCCCACTTCTGCTTTAAAGTAGGGCCTTGTGTGCGCAACCTGCTCCTCGAGCCCCCCAGCCTCTGATCTAAATCTCAGCACCTTTGTCAGGGGATCGACTGCTTTCCTGTGCCTCCAGTCACAAAATCCTCCCAGGATGGTCTCCTGATTTTCACTCACATTATGCATTACCACTTAAAATGCATTTACCTGTGGTCTCAAACGATCATGCAGGTGTCATCAATCACAGGGAGGCAGTGTGGTGTGGTAACAAGGTCGCAACATTTGGAGGGAGAGGACCTGGGTCCAAACCCCCAGATCTGTCACTTGTCACTTCATCTCTTGGTCTCACTTTTTGAATTTGTTTAAAAAATAAAGTGGGGACTTAACTTCAAGGTTCCTTCCAGCTCGCAATCTCTGATCCTGTGATCTTACTGTGCATTTGTATATTGGTTGAATGTTTTGTTGTGTGTTTTAAAACATTGCTCTAATACTTTTATTCTATTGCATTTCTGATTTATGAGGTCCTAGGGAACAAAGACCAGATAGAAATAATTTTTCTTGGAACCATGCTTATTGTAAGCAAAGCACCTAACATCATTAGGTATATATTCTTCTAATTGATAATGATTTTTTGCTATAACAAATACCTCCTGCCAGTAACCAAACTCTTCCCTAGTTTGGCAAGTATTGGAATCTATAACATCACCTCATTAGAGTCTTATTTATTTCGTCATTTGGTACTGAAGCCCTAGTCTAATGCTTCAGCATAGTATGAAGATGATCCCAGACGGGGCTTTCTTCTTTGAAGTAATGCCCCTGAGACAGAAGTACCTGTCACATTGTCAGTTTTTTGATCATGAGCCTGGTCATAGGCTGGATGTCTTTGGAACCCAGCTTGGCCAAGTTTAGAGAGGCTCTTCAGCAGAAAATGATCACCCGGTGATAATTACTTTTGGACACAGAAACTCAAGAAAAGCAGGCTACTAAGATATGGATCAGGAGCTTAAGATTTTCTCCCTGCATTCCCTTTTTTGATGCTTTGAGTTCCCCTTTGATTCCTTCCAATTGTACTTTAAAAGATTGCTCAGATGCACTAGTTCTTAACATTTTTTGTGCTGTGGACTCCTTTGGAAGTCTGGTAAAGCTTAATATTACTGTTCTGCTAAAAGGGAAAAAAAATTTAAATTTCAATTAGATGTGAGTAAAAATGAAAAATTTTTCCCCATCCAAGTTCATGGATTCCCTGGAATCTATCCATGGACCCCAAATTAAGAACCAGGATATGAGAGGAGATCCTTAAGGTAGACCATCTTTAAACATTTGTGACTTGGTTTGTGATTATTTCAAAATAAGTACACCTTTACCTACTAGAGAGATTTATTTTTCGTCCCGTAAATGTTTCTTGATCATATATATTCCCACAGACAGGGCCCTTGAAATAAGTGGCAAAGTAGTCTGAACTATTTTAGAATCCTTCTTTGTGGGAGGACAATATTAGGACCAGTATGTAAAAGTTTTAAGGGATGATTGGTTTTGACTCAACATAAAAATTAACAGAACAAAACATTTTAAACTAAGCTGTCCAATAATGGAATGAGGTGCCTTGGAATCCATTAAGCTCTCTGCCACTGTAGTTTTTAAAGTAGGTACCAAATGACTATCTGTCAGTGATTCTGTGGAAGGTATTTCTGTGCTGTGATGGAAGGAATGAAACCCAACTAACAGTCAGTTCACTCTCTTCCTACTTGTATGATTCTGTAGCCAGAAATTCTTTTGACAACATTCTGATAAAAACATAACAGTTGTTATTCTACAAATTTAAACACCTTAGAAAAGTGTCAGATAATTTATCTGTTCTTTTAAACCTTTTTTAAAAATTTTGAGTATGTTGGCCATAGTTTCTCAAATTTTACATACTTGAACATTCAAAATGATATAACTTTAACTCTTTCTCTAGTAACTTTCTTTCTCTAATTATTAATAATCAAAATTAAATCCTTAAAAAATTGTGTTCTCTATGACTTCTTCAGAGCCTTAATTTTTTTAAAGTTTTATTAATATTCTTTTTAATTATCTCTCTGATACTTCCTGGTCTCCCCCCAGTAGGACTCTCCTCATCAGCCTGAGATGCCAGTCATGTCTGATAATGCCTGCGGAGATCTGTGTCCTGGCTTTGGCTCTTGTACCCTGTGTCTTTGTTCCTTGGGGCCTCTGAAAGCATTTTAAGCCCCATTCTCATGCATTTAT
Source organism: Pseudochirops corinnae (assembly GCA_028646515.1). Classification (NCBI taxonomy): domain Eukaryota; kingdom Metazoa; phylum Chordata; class Mammalia; order Diprotodontia; family Pseudocheiridae; genus Pseudochirops; species Pseudochirops corinnae. The sequence goes on from CM053588.1 coordinate 291,184,110, forward strand.
TTAATCTCCCTCCACCCCTACCCCCAGTAGTTGGTTTAAAAGTCCCCTAACTGCACAACTTCTTTCACCCTTTAAAAAACATTCCATGTCCCAGATGGGTCTGTATTTTACCAGGGTTGACCCAAGGCACTTTTCCTGGAGACCTCAGCTCCCTGAGGCAGTGAATTCCTTTAGAAGCTGGAGTTGCAAAATCTTCTCTCTCACTTCTCTTTTTCTTCTCTTTTCACCTTAGAGTCATAGAATCTTAGAACTGAAAGGATCATCTGACTTTGCATTTTAAAGTTGAGGGAACTAAAGCCCTCAGATTAAGAATGAGTAAATTAGTCAATAAAAGATTCACTTGCTTCAGGTCACACAACAAGGCTGTGACGAAACGTGCTCTTTCCACTCTAACACCACCTCTTGTTTTCTGCCAGCAGCTGGTGGTACCGTGAATAGAACATCAGGCCCAGGTGTATGTGACCCTGGGCAAGTCACTTTACCCTTTTTAACTCAGTTTTCTCATTTGTAAAATGAGTTGAGAAGGAAATGGCAAACCACTCTAGAACACCCCAGATGGGGTCATGAGGAATCAGACAGGATGGAAATGACCAGACAACAGATCGTTGACTCTAAACTCCAAGCTGTGTTTTTTGCATTTATAATAACATGTAACTTTCATGTATCTTTTACAGCAATTTGAGGTTTCTGATGATAGCATTAGCCTATGCCATACCTTTAGGTGTATTTGCCGGCTGGTCTGGAGTCTTGGATTTAATTTTAACACCAGTTCATGTCAGCCAAGTAAGTATTTTTCTTTCTTAGATTTTAGAAGTATTTTAACCTACGTAGATTGCAATATTAATAGCGTTCTAACTATAATTAGCAAGCAACTGACTATTTTAACTTCAGGGCTTTCAATCCACTACGGCCGAACTGCCACTGGAAAACACAAAAACCTTATTCAGTGACGTGCTGAGGACACCATGGACAGGAGTTAGGCAACAGCAACAACAAAATATTTTTTAATGTAGTTGATTCCTTTGGTTGTAGTAACAACTACTTATTTCATGGCTCTTTGGGAAATGATAAAGATACTTATAAATTTTGTTTAAGAAAAAGAAAGTTTTGTCGATTGGTTCTCTTCCACACCCTCATTTTCAGTAGATGATCTCGCCCCAGACCTTATGGACTCTCCACTTTGGGAAAAATTAACCAGTGGAAGTAGACTAGAGTGGAAATAAGGAAATCCATTTATACTCTCATACTCCCTAAGAAGGACTCGAACCAGAGCAGCAAAGAAAGGAAAGGGGAGCAGAGGTGAAGCAGACGTCAGAAAGGGAGCCTTTGCAGGGCTTAATGACAGACTGTAAGAAGTGAGTGAAAGGTTTACCCTGAGGTTTCTAACAAGGCTGACCGGGGACATTGTGCTCCTGTTAAACAGAAAAAACAGTAAATTGGACAAAAGGCTTTTTTTAGTTGAACATGAGAAGATGATGTGTTTAAAACCTTTGGGCTATACTGAGTTAGTAAATAATCCCTCGCATTTGTATGGTGCTCTACAGGTTTTTAAATGATTATATATATGTATATATCCTCTACTTTTTATCCTCCTAACAACCCTGTACAGTGGAGTTTATTTACAGTGTTGCAATTACTATTTTGTAGATGAAAAAGCTGTCAGGAGTTAGATCACTTTTCCAGGCCCCAGTAGCTAGTAAGTAGTCAAACCCAGGTTTTCTGATTTTCTCATTCCATGCTTAAAGCTTTCTCTTTAAAAAAAACAAACAAACAAATATCCATTTTTCTCCTTCCCTGCATTAAAAAAAGAAAGAAAAGAAAAAGGAAATCCTCATAATAAATCCATACAAAACAAATTCCTATATTGGCCATGTCCACAAATTCCGTGACGTCCTGCGTCCTGAGCCTAGCACCTCTGGCAGGAGCAGGCAGCTTCTTTCATTGTTGCTCCTTTGGAATTGTGGCTTGTCGTGGGATTGATCAGAATCCTCAAGTGTCTCAAAGTTGTTTGTTTCCATAGTGTTGTTTTTAGTACATAAATTGTTCTCCTGGTTCTGCTCACTTTGTTCTTCATCACCAAAAGCTTCCTTTTTGTCGTTTCTTATGGCCCAGTAGTACACATGGCATTTGTGCACCATAATTGATTCAGCCATTCCATAATTGATGGGTAGCCCATTAGTTTCCAGGTCTTTGCTGCTACATGAAAAAAAGAACTACAACAAATCTCCTTTACGTTTGAGTCTTTTCCTCTTTCTTTGATGTCTTTGAAAGGCTCTTGTTGGGCTGCAGGGTTTGCAGAGTTTATTGACTTTGGGGACCTAGTGCAAATTGCTTTCCAGAATGACTGTACCAATTCACAGCTCCACCAGGGGTGCATTTAATGAATATCTGGCGCTTTTTTCCATTGTTACACTTCTCTTTGTTTTAAGTGAAAACATGGAAGTCTGGTAGAGAAATGTCCTGTAGCCTGTTGGAATTATGAGGTGAGAAAGCTGAGGGCAGAGGCAGAGGTTTGAGGACATTCACGCAGAGGGGAGAGCTAAGCTGTAGAACTGGACACCATAGCATCATAGATTGACACGTTCAAAACTGGAAGAGTCTTTAGGGGCTATCTAATCCAAGCCCTGCATACAGTGGACAAATTAGGAAACTGAGGCCTGTAGAGGTAAAGTGACTTGCTTAGAGTTTCAGAGGTGGTAGGTAACAGAAACAGGATGTGAGTCCAGATCCTGTTGACTCCTTTCCACTACACCACACTACACTACACTGCACTGTAAGGAGAAGGAGAAAAAGAAATGGGAAAAGCCAAGGGCAGACTGACTTTGGAGAGTGCCTACATTTTGTTTTATTGTTCTTGGCTTTTTCATCCTCTAGATATCTTGTTTTTATATAGTTTTTTTAAAGTTTTATTGGTCGTTTTTGGTCTTTGTTTTTTTAAACACTGAAAACACCCCCCAGTAATCCCCATCTCCACAGTAGCAGATGTAAAGAAAAATGAAAATGGCAGCAGCTGGGAAGCAGGGGGAGGAAGTACAGCTCATAAAGAAGCCAGTCAGGGACATGTCGGACATAGGGAGAGAACCCGGAGAGCCGAGTGCCGTGGAAGCCAGTGAAGGAGAGTGTCTTGGGGGTGGGGGGGCCGAGGTCATTCATTCTGGGAAATGTTGTAGAGCAAAGTCTAGGGAAACGAGAAGAGGCACCCCGAATGGAGCGGTGAGGCAGAGCCACTGGGGGTCTCTGAGAGAGCTGTTTGAATAGAGATTTGGGTCCGAAGCCGTGCTGCAACAGGCAGAGGAAATTGTTGGTAAGGAGATGACGGTCAGTGGGTGTCAGAAAAGTTTAACTGTGACAGGGAGAAGGGACATAGAATTTCTAGAAGGAAGAACAAGATGGATTAAGGGAGCATTTTTTCATACTGAGGAGACCTCATATTTGAAAGCCCCCTGTAAACCCCGTATCTGTCATGAAATGTTTCCAGATTACTACAGCCAGTATGTACATATATATATATATATATATATATATATATACACACACATATATACACACACATATATACACACACACACACACTTTTATGTGTTTATGTTTACAGAACATTTATAGTCAGAACTGTACAGTTTAATGCTAAATTGCCGTCTGATCGAGTTATATTTCAGTTCTGCTTGTCCAGTCGGTTTATAAACCCCCTGAGGGATGGCAGAATTTGGCTCATGGAAACCAGACTATTTATTTTGATTTGTCTATTTTAAACATTCAGATAAAATGTTTGTCTGTCTATTCCCCCTAAATGAGGAGTGTGTGTTCATGTGCCATACTTTGGACGCTAGTTCTTTGTTTTGTCAGTAGCATTAAAGATAGCCTGGTAGAGTGACTGCACCTAGGAAAATGTGTGTTCAAGCCCTGCCTCTCACACTTACTAGCTGTGGCCCTGGGCAAGTCACTTAACCTTCGTGTGTACATTAAGCAACTCCCTACAGTTCATTTTCTGAGTCATAAGTTATAGACCCTTCACATATTCGGGTATTAAATCCTTTTTCCTTCTAGATTTTTATGATTATTTTCCAGTTATCTACGAAGTTGTTGGTCATGGGGGGGGGGGTCTCTTTTCCATTTATTCTAAATAATAATGTAATAAACAACCCAGTGCTCAATATTGTCCCTTTTTTCATCAGGTAGATGCTGGCTGGATTGGATTTTGGTCTATAGTTGGAGGCTGCATTGTTGGAATAGCTATTGCAAGGTGAGAATAAACTGTGCTTCGTTTTAAAATTCTTCCCTTCTTAAAGTAGACCTTGGATATATTTAGATTTGTCATTGATTTCCACTCCTTTACATCAAGAAAGATACAGATACACATATATGTTCCTGGTTGTTTACTGCCTAATGCAGCATTATGATTAATTTTTATTTCACAGCTCATGCACCGGCCTTTATGACTCTTTTTTTCCCATAGGCTAGAACTGAATGCGAAATCCCATAGGATGATGAATAATTGATAAGCCACCCATGGGATGAGACAGAGAAGAGGGTTGTGTCTTAGAACGGGTGCAGAATTAGTACAGAAACAGAACTTTTTGTAAAGGAAGCATCTTTTATTGATATGATGGCAAGCCACGAGCACAGGTAGTTTTAGTGGTACAGAGCCAACTAACAGTATGAGAGTTAAAATATCGTAGCTGAGAGTAAAACACTAACCATTCAATAATAGGTTCTTCTTTTCCACTGAAATATCGGAATGAGAATTGCTTTGAAAGGATGAGGTCCAGTCAGGAGCAGCCCTAAGACCCTCAGAAAGTCATTTTCCTAGACAGCCTATGCAGATTTCTGGCATGTGTGGCTGGTAGGAGACTGGGGCATGAAGTCTCTAAGTAGCACATGTAGAGAATGGCTGTTACAGGGAAACAAAGGCAGGAAAGAACCACACAGGGGAGCTGCTAGCTGGGCATGGGCCCAGAGAATCACAGGTGGAGACTGGAAGAGTCTGTGTAACACTGTACACCTTCTCAGAGGTCAGAGATGACTAATTGTTACCCAGCCCTGGCTAGCTCCAGAGAAGGCCACCCTGGTGCTATTTATGACATGAGTAAAAACGATCAGAAGGTCTATGAACTTTTGACTTTGTAATGTCATAAGAAAACTATTAAAGCTCAAAACTGCACTAAGATTTGGAACAGAGAAGAATAATCCATTCCCCTCATTGGGCCCAAAGAGATAGATAGACAGACAGACAGATAGATAGGTAGATGATAGATAGATAGATAGATAGATAGACAGACAGACAGACAGATGATAGATAGATAGACAGATGATAGACAGATAGATGATAGACAGATCGATGATAGACGGATAGACTGGTTGTCCTTGCTAGTCAGTGGCAAAGCTGGGGCTCAGACCTGGGTGTCATCCCTGTCAAGCTTGGGACTCTTCCCACTACACCAGCAGTTTGCAATCTTTTTGAGCACCATGACCTCTTTTTCACATCAAAAAAATTCCCCAGATTGCCCATTTATGGAAGTTAAGTGAAGATTTTAGAATAGCAGTGCTTGGTGTGCCTATAGGTCTGAGGACTCCCTGGCTCTCAGGCTGGGGACCTAATGCACTGCACCTCATTTTGAAAGGCTACAAAGTGATTTTCCAGATGGGCTCCTCTGGACTTACATAAAGAGGTGCATCTGTAGGTAATTATATACAGCATTCTGAATATAGACTGAAATACAGACTTTGTAGCCATGATGAAACAGTTTTCACTTTTATATGTAGACAGTGGCATAGGAGATCTCCTGCAGACGTCACGCAAGCCGATTTTAGTGACCAGCATTCCTCAAAAGCTCCTTTACGCTAAGTTTGGGTGACACAATTTGAAGAAGAATGCAGTGAACTTTTCTTTCCTAATCGGGGACCACTGATTCACAAAAATCAATATGAGCACCATGCAGACTGAACCCCAAGTTGGGAGAGATGATGTTACATGACAGAATCAAGACTCAAAATAAACTAGAAATGCGTAACCAAAAGGTAGAACTTAACCACCCAGGGCTGTCTTCCTGTCCAGTACTTGTGTGTTGTTTCCCTCATGACAACGTGAGCTCCTTCCGTGTGGGGGCACTGTTTTTCTCTTCCTTTGTGTCCTAGTCGGTTACTTCAGTGGCTGGCACATAGTACATGCTTACTGAACTGACCAACTCATTTAGGTGCAAAAATCAGTTTCTAAGATAGAAGAGATGACAGCAGTTTAGAGTAGAACCTTTGGTTGACTACAGGCTCAGTAGGAGCCACTGCAGTGATGTTCTTGCTAAAAAAGCCATGTTTTTACCTGCATTATGTGAAGATCAGAAGAGATACTAGTCCTGGGTCACTCTGTACCAGGTAGTCTGCAGCTGCAGTATTGTGTCCAGTTCTGGGCACTTTCTCTTTAAAAGGGACATTGAAAAACTTGAATGCATCTGGAGAGGGGTATCCCAGAAGGTGAGGGCCGTGGAAAGTCTCGTGAGGAGTGCTCAAAGGAACAAGGGATATTTAGCCCAGAAAAAACGAAAAGAGTCAGTGGAGTTTTTGTAGCTGTCTTTAAATAAAGGACTGACATATGGAAGAATGAGTAGACTAATTCTGGGTTACTTTGAAAGAAAGAACTATAGAGATTGGGTAGAAGTTAGAGGAAGGCGGATCTTGATATTATTGTATATGGAAGAAAATTCCCAACAGTAGAATAGGCAGACTTGTAAAGTGATGAGTTCCTTGTCATTGTGTCTGAGCAGATGATGCTCGCTGCCCTTCCGTCAGGGATGTAATGAAAGAAACTCTTTCATTGGGATCTCTTCTGCAGTCCTTTTCAAGTTTTTGATTCGATGATTTTAGAAAGTTAATCAGGTGCATTTTCAAAAACAAGGAATTGTATGTTCTGCTTATCTTCCTTTTAAACTGGATCAAATATTAAATTTAAAATAGTGTACAGGAAACTTTTCAATAGATATAAGGGAAAAAACAGACTTTGTGGCATAGTGGCACAGAAACTGAGCTTCAGAGCTTGCCTCTGACACTGGCTTTATGACTTTGGGCCAGTCACATATCTTCCTAATCAGTAGAATGAAGGGGCTGCCCCTTCCTCCTCTAGAGCTGCCAGCGCTTTCTCTCTATTTTTAACCATTTCCAAAAGAGTAATGCTGAAAGGAGAAGGGACAAGAAGACATGGGTCGACCTTATTAAAATGGCTTTAAAAAAAGAAAGAACTACACTTGAAGTTACTGTTTTAAGCAGACAAACGTTGCCTGAGAAACGGTTTTGATTCATTCGTAAAGTTCAGGAGCAGAGACGTTTCTGATGGCTTCTTTTCCCCCATTTGCAGCGGAGAAAGCGTCTCTCTAGTAGGTTGGGAGTTCCTGTTTCCGTTTTATTGACTCAGTCTCAGTAACTTAGTGAGAAGTGAGTGTGTGCCACTTGTCATGTAGGTATTTGTAGGAAATAAATAAAAAATAACTAAGACGTGGTCTCTCTTCCAAAAGAGTTTAAAGCACAGCTTGCCCAGCAGCCCGGGACTCTGCTGGGCAGGCCTGGTTTACAGCCTCAACATTTTCTTGGGCAACCCCAGAGCCTTTCTTGAGCCACAAGCAGCCCTGGGGCTGAATGTTGTGCAGGCCTGTTTTAAAGTACAGTTGGGAGAGAAGATAAACATATGTAAAACATTTAAGGAATAATTAAGTGCCAGACCGTGTACTACGAGGACAGTAGGAGTCCAAAGAAGGGAATTGATCATCCTGGGCTGGAGTATTGAGGAAAAGCTTTGTGGAGAACAGACAGGCTGGGCCTTGGAAACAGGGAGGGCAGGATGACATTTAACGGGGGGGTGGGAGGGAGTACAGTACTGTTCTCTTTACGGTTTACTGCAGAAGAAGACTGATAGCAGCCGAAAACAGAGATGAAAGGTTCAGATGATTCTTTACCCTCAGATCCCTGCTCTTGAAGGGGCCCATGGATAACTTATTTTCCAAACCAAATATTGATCTAGAAAAAAAAAAACCACCTGTTTTGTGAATGAAGCAGAGTATTTGCATTGGGATTGTTCTGGAAAAGCTAGGATATATGGTGGGGCATATCCTGGAGAGACCAAATGTACAGGGTAACAGCAGAAAGGAACCTGTAACAAGTAAGTGAAGAATGGGAGCCTGGGCAGAGAAGGAGCTGGCAGGAGCTGAGGAGGACTTTCTGAGCAGGCAGAGTCAGGTGGGCGCCAACAGAGGAGAAGCGAGAGGTACCCAGCACACAGTGAGTGGAGTATAGGGCAGAAGACAGAGCTTCTGAAGTTGGTTGCTAGCTCTGGTCCCCCGATTATGACCTCCAAGGTTGAAGGCTACATACAAACAGCAGCTCCAGGAGAAGAGATGCCGGAAGTTCCTTCTCTGACTCCAGGGCCAGCACAGCGACTCATGAGGATGGCCTTGGTACTGTTAATTGGTGTCCTGGGTGCTAGAGGTCTCAGCCTTCCCCTTCCCTAGGTGGCTTGGCTCAGCTCAACCTCTCATCCACAACCAGGCCTTCGTGCCCAGCAGCAAGCTTCTCTCAAGCAGGTGTTAAACATGCAAAGGGGTAGCAGACTCCAAAGAGTCATCTTTTACATTACCAAGTACCCCTAGCCCTGCAGGTACAGCATTGCTTGGCAGGTGAAGAGTGACAAGACATTGAAGTGAAGAATTTCCTGGATATGTTTCTCTGCCTTTATGAGGGTTTATTTTTCCACTTCTTGGGACCCTTTGGATTGCTTTGCCAACCCACAGGGGTATGTAGGTAGTTCCAGGGGTGGGAAACCTGTGGCCTGAGGGCCATATATGGTTTTCAAGGTCCTTGGGTATGGCCTTTTGACTGAATCCAAGTTTTACGGAACAAATCCTGTTATTAAGGGGATTTGTTCTGTAGAGTTCAGATTTGATCAAAAGACCCCACTTGAGGACCCAGAGGCCTACATGTGGCCTCAAGGCTACAGGTTCCTCGCCCTTTAGACAATGCTGAAGTAGGTTATCTTCTCAGATCCTTTCCAACTCCAGTCCTCTGTGGTGCTATGGCACCTATATTCTGATGATAATTTTGAAGTAGGTTTTTTCCCATTAGAGAGAAGGAAGGCCCTGCAAGCAGGGCCAGGTATCTTTTAAGATAACTCTAACACATCTTTCTCTTTTTGTTGGAGAGATGGGAGACTGTGGGTGTGGCATGTTGCATGCATTTTCAGGCATAGCTGCTGTCTCAGAATTTGCTTAACTGTGTTTTTTCTTGTTACAAGGGAAAACACATGAGAGTTGGGGGGGGGGGGTTAGTCTTTAAAATTTTTCTTATTTTAAAAAATATTCATCAGCCTCTTTTCTTTTTTTAGTGCTTTTTAAATTTCTAAATTTTTTATATCACAAACATTTCCCAGCATTTCTCCCCTCACAGAGATCCATCTTTTAACAGAAAATAGAGGAGAAAGAAAAAAGCAGTTGAGCAACACTATTGAGCTTGAGCAGGACCAGGTGCAGGATTTGGTGCCTGGAGGGCCTGGCTCCTCAGAGAGGTGGGGAGTGAGGTTCTCGTCTCCTCTTGGAGGCCGATCTCAGGAAGGCTATTTCCCCCCAGTGCTGCTATAATCTTCACCCATGGTGTTAAGACAGTCTTGGGGTGGGAATCAGGAGAGACCATGGACAGATCACTTACCTTCTTCACATCACAGTTTTCCTCGTCTATGATACTGGGGTAATACCTACAGCACCTGCTTCTCGGGGTTGTTGTAAGACCCAAATGAAATACTTCATGACTTAAAGCATATAAACGCCAGCAGTCGTTATTTTAAGAGGGGAGAAGAGTTTACTTTATCCAGGGGAGAAAAGAAAAGCGATGGAAATGTCCATCCCCAGATCACTTAACACATTCAACCCAAATTCCCATCAGAGTGGCCGTTCTGCTTTACTGGATGTGAGAGGACCTAATTATATCTTTTGGGGGAAGAACGAATAGTGTTAAATCAAGTTTATAAGTCATGAAGCATCCAGAACCTTAAGGATATTTGACATGGTGTAATATTGTACCTAGACTTAAACCCAGTAGTGGTACTGGGGGAAGGGAAAAATAAACCAACACCATAATTTCTAAAATCTCACATCTAAGGTTTTGCCGTTAGCAGCTGGTTGAACTAAAAATAAAAGCCCCCAAAAGGGAGATCGCTGCTGTCAGGGAAGGCACTTACTGACACTGAAATACATCAGTCTGTCACACTTGACAAGAATCATACCTAATTTTTCTAATTACAACTTCTGTCTGGTTTCATTCAGTCATCATGGTTTCAGCCATACAGAGATAAGTACTGAATAGGCCAAGGAAGGAGCAATCATCCATCAAAAGTGACATATAATAAATACGTTCTATTCCATTTTCCCCCGTAGCTGCTTGGTTTTAACTATATGTTGCTAGGACAGTAGGGACAAATTTGGAAGAAGCCATTAGGGTTTTTAATTACCTCGAAAGAAAGGTTATGGATACGGAAAGATGTTGTGACCTTCTGCCGCCTCACTTCAGCGTCACATCCGTTACAGAGATATTAGCGTCCCTTAGACTCAACATTCGCCACATCAAAGCTCTGCCCCATAATTACCGTGATCCTCTAAGTCTGTGCTGTGGGCCCTCTTTTCAGAAGAGACCACCTGTCTGTGGTTGTGATTGTGGTCATACTGATAGGTCAACAGGCGGTTTGGTTTGGGGCTGATTGGTTGCTTTGACTAAATAGAATCTTCATGGATTCTGAGACTGGTCTCTTGATAAGTCAGAGACCTTTATAGTCAGCTTATTTCCAGAGATAATCAGGTCCTGAAAATTTTTATTCACTCAAGTTCATTTGAGGTCGATTTGTCCTGGAAAGCCTACTGATTTGCAGTGGAGAATATATTTGGTCCAAGAAGGTTCCAGATTAGCTGTAGAATACTTCCTGTCTAGAGAGTGGTTCCTCCCAGGAGACCTGGTTATAGATCCAGAGCTTGATTAATGGATATAGAATTAGAACTGGGGGAGTTGTGATGTTTCTGTCAAAAGTCTAGATGAGTAGCAGACCACTGGTCTAAAAACCAGAGTCCTCACCTCTAGGCCCCCTTTAGTGTTTCGAGTTTTGTGATTTCAGCCATGTGATTTGACTTCCACATTTAACACCTGCAGCACTTCAGTAGATGTTTTATGGGCTTCTCTGACCAAAAATACTCCCGACCTGGAGATGAGACTCCAGGAAGAGTCCACTGTCAGGTACATCCTTGGAAGGTTTTCTAATTCCATACAATCTGCCAGAGCTTTTATTACTTTGGCCTGACTTTTAAAAACCTGTGGTCACCTCTTAGGACGAGTCGCTGGGATGGGGCTGTAATTGAGGCTACTCTGAGTAGTCTTGAGAAAACTGACTTTCTTAAACTCTACTTTTTCCATATTCCTCGAGTACCACTTTCATTTTGTCTCTGTATCCCCATTGGGCAGTACAGTTCCTTGCACGTAGTGGTTGCTTCATAAATTCTCATTGAATGAATCCATGATATGATTAACCTCAAAACAAACATAAAATCACATTCAGATAAAGTAAGAGAAAAACTTGCCTCTGTTCCTTGTTGTTCTTTCATCTCAAGAGGCCCCAGAGAAACCAAAAGCTCCTCAGAAGGGAGCAATGGAGGGGAAAAAAAAGAACAGCCCAGTAACATTTATATAAGGGTACCTTGTGTGTATACGGTGGCATTGATTAAGAATGTTGGCTGCATCTTGGGAAAAGCAACATCAATTGCAAGTCCCTTAGGGGCAGATATCTAATTTAAAACTATATTTCTCTATGTGGAAAACAGGTGAACTTTGCCACGGTTTGTTTTTAAAAGTAGTTTTCTTGGGGGGTGGAGCCAAGATGGCGGCATAGCAGCAGCAACATATCGCAGCTCTCACGTAGCCACCCCAAAATACCCATAAAATAGGACACTAAACCAATCCTACAACTCCAAAACGCACACAGATACTTCCCACTAAAGTCAGCTCGGCTATGAGGAATCATATCAGCACTGCGGAACCGAAGCCAACCTGGCCTGAAGCCTTGGCTGTGCCCCGGGGGCGGCTGGGCGGGAGAAGCTTCTCAGGTGAGATTAGCACCAGCTGGGAGTGGGGATTGTGAAAGAGGGAGATAAGCAGTCCAGCCGAAAGGTCTCCAGAGCGGAATAGGGGAAGGCAGAGGTTTTGCACCCGCCTCCGCTTTGTAGCTTCCCGCCCACGGCCTGCAGACAGCAGGGGGACTGAGCCATTGTTTTCAGGCCAGGGCTCTCTCATTGAGCGGCCTGGATCCGGATCGTCGTCTTGGGCCTCGGTCCTGGAGTCTTCATTATCCAGTCAGCCGGAAGTCTACGGCAGCCGGGAGGACCCCAGCGATTTGGGACAGAGCTTTCCCTTCTGGAAGCAGAGCCCCACAGAGATTTTAAAAGTAGTTTTATTTAAATTTTGAGAGACTGGACCTACTCAAAACTCCTTTTCCCTCCTGCTTTCAGTGAGGCGGGGGAAGGGGACCATTGTTCAGTCGTTTTTCAGTTGTGTCCTACGTTTTGTTACCCCACTTGGTGTTTTCTCCAACCCATTTTACTGATGAGGAAATTGAGGCAAACTTGCTCCAAACAAAACAGCCTGTTGACCTATCAGTATGACCACAATTACAACCACAGATAGGTGGTCTCTTCTAAAAAGAGGGCCCACAGCATAGACTTAGAGGATCACAGTAATTATAGGGCAGAGCTTTAATGTGGCAAATGTTAAGTGACTTGCCCAGGGTCACACAGCTAGTAAGTGTCTGAGGCCAGATTTGAACTCAGGAAAATGAGTCTTCAGACTCCAGGCCTGGTGCTCCTTGCACTGCACCCCCTAACTGCTCAGAGGAGGAAGAGGTGAACATAATTACTCCTAGGCCTGGAAACCAGGCATGTCACATTTCATTTTTATTGCCAAAAGTCTCTTTTGTGGAATTAGCGGAGCTAGCATTTGGGAAACTTATCAAATAGGTATATTTCCTTTGGCCCCTTGTCTTTTCCCTTTCTGTACCCCCTTTCCTCTCTCGTCATGTCCTGCCTTTCCCAGGTACCTCTTCTGTGTTTTTTGTTTTTTGTCTCTTTTTTTTTTGGAGGGCAATTGGGGTTAAGTGACTTGCCCAAGGTCACGCAGCTAGTTTTTGAGTTAAGTGTCTCGAGTCCTTCTGACTCCAGGGCTGGTGCTCTATTCACTGCACCACCTGGCCGCCCCCTCTTCTGTGTTTCTTACAAGGCCTCTTTGCTGTCAGAGCATCTCCAACAAGGTGTGAATTTGTAAACATTTGGTGAAGTCGTGAATTCAGTGGTTTTGCAGGAACAGAAGCAGACAAGGCTTATGTTGAGACTTGTAGAAATAGCTAAGACTCAGGGTAGTGAAGGTAAAACACACCAGCAAAGGAAGCCAAGGACTCAGAGGTCAGGAAGGGCTTGGGTGAAAGCCTAGGCTTCTCCTTCACCTAAGAGTACTAGAGTTGTATTATTTCTTTTTGTTTTCTGCTTTTTTTTTTGGAGGGCGGTTGGGGTTAAGTGACTTGCCCAAGGTCACACGGCTAGTTTTTGGGTTAAGGTCTGAGGCCAGATTTGAACTCAGGTCCTTCTGACTCTAGGGCTGGTGCTCTGTTCACTGCGCCACCTAGCTGCCCCTGTGTTGTATTATTTCTGTACTTCTGTTGGCTTTTATCCGGGTAGGTGAAAAGGCCCCCTAAGTCTTTCCAGGCCCTGCAAGACTTCTTTGGAGAGCCTTTGTCTGAGTACTGGACCTCCTCATCCTAAGACTCAGCCTCTACAGAATCCCTTGACATACATTATCCATTGGACTGTGAGCTCGTTAAGAACAGGAACTGACTCTGTCCTGTCTTTGTAACCACAGCGCTTAGTACAATGCCTGGCATATGATGGTCACTTCATAAATGCTCACTAATTGGCCGACTATACTGGACCATGTAGTGCGGACTAACTTAGTGCTTCATTTGTCGGAGGAGCCATGTCTCCTTGCCCTTCCCCGGAGGTGGGCTGCCTAGAGATGGCATCCGCTTCTTGGATTCTTGGATATCCTGTGATAGAGAATGAGGCCTGACCAGGATCTAGAGTACTGGAAGGAGGATCGGTATAGCTATCCCCCATCCTAAGGATATTTGCATTTTAACAAGGAAACAGGTCCCTGGTTAGCTTGAGCCAAAGGGGTGATTCTTGCCAGTGTCTGTTCTTGGGTAAGTATTGAATTTCTGTTGCCCTTAGCTTCCTTGTCTATAAAATGAGATGATTGGGCTAGGTGGCCTCTCAGGGGCCTTCTTGCTGTGATCTGCAATCTAAGATCTGTGATCTTACGCTGTTCGAACAGAGTTCTTAACATGCAGTTTATCAGTCAGTTAAATGGAAAAGCCACTTGGTGTGGACAGGGACCTTCCCAATCCTTTCGAAATCACACCATGAATGTTGCTACTTACTCAGCTTAATAAGCCCAACCCTGATCAGCAACAGCTGCCCTGGATGCAGGTTTGTTTCTCCCTGTTTTATGTCAACTTTTATAAGTAAATGTTTAGCTCCTTATGCTGCAAATACATTTTAACTTTCCGTTCCTTCCTGAAGACCCACAGTTTTAACTTCTGGGTTTATAAATCTCGAAGATGTGGAACAGTCTAAAGACTCTGCAATTGAGGTATCCTGTTAAATTTTAATGAAATTTTATTCTAAATATCACTTTATCTCCCATCTTCACAATAAGTGCTAGAGGCTGAGTAGGAGGTTGCCTTTTCCTCTCTGAGGGGAATTCTGACCAGAAAGCATTTTGCTTAAGAAGTGTGAAATGACATTTTAGTTTTCACCTAGTTTTTCAGGCCAAGGGAGATAATTTACTGGGCATCAGCATTTTCGTGGAAAGAAGGATATATGAATTTACCTGACTCTGTCTTGTGAAGCACTCAGCTCCTTTTCATGTAAGAATTGTTCGTGCTTTCCTGTCATAAACCCCTGCTTTCTTAGCATCTCTCTTTTGTTGTCTTGCTCAAAGTTCAACTTAAATGTGTTTTTTTAATTAATATTCAAGTACAACTGATATTTTTGTAACTTCAAGCTTTATCAGACATTTTTATGCCAAATCCCAGTCATGTAATAGTTCCTAAAGGCCAGAAAGAACAAGTGATTTTTGTAGAAAGGACCTAGATTCAAATCCCATTTTAAGCATGCATTGCCTTTTTGACTTGAACAAGTCACTTTTCCTCTCTTAACCTCAATTTCTTCATCTGAAAAGTGAAGGAGTTGAATTATATGATCTCTGAAGTCTCTTAAAGCTATAAATCCATGATCTCACCATCTCGATTAATGCAGATTTTGAGTAGCAGTTTCTGGCATCAAGGGAATGAGAGCCAAGCAAAGTTCAGAACGGATACTGATTCCTTCTTTTTTAATTGATAAATTTCTGTTTCAGTGTCTCGCTCACCCACATGCTCAGAATTAGAATTCTTGTTCCAAAGTAGACGTCTAAAACATCGTTAGACAAAACCGTGATTGAAAGAAGGAATCTTTTTCACTTAAAAAAAAAGTCATCTTGTAGTTCACAGATGTTCTGTATGGTTATTTTCTTCTCTTTTCCACTTCTATTCATGGATGAAGAAGCAAGAAAACTCATAGCACTGAGAAAACATTAGGAGATTCAGAGTCACTAGAGGCAAGAACTTGTAATATGTAATTAAAGCAAACAAATGCTGCCATTATGGAGTGGGAGTAGGTAGTTAGGGCTTTTTTACCAGAGAGATGAACCAAAAGAATGCCTTGTGACACTCATTTTCTCTGAGGGAAATGGCTATACGCATTTTCAACAAAGGTTTTTGATTCAAAATACAGAACTTCAGGATGAACAGAAAGAGATGTTCTCGTCAAGCCTTGGCAGAAAACCAGGATTGGGATCAATAGTGATAGATAATAAATAAATACTAGTGAAAAACACCTCTTTGGCTTCGGTTTTCATTGTGTTTCTTTATTTCTTGATTTAATGGTGAGTCATCTTAAAATATGGCGGTTAGTGCTAATGGCTCTGTGCTTATCCCTGTCAGTGAAGCTTTTTGTAACTTTTCAGAGGCATAAATTAGTAGAAAAACATTGCCATTCTCACCTTTCAGTTAACTCTTCCTGTGGGAAGCCTTGCTGATAAGATCAAACACCTGTAACCTAGGTATCATCATTTACATAATGGTATTGTAATCTAATTAACAAAATAGCTAGATTGGTTTGTTAAAATAGTAACAATCAAAACGTTATGGCCATACACGGAATCAAAGCAGTGCCCAAAACTCCAAATAAATAGTCCAGCATCAAGCAAAAACTGTATAAATCTAGACTGGCTTGAAAAATAAAGAAATTAAGAGTAGAGAGAGGAAGATGTAAAGAATTTCTGGTCCTCTCTCTTGTCCAAAGAAGACCAATGCAAGGCAGATACAAGTTGGATTAAACTCAAAACAAAAAGCTTTTGTATCATTAACATAGTGAACTATGTCAAGGAAGATGATGGAAACATTAGCTTTCTGCAGAATTAGGAAGTGAGAGATCTGGAGAAAATCCATAATGGTTGGCTCAAATATTTTTTAACATGCAAGCATTACTGTCAAACACTTTTCCAGCTTCCTTTCTGATGAATACCTGATCCCAGCTTTCTTAAAACATAAAGAATCCTTTTTATTGCCACAAGATGAGGATGCCAGTAAGTCTTCCAAATATAGACCAGTTATGTGTTTATGTATTTTAAAAGAAGCATTCACATTCACAGCTTGTATTGCTGAAAAAATTAATAAACATTTAGAAGAAAGCGTATTGGCTGAACAGCAGGAAAGGTAAACCAAAAGGTCCCAGGGGAGCCAGAGCAATTCATCATCAATTCAGGGATTATGGAACAAGTTATCCAAAAGTGTCATAACATTCGCACCACCTTTATTGATGATAATCAAGCCCGTGACTCAGTTCCACACTCATGGCTTAGGTATATACTAGAAATGAATAAAGTAGTTGGATGCATAGAATGTTAGAGTAGGTGATGGTCTCATGGTCACTGAATCATTTAAAACACCATCAACACAGTAATGTCAAGAACAATTATTTTTAAAATGTATTTTCCAAGAGGTCAATTTAAGGTTGCTAAAATTCTGCCTAGCCTTAAACCTATTATCATCACTCAACAGAATTGAGTGTGTCTTTTAAATCAAAGAGGAAGTTGTACCTGATGTGATTCAACAGGCTAAAAACTTGCATAAGTACTTTTAGGACCAGCAGATACTTTACAAAATAACAATAAAAACGGCTAACCGCATATACCATTGAATTTGTCACCTGTAACCAGAAGTGATTTATATCTGGATGGAGCCTGTGAAAAAAACTAAACCAAGAGTAGAATCAAAAGGCTCTCCATGAGTAAAATCCATGTGAACTCAACCAACAATTTGTTAATAAAGCAGAATGAAATAGATTCAGAAGCAGGTTATTGCCACCATGAATCACAGGCAAGTTTATCCGTTGTGTGACCTTGGGCATCATCCTCAATTTTCTCATCTGTAATGTGGGTACAATATAAATACCTACCTCCTAGGGTTGTTGTGAGAATCAAATGAGAATATATATGTAAAGTACCTTGTTTGCAAAATAATATTAGATGTTGTTATTGTACTAGTTTTTTAGTTATATCTCTAATTGATTGATTTATTCTTTTGTTGTTGAAAATGTTTAGAATTATTAACTTTCCTCTAAAGACTACTTTGACTATATGTTTTCTCATCATTAGATTTGATGATGTTTTTTATTGTTTCTTTGATTTGTTCTTTGATCCATATATTCTTTAGGATTAAATTCTGTCACATAAACTCATATTCCTTCCCCGGCTATCTTCTTCTTCATCCTTGTCTCACTTGAAGATGTGACCCTTCTCTTTGCTAAGCCAAACCCATCTACATCCACATGTGATCCCATTCAATTCCATTTTCTCCAGCAGACTGTCCACTCTCTTATATCCATTGTCTCACTAATCTCAATCTCTCTCCAGCTATTTCCCTGCTGTCTACAAACACGACCACATCTTGTCCATCCTTAAAAAACCCTCATTTGGTCTCTCTCTCCTTGCTACCTGTCATCCCTTTCTTGACTGAATTTGAAAAGTTATGAGCTTGAATGACTGGGAGAATGGTGCTGCCCAGGACAGTGATGAGAAAGTTTTGCAGGGACAGGGTGTTTTGGGGGGAAAGATAATGAGTTCAGTTTTAGATGTGGTCTGTAAGACACACAATTCAACATGTCCAATAGACAGTCAGAGATGAGAAACTTGTGGTCAGCAGAGAGGTTAGGGCTGAGATCACCAAGTGAAATAGTAAAAGGGGGAAAGGAAGAGGGCCTTGGACAATCCTGTGGGACATCTATGTTGGGAGGATGTATTACCTGGATAAAGATCCTGTAAAGTAGAGTGAGAAGTATTGATCAGATAGATAGGAAGAGAATTAGGAGGGAATAGTAATGGTCACAAAAATCTAGATAGGAGAATATTCAGGAGAAGAGGGTAACTGACAGTGTCAAAGACTCCAGGAAAGTCAAGAAACATGAGAGTTGATTTTTTTTTTTTTTTTTAAACATAAGATTTGGCAATTAAAAGATTTTTGGTTACTTTGGAGAAAGTGATTTCATTTGAATGTTGAGGTGAAAAGTCAGGCTATAGAAAGTTAAGAGGAGAGTGAGAGGAAAGGACATGGTAGCACCTATAGTAGACAACATTGTAAAGAAGTTTAGCCCCCAAAGGGAGGAGAGATATGGGATGATGATAACTAGGGGGGATGGATGAATCAAGTGAACTTTTTGAGAGCAGAAAGGCCATGGGTACCTAGGCAGTAAGGAAAGCTGCAACTAAACAGGGAGAGTTTGAAGATAAATAAAAGAGTAGGAATGATAGAGGGAGCAGTCTGCTAGGGAAAATGGGAATAATTGCACATACAGAAGGATTTTGCTTTGGCAAGGAGAAAGGACACTTCTTCATGAGAGATGGGTGAAGGAGGAGATAGTAGCAGAAGTCATCAAGGTGATTACATGAGGAAGAAGGGAGAAGAGGAAGTTTTTTACAAAAGGCTTCATTTTTTTTTCAGTAAAATAGGAGGCAAGGTCTTCAGCTGAGATTGTAAGGGTAGGAGGAGCCATGAGAGATTTGAGAAGGATTGAAAATGGTTTGGTGAGTGATGACTGGTATAGTGAGTTGATGAGGGAGGTATAAAATGTACTTTATTGATTACAATTTTATTTTTGTTATGGTCAGTAAAGAATGTGTTTAATATTTCTTTCCTGAATTTGTTAAGAGGTATTTTATGCCCTGGCTCATAATCAGTTTTTGTAACTATGAAGCATATAACTGAGAAATATGAATATTCCTTTCTGTTTCCATTCAGTAATTGCCAGAGAACTATTATATCTGACTTAAATAAAATTTTATTCAACTCTTTAACTTTTAATTTTTTTTGTTAGACTTGTTTGGGGTGTAAAAGGGGCACATTGATATCCTTTCTGTTTTTCCCTATAATTCAATTAACTTTTCATTCAGATACTTAGATTCCGTGCCATTTGATACATACGTTTGTGTGTGTATAATGTATATATAGATATATATACACATATATATGTATATGTATATGAAATATTGATAGCATTTCCTTATCTATGGTACCCTTAAGCATAATATATTGTCCTTGCTCAGTTCTTTTAACCATAACAGTTTTTATTGTTATCTTTTTTGAGATTGCTTTCTATGCCAGCTTTTTTTAATTCACCTGAAGCAGGATAGATTCTGCTAGAGCCTTACTCTTTAACTTTCTGTGACTTTTTTTCATGTTTTAGGTGTGTTTTTTAAAAATAATATTATTTTTTGATGCTCTCTGCTCTGCTACTGTCATGTATTTTAAAGTATAGAGATCTAGTAGAAGAAATAAAAATGATGTGGGAACAGGATGAGGTACATGTCATTCTTGTTTTCCTGTCTGCTACTGAATTTGTCCCAAAGATGATTTCTGTATATCTACACAAGATTAACTTGCATTGCTTTTGTTCAGCTTTTAAAATCAATAGTTTTATCATCATGCACAATAGTTTCCCAAACATGAAATATAATTAAAGAGCAATATTAGCCCTAGTGGTCCTGCAGCCATTCCTGTCTGAATTCCATTCAACATAATAAACGAGAAGTAATCAAAGCCTCCCAGTATCTGAAAGGTTTCAGTGTGCTTTCATCAGAGCTGTCCTGTGAGCTCTAAATGGTGCAAGTACTACTATTTCTGTTTTATATATGAGGAAACTGAGTTAAGTGGCCTGCCTGGAGCATTTCCAAACCAGGTCTTCTAATTCCAAGTTTAACACTATTTCCAGTATACTTGCTTTGAAAGAAATAGGAGCTGTTCATTTGTCTCTAGCTTTTAGAATCAAGGGTTTTGGAATTCAAAATAATCTTGCAAAAGATGGTGGCTTTGGCAAAAACTTGTTTTGGTTTCTCAAATATTCTTGCTCCTAATTCTTAGTATATTCTTGGCTGACTTATGCCATGAACAGTTTCTCCTTTAGAATGCTAGCAAATTGCTTTCAGATTCCTTAGGTCTAAAAATGACAGGTGTGTTCCTTGGCTCTAGGAAGTGTTTGTGTGTGGTTTTTCTTTAATTTAAATGAACTATGTCTATAAAGTATCAACTTCTTGAATGATGATTCTCCTATGGTTTAAAGGTATTTTGCTTTAGTCATAAGGAAGAACGATGGTACTACATTTAATACCCCCTGAGAACTGAAGTGAACCCTATATTGAGCTTTTGGGAGCTGTAAAGAAATAAAATTTGAAAGTTCACTTCTAATAGCATTTCCAAATCCAGAAATCCTTCTATATAGTTTGAGGGTTGTTAGCAAAGGTATATAATTTAATACTTCTATGATGAAATGGCAGTCAAAATACTAAATTTCAAAATAATTTATGGGAATTCTTGCCTTAACCTAATTTTAATTAATTTATAGAATGTCCTATACTGAAATGAGAAAAATATGATTTGAGTTTAATAAGTCCTTTTTTTTTTCCTATCAGGTTTGCAGATTTTATCAGAGGCATGTTGAAGCTAATCCTTCTGTTACTGTTTTCTGGAGCTACACTCTCATCCACTTGGTTTACTCTGACCTGCTTGAACAGCATTACTCACCTGCCTTTAACTACAGGTACACAGAGAATCTTTTTGGACTCTGGACAAGTTTTTCTCATTCCACCTTATAATATGCACCCAGGGACCATGCAGTGATTTCTACTGTCGTGTAGATAATTTTTGATCATAGGAAGCTTGAAAAGGAGAGTCATGTGATGCTCTTGAGTTACCATCACACCGTCACCTCATCTAAAAGAGCCCAGAGACCAAGAATCAGAAATTGTGTGTTTTTCAGTAAGGATTTTGAATTAGGAAAGTGGTAGGTGAGCTGAGCTTCTTGTGCCAGGAATTGTCTTCTGTGTAGAAATCATAAGAGAGTATAGATGGGTAAATAGAGCAT
This sequence comes from Pseudochirops corinnae, assembly GCA_028646515.1. NCBI lineage: Eukaryota > Metazoa > Chordata > Mammalia > Diprotodontia > Pseudocheiridae > Pseudochirops > Pseudochirops corinnae. The sequence continues at coordinate 291,205,682 of CM053588.1, forward strand.
TTATTAATAATAGCAATAACTGTTATTTACATAGTGCATTAAGGGTTTACAGTGCATTTTTCAAATATTATTTCATTTTATACTCACAACCTGAGAAATAATTGCTGTTGTTATTCCCATTTTACAGATGAGGAAACCTGAGTCATACAGCAGTTAAGTAACTTACTGAAGGCCATATACCTAGTAAATATCTGAGGCCAGATTTGAACTGGGGTCTTCCTGAATCCTGATCCCACGTTCTATGCACTGCACCATCTGCCTGTCTTACTGTATGCCAGGCACTAGGCTAAGTGCTGGAGATACGAATGTAAGCAAGCAAGGCAGTCCCTGCCCTCCAGGAGCTTATATTCTAATGGAGGAAAACAGCCCATAAAGGGAAGTTGAAAAGCGGGCAAGAGAGAAAGGGGACCCACAGGGAACCTGTGTGGATGCAGTGAGGCCGATAAGGAGGAGTATTCCCCAGGAGATCCAGCTGTGGGTGGGGTGAAGCGTGCGTGACCAGGATCTTTCCCAAAGTGGTCCTGGGGGATTCACTCACACCATACAAAGCCCTTGTTCTGCTTGGACCCACGTACTATTCTGTGATGTTGTTGACAAATGACGGCAATCTGCTTTTGAGAATTCATGCTTCCCTTTGTAATATATAGCAGCTGTTAAATTTCCTTGGATTTAGAATATGACATGACATGCTACTTGGGGATTTTTGGGACCAGACCTGTGATTTCCTTTATATAGCATGCCTATGATGTGCAATACAGATGGGCACCTCTTCTTCAGTTTCATTCTTAGAGATTTGCCTCAGGCACTCAGAGATTAAATTATTTTGTCACAGAGCCAGTTATGTGTCAGAGTTAGGACTTGAATTCAGGTCCTCCTGCCCCCAAGGTTGGTGCTGTAGCCGCTGTACTCGCCACTCTTGGTTTACTAGCACAAGATTGTTTGGTGTATCTGTCATAACAAAAAAAACAGAACCTAGGAGGTTTTAAATAAATATGTTTCAGCTAAGTCCTGTTCTGAAAATTGACATTTGTAGACTTTTTTTGTATTTCATTTTATTTCCCATCTAAAAGAAACTCCAAATTTTTAGTCAAAAATTACTGCCTTAGCAGTTCAAAGTAGAACTTCATGCAAGTTCTTGATTGTTTGTTGAGCCCAGATGAGCTGAGTTGCACCGCAGTTGTCAACTATTAATAGGAAACATTTATAGGCATCCTTTTTTTGTTTTGAAGTTTTAAAATTTTTCTGAACTGAGACAGTGGAATAGAGAAATCAATTATGAGGTTGCCAAGGTAGTCTTCTGAGTAGAAGAAGGCAGTGGATGCCAGAGTTGTTGGAAGTGAATTGGACAGGACTCAGCGACTAGTTAGATCATGAGAGGATGAAGGAGAAGGAAGAGCCAAGCATACTTTGAAATATCAGACCTGGGAGATGGGGGTGGTTAGCCAGGCACCAACAGAAATAGGTTGGGAGGCCATGTGGAACAGAGGAGGGTGTGCTGAATGTGGAACATCTGGACCCAGTGTGAATCTTGGCTCTGATACTTACAGTCTGAGTGATTTTGGATAAAACCCTTAAACCTCTGGGCCTCTGTTTTCCGATCTGTAGAAGTGAGGAGGTTGGACTCTGCAGGATCTTTTAGCTCTGGATTTATGATAAATGGTCTGAAATCTGGAGAAGTGAATTCACTCAGAAAGGTGATAAGTTCTGTTTCAGATGTGTTGAAATGCAGGTGCCGATTGAGGAGATTGTGTGGTATAATAATAATAATAATAATAACAAGAAGAGAGTGCTAGACGTGGAGCAGAAATGCTGGCCCTGCCACTTAATTCCTGTGTGAGTTTTGAAGGTCTCAGAGGTTCTCGGAGCCTGCATTCCCTCCCCTTTACAAGTAAGAGGGTTGGGCAAGATGATCTCTGAGATACTTCCTGGGTCTGTACCCATGCTCCTAGGAGGTAGCCAGGTAAGGATGAGCAGCAGGCACTTAGCCATACAGGACTGGCATTCTAGAGAGGTGTGTGTGGGTTTGAGTCATCAGCACAGATGATTGAATCCATTGGTAGAAATAAGATCCACAAGGGAGAGAGTGTAGCAGAGAGAAGGCCTCCCAGAAAGCTTTAAGGAAAACCCCTAGCTGGGGACAAGATGTAAATGATGTGTCAGTAAAGACTAATCAAGAAAGGTCCAACAGGTAAGAGAGAGAACCAGAATGAAGCAGTCACAGCTGTACCATTTGCAATCTGGCTTCTGGGCTCATCCCTCATACAGAACTGCTCTCTTCCAAATTAACAGTGATCATCGAGTCTGATGGCCTTTTCTGAGCCCTCCTCCTTCCCCACCTCTCTGCTTCATTTGATAACATTGACTCGCATCCCCTCCTGCAGAGTCTGTCTTCTCTAGGTTTTCATGACCCCTCCCCTCTCGATCTGCCTCTTGCTTGTCTGTCTCCTCTTTGTCTCCTTTTTCTGGTTTATCCATATCCTGCCCCCTAATTTTGGGTGTTTCCCAAGCTTCTCTCCTAGGCCCTCTTCTCTTGTCCTTCTATACGTGTAACCTTATCAGCTCCCATGAGTTTAATTATGATCCTCCAGATGCAGATGACTCACAGGTCTCCATAATTCAGCCCAAGTCTCTGTTCTGATATGCAGTTCTGTGCCACCAGTTGCCTGTTGGACACTTCAAATTAGATGTCCACGAGACATATCGAACTCATTATATCCAAACTGAACTAATCTTTCCCTCTATACCTTCCTCCAAACTTGGCTGTTTCTTTCAAAAGTCCCACTGTCTCAGTCCCACTGTCTCCCAGATATGTCACCTCTGTTATCTTTGACTCCTTACTCTGCCTCACCCCACATAATTGCCAAATCTTGGCATATCTTTTTTCACATTTCTTGCAATCTGACCCCATTAAATGGCCACAGCCGTAGTTCCAACCCTTCTCACCTCACAGATTCTCGCACCAGCCTCTTAATTGGCATCAAGTCTCTCCCCATTCCAGTCAATCCTCCACACTGCTGCCAGAATGGTTTTTCTGGTGCATACCTAGCCACGTCACTACTCTCCTCAATCAAGTCTAGTGACTTCTCTCCCTAGAGTACAATAGAAACTCTTCCCCTGTAGCTTTTAGAATTCTTCACAGCATGACCCCGGGTTCTACTGGCTCACTGAACATCACTCTTCCTCTCCCTCCACCTGCCCCCCCAGCTCTGCAGTTCAGCCAAATTGGCCTTCTCTCTTTATTCCTCACCTCACACATGGTACTCCCTCTCCCATCTTCATATCCTTGTACTGGCCGTCCTCCGTGCCTGGAATACATCCCTCTCCACTTCCATTTCTTAAGAAATCTTTTTTGGAACGCAGCTCAGATACTGCCTTCTGCAGGAAGCCCTTGCTGATTCTCCTTCCCCTCAGCTGCTAGTGCTTTCGTGCCCACACTGTTTCACTGCTTATATTTATTTGTATTTTTCTTTTTGTGCTTATTCTGTACATATTTATACATGTGCTCACTGACTCTCTTCTATTAGAACATAAGCTCCTTAAGAGAAAGGATTGTTTAATGTTGCGTTTGTATTCCTAGCACCTGGCACGATACTCAGCGCATGGTAAGCTCTTAAGAAGTGCTTATCAAACAGAAAAGATTTTTTGTTCCCAGGGATTGGGACTCCGATCAGGAAGTGGAAGCTGGTTAGCCATAGCATGGAAGGAATACTAGTTGACCAGAGGTCTCACTCTCTGAGGCCCTGTGAAGGCCACAGGACTGCAGTGGGACAGAGATGTTGCATTGGCATCTGTGGCCTGTTTTCTTTTCAGAAACTGGGGAGTTTTGGGTAGAGATAGTAATACCTGATGATTGAATCTCCAGGAGCTGTACCGAACTCATATGTAACCATATCCTCATCCAGGAAAACAGGTGATACGTATTCAGAAGGTATTCCTGCCTCAGTATTAAGGGGAGAGAAAGGAGGAGACTGAATCAGTGTCAGAGATTGTGTGGACAGCCTGAGAATGAGATTGAACCAAGGCTGTGTTTATACAAAACTAATGAATTAGACATAATACTTTTTTATGGTGAATGTACCAGTGATTTACAAACTCTGAAATCTGGTGCAATCACACTGACGTTATGTAACCTTTAAACATATACCAGACTTTGTTAAAATCTGTTAAAAAAGATACTGGAATATACACACATAGATAGATAGATAGAGAGAGAGAGAGAGAGAGAGAGAGAGAGAGAGATGTATATAACCACAGATAAGAGTTAAGGCCTATCTTAAGATCTACTTGAATGGCACCCCAAATTTTACTTAAGTTCAAATCTATTCAGTAATTTTTAAGTCTAGGAATATAGCCAAGAGTAAAAACAGTAGTTATCCTTTATGCAGCCATCAGAGTCCTTCAAGGTCAAGAAAAGTCTTTTTTAACTCTAAAGGTGGTTGCTACTTTTAGTCCTTGGAGTTTTTTTGACTACTTTGAAGAGTATATTATGTGTATGGGGGACAGAGAGAGAGAGAGAGAGAGAGAGAGAGTGTGTGTGTGTGTGTGTGTGTGTGTGTGTGTGTGGCACCAAATGTTATGACCCTCAAGGAACTTACCTTCTCTTCAGAGAAAATAATGTGTGCAGATAATAAGCAAATATAAAATATGTGTAAATACAGAGTAATTTCCATGGATACGGCCAGCATAAAGAAGTGGATAGAGAGCTAGCCTAGGAGCCAGGGTCCTGCCTCCAACACATACCTGCTAGTTATTCAGCCATTCACCTAACCCCTCAGGGCCCCCAGGCATCGCCAGGATTGCAGGTTGTAGAACAGTTTAATAGAGACTGAGGTCAATTAAGCCGTTAGCCTCTTCTTCCTAGGATGCTGGTGGGACTTGAGTAGGATAATCTGGGTAATGCCCTTTGAAACCCTTAAATCTTTCCCTCTGTGTAAGTGCCAGCGATTGTTATTATTTTGTCGTGAGTAGCAAAATGACTCAGAGAAAGGATGGAGATAAACTTCTGTGTAAAGAAGGGCTCCCAGTACTGTCTGGAAAGCTCTCAAGCTTTGAGACTGGTTTTGCTGAATATTTTTCCCAGTGATCTGGACGTGACAATGCCGTGTGAATCTCCAGGTCTATTTAAGTAACACTGCTCTCCAAATTAAAAAATGCTGAGCTGACAGGTAGGAACCTCAGGGCTGTTTGAGCTGAGCAGAAAAGTGACACCTAAATCTCATTCTGGGCCTATTTTAGGAAAAATAATCCAAAGTCAGTTTATAGAGAGATCAGTCCATCAGCAGGCACTCCCCTAGGTGCTGAGGATAGGATTCCGAAGAATGAAAAGCTCCCTAACCTCGCGAGAAACTCACATTGTGATAGAGCCAACAACAAGTCCCTATGCGCAGAATGAAGAAGAAATATAAATCAGTACCAAATACTGGGGAGTACCACGGTCATTAGTTGACTCATTCAGGAAGCATTTATTAATTTCGGTGTTAGACTTTGTACTGCAGATGGGAGATTTAAAGATAGAAATGAAAGGCAGCCCTGCCCTGAATGAGTTTACATTTAATTGGAGGAAAATGACGCTTACACAGATAAGGAAGTGTAAAGTAATTTCTAGAGGTGAATAGGAGAGGGTGGAGAGTACTCTCTCACTGAGAGAGAAGAGAGCCCAGGATAGCCTTGGGAGACTCCCACATTTCTGGGACCAGGAATTAGGTGATGATCAGCAGTGTCGCCCTCTAGAGGGAGTTCAAGGAAAATGAGGGCTGCAATCATTGGTAACATCGCAGAGAGCGGTTTCAGTTCTGTGATGACGCCAGAACTTTTGATCCAGAGAGACCCCTGTGCTAGGCATATGCCCAAAGGGATCTGTGATAAAAAGAAAGCTCTCCCACAGACCAAAATATGTATGTCATTACTTTTTGTATTAGCAGAGGACTGGAAACAAAGTGGTGCCCATTGATTGGGGAATGGACGCACAAGTTGTACATCAATAAAATGGACAATTACTGTGCGGTCAGGAAGGGTGGATACAAAAGATAAGAGAAGCGTGGGAGGACACATGCAGAGGAAGCAGAACTAGTGGGACAGTGCACGCAGTGACTTTGAAGGATTCATCTTGGGTCCTGGGTTCTGTGTTTGAGTTTATGCTGTTACAGTATTCCGTCGGACCTGAAGCCCCTTCTCCAAGGTTTGAAGGGAGAAGCTTATGCATGCCACCACTCTGCATCAAAATAAATACCAAGGATACAACTGCTGCTGGTTAAAGAAAAGTTCTGTTCTTAATGCTCTCACAAAACCCTGGCTCAGCATTGCTCCAAGGTTTGTGGGGTGTCCCTGAGCAGCGAGGGCAGCTTGGACTTGTCCCATCTCCAATGATGAGGATAGTCTCGTCCGATCCCCAGGCACCGGTAAATCTGCGCTCATCAGGGAGCTCAGGATGTGGTTCATTTACAGAGGCGTTCCTTAGAGACAGGGAGAGGTGGTCCTTCTGGCTTGCGGGGGCTGGGCCCGCTTCCTTTGATGCAGCCCGTAATGACCTTTCGTGTCTATGATGCCAGCCAGGTAGATGATTTCTGCTCCGTTTTGTTCTGCGCTTATAAAAATGTATTGTACCCTTAACTTGGCACTTAGAGGCAGGGCCCTTAGACCTAGCCCTTATTACCAGGTCACATGCCCCTCATAATAAATGATGCCTAATATGGAGATTTGCCTCAGTTTACCTCTTTTGTTAAATTCCAGTCAAGACAAATTTAGCAATGAAAATGAAAAGAAAAGGTTTTCAGGTTTCAAAAATAACATTGTGGTGTAGTCTTCAATTTAACTACCTGAAATGAGTTACATTAGGGGTAAGTTTAAATTAAATCAAATCGTTGTTTCAATAATAGTTAGAATCACCCATTAAATTCAGTTGAGTCAGTATTGCCTCGACAGAAAACTTTCAGAAAGGACACTAGGGCTGAAGAGTCCCAGAAGTGTAAACGCAGAAGCTAAGCATGTCTTTGGTGCAGGGAATCAGGAGGATCTGAGTTCAGATCCTTCCTCAAACACTACTCTTTACCCTAGGTAAGTCACTTAATGTTTTTCAGCCTCAGTTGCCTCATCTATAAAATGGGGATGATAATAGCACTTACCTCACAGGGTTGCAGTGAAGATCAAATGAGACAGTATTTGTAAAACACTGTAATCCTCAGAGCCCTATGTGAATGTTAGCTCGTATTAATATTACTTAATGAACTCTTTCAGATTAAGTAACAATAATTGTCGTCAATTATTATCCTTTTTATGTAGCCTTGAGAGCTTACAAAGTGATTTCTTCATGGTGATGGCCAGCTAGATCACAAGTATCTCCTTACAGATGAGGAGATTAACATACAGACAAGTAGTGACTCATCCAAGGGCAGGCAGGGCAGGCTTCTGGTGGTCCGGCAGAGAGAAGAGAGATCGTGTGCTTGACCCAGATGCAGGAAGACTTGAGCAGGAATCCAGCCCGAGATGCTCCTGGCCATGTCTGTGAGCATGGCTCACAGCTTCATTTTCCTCCTCTGTAAAATGGGGACGATGATAGCGCCTGCCACACGGGCTGGAAGGTGCTTTTTCCAAGCTCCAAAGTGCTATGGAAATGTTAGCTGTCATCATCCTCATTACCGTGTGTGTGATCACACAGCCGTTAAGTAGAGGAGTTTACGTTGGAACCCAGCTCTTCTGACTCCAAGCCCAACAGCCCACACTGATTCTTAGACCAATTGTCTTTAATTTTCATGAATAACTCTCTGGGATCTCCTTTAGACTGAAAACCTATAAGAACTCATGAGTATGTTGAAACTTCTGTTATAAAACCTTTCTTAAAGATCACTTGAACCCAAACACTATATAATTAGAAGCTTATAGTTCCATAAGTGGCATCTTCAAACTTTTTTGTTTTTTTGCTTTTCTGGAGGGGGGAGGGCAGCGTAATTGGGGTTAAGTGACTTGCCCAAGGTCACACAGCTAGTAAGTGTTAAGTGTCTAAGGCCAGATTCAAACTCAGGTTCTCCTGATTCCATGGTCAGTGCTCTATTCACTGTACCCCCTAGCCGCCCCCATCTTTAAACTTTTAACATGTTTTAACCTAATGCCATTTTAATAGAGGGATTTCAATTTAAAAAAAAAACTCCATTAAATTATTTTTTCCCAAGAAACCTCTGTTATACCAATTTGACAGCAAGAATGCAGTTTGGGACAGAATCAAAAGACTACAGAAATAAAGACAGGATCTTAAGTAAAACAAAGACCAAAATAAAATAAGAGATTTGGTGTAGAAGGTAGACACTTACAAGGGATCAACAAATTGCGAGATTCATTTGTGAATGGAAATGAATCTAGTTTTGGTCCTCTTCATAGGTAAGTCATTCCTGAGAATCATTGTCTCAGTTCTCAGTCACCTGGGACCATGGCTGAACTTGGGCTCCTTGTGTTCTGAGAGCTTTCGATAAATGTTAGTTATTTTTAATGAAAGTGATAATAGGCCACCTTTTATCATTCAACATTAACTACATGTAGGGAAACAAAAGACACATTTTAATGTAGCTTGATGAAAAATCAACAAATCTGTTACTGATAATCTTTCTGCCTCTGTAATGTCAGCAAGCAATCCCTGTCATGAGACTTATGTGAAAACCAGGTTTATTACCAGAGAAATGCGCATGCATGTGGAACCCAAAGAGTTCGCTGCCTTAGAGAAGTTTGCCTATTTATGACAGACAATAGAAGGAGGAGAAAACAGGAAGAGCCATGGGGTGGGAAGAAAAGGTGCAGTAGCCTATCCCCGAGGGGAGGAGCAAGGCTATGACCAAAGCTTTCTTCTCCCGTGGAAACCACTAGACTGTGAAGAGAGGATGGAAGGTCCCTGCTTATCAGCAAAGGACTCCAGCAGCACAGTCATTTTCCCTAACCTGACCCAGACTGGATGGCACATGTCTTGCCTCTCACAGACACATATCGAATCCAGCTTGGGGTCCCGACAACAAATTATATCAGCTGGTGGGGCTTCATCTTGACACATTCAGGGCTTCCCTCGTGCTCTAGGTCCAATGTTTCTAGAAAATATGGCAACTCAAAAAGACAGATTCAGGGAACCCCTTAACAGTAAGAAGCTGTCTTAATTCCTTTTAAGCAACAGGCATTTTGTAGAAAGGGACTTAATAATTACTTAGACTAATATAAACCATTGAGTCTCTTTTTAGTGTTCCTGGCAAATTCATGTTTCCTTTAACCAAGAGTAATTTTCATTGTGATTAAGTAAACTACTTAAAGTGTTTTTTGCCTTCTTTTTTCATAGCGAATTAATGACTTCTGCTATATCTTAAAGATATATATGGAAAATATATGCGAATCATAGCTACTGACATGAGAAATTAGTTAAAATTCAGTAATACCATTTCATCACACCGTCAAAGAGATTCAGTTTAAGGAATGTGTATCTGCTCCTGCTGCTGGCAGTTTTAAATTCTCAGTGCTAGAATGGCTTTGCAGGGCATCATCTAGGCTTATATGTTAATGCTTTCACCAAAGTTATTTTCCATGGGGGATAAACGTGGCCAATGTGAAAATCGAGGCGTTTATATTTTAGATAGAAAGTTATTGAGAAGTGATAGTTGAATGGCATTACCCATAGGTAATTAATTTTCTGCCAAATAAAATGATCAGATTTGTCTGCTCGTGTTAAAAATGTTGTTCTAAAATGCTAATGCTTTAGAATTGAATTTCCCAAAATAAAATCATTTGTCTGCTTTTAACAAACAGAATAGCATACAAGTCAGTTATTTTGAGAAGATTCTTCAAGTAGTTCAGGTTACTGGGGTATTGTAGGGTAGGTTTATAGCTGTCTAGGCATGAGTGTAGAAGCAAAAGGCCTGAAGAGGTTACAGCTGAACACCCGTTAAGTATGAATCCGAGTTAGAATTGTGCTACTAGACTGCTTGATGTGTGTTCATTCTGGGATAGTTCGCAGTGTTGAGCATGGAAAGACTAGGAAGTGGTACTCCCCCTATATTGTACTTCCTTGAATCAGTTTTGGTAAATGACGCTTTCCAAAAGATGTGGAGAAACTAGAGAGAATTCAGGGAAAAACTACAAATGGGATGCAAGACACAGGAAGGGATGTGAATAAAGTTTCATGGGGTTTAACATTAAGAAGAAATTTCTTTTTCTAGAGTACACTGCTTCCTTGTTCCACATCTCCATGAATAAATGAGCAAGAGAAGATTAGCTTAAGAGGAGCCACTTTAGTAGAACTTAGGAAAGAATTTGTAAACCATCAAGGTGATGAAACACTAGAGTAAGCACTGTTCCTGGAGATCTTCAAGAAAAGAATTGAGTCTTCAAGCAGAAAGTGCTATTTAAATGGAAAAGGAAAGCTAGACCGGATGAACTGTCAGCATCTCTTCCAGCCCTATTATTCTGTGATTTAATAATAAATTACCTTTTCCAGGGTTGTAAATGTTGCTTTGAGGCATGAAAAATATGAATAAGTTCATACTCATTAATTCTGATTTCACAATCAGTCTTTAGCTCCGTGTCTACTAACACTGAGGATTATCAGCTGTGCTTCATTTCTGTAAGATAATTAATTTGCTTTTAGGGGTGAGGGCCTGTAAACATAATTATCAACCTTCCCAAGACTCAACTGTGGCAACCAAGAAGATGAGCAAAAGGGTGCAAGCAAATTATCGCCACATGTAACACAAAAGAACCAAAACAATTTTCTACAAAAATATCTCCATCGTTTTCTGTAAGCTTTGTTTTATACACTGCTTACTTTATTCATAGGAAACAGTTTCTGGCAAGAAACACAACAACTGGTTTTCAAGTTGAAGAAAATGTGGGGCTTCAAGATCATGATATACAAATGCATCTATATCAGCATTATGAAAACCCGGGGGAAAAATTGCGAGTGTTTTTTGGTTCCTTTTACTCTTAGCATCTTTGGTCCCAATTCCCTTTTCAAAACAACTTTGATTATAATGTCAGATTTACCTTAAATGATTTGGAAATGCTTTTTAGTAAATTCAGTTTGATCATTTCCACTAGTACTCATGATTTTATCACAAGAAGTCAGGCCCTGCACAAAGAAATGAAAGTTTATCCAATATATTGTATTACTATCTATAGTGTATTAATATGAATGTACCTTTGAAGGAAATTCTTTAATTGCAATCAGGAAAATAATTTGTAATGAAATGTGTTGCATTACTTCAGTGTTCATAGTTTCTTAAGAAAGCTTTAAGCCAACTGCTTTGCTAGTTCTGCAGTTGTGATTATTTTTACAAAATACACAAACTGAACACAGCTCTCTTCTTTGTGTGAGATATTTTTAGCTTAACAGTTTTTTTTAGTATTTTATTTTCCTTCTTTAATCAACAAAGATCTATTTTTGAATATCTCCTCTTTCCACCCCCTCACCACTGTCATACTGAAATAAAGAAAAACAAAACACTTGTGACTCACAGTTACTGTCATTAAGAATAATGGATATTTTAGGACACAGGGGAGGGAGGCAGGCTCAGCCGCTCTTCCAGGGGACTGAGTTGGGATGTTCACCTGTTCATCTCTGTTCATAGGTGAGTCTAGCAATCTGGTGCTCATTGATAAGTTTACACCTTCTACACCCAATCTCCTATTTTGGCACATAAGGTTCTGTCTTCACTTTTGTAGTCTTTTGATTCTTCCCCAAACTGCGTTCTCGCTTATGACAGTATTGTACGCTCAAGCAAAAACAAATTTCTGTATTGGCCGTGTCCAAAGTGCGTGTGTCTGTGTGTGTGTGTCTTGTCCTGCACCCTGTGCTCATCACTCCTCTGCTGGGAGATAGGTAGTGAGCTCCATTATCGTTCTTCTAGAATTGGGGCTGGTCATTGCCTTGATCCAGGTGCTCAAGTCTTTCAGTGTTGTTTGTATTTATTTATAGTGCTGTCGATATCGTATAGAGTGTTTTCTTGGTTCTACTCACTGCGCTCTTCGTTCATGAAAGTCGTGCTGGATTTCTCGGGAGCCATCACTTTGTGTATTTTTAGAAGTGGGATGCCTACTGGATTAGAAAATCTGAAATCTAGTCTTGTCTATGCTACTAACACACTTGACCATCCCGAGCCAGTCATTTTCCCCCTTTGGGAGTCCGTTTCTTCATGTGTTCAATTAGAAGCGTGCACTATTCCACTAGCCTGACGGGGGTGAATGCGATAATCAGACAAGACAGTGGACATTAAGTCGAGTCAACAAGCATTTATTAAGCCTTTGGTGTGTGTACCAGGCCCTGTATCAGAGTGCTGGGATTACAAATGGAAGCAGAAAGAAAAACAGTCCCTGCCCTCAAGGAGCATGCATTCTAATAGGAGAAAACGAGACGTAAGAGGAAGCTGAAAAGGGGGGAAGGAAAAGAGGTGAAGTTGTCTGTCATGGGGACAAGATCAGAGAAGGTCCAGAGGAGGGTCAGGAGTAAAGCCTGAAGAAGAATAAAGGGTGCATTTTAAAGTTGAAAATGTTTTTACTGGTGCAACATTATGGCATTATTAATTTCTAAAATCTTGAGCATTTCAAATAATACACGGCCCAGTGGAGCGCATTTTTATTTTTGTCAAACAGGCTTAATTTTTTTTTTCATTTATTTCTCAAACCCTGTGATTCATAAGACCTTAGAACTTGCCAGTCTTAATATTCTTCATTGAACATTAAGGAAGGGACGTCCCCAGGGCCACTCAACTAACAAGCAGCAGAACCAGGATTCAAACCCGTGTCCTTTGATTCTTATCTCACACAGCCCTCCACTCTGAAGGCTGCTGATTCCACTTTTATGTGACGTTAATTTTTAAGATGCTTTTACCTTGATCAAGCCTAAGTATGCCTTTCTGTAGCTTCCCTCCATTAATGCTACTTCTGCCTTCTGGAAATGCATAAAACATGGCTGATCCTTCTTTGCAGCCCTTTACATACTTGAAGAAAACTATCCTCTCTTTTTCTTTCCTTCCTCCCCAAGTCTTTTTTTTTTTTTGGAGAGGGGAAGGCAGGGCAATTGGGATTAAGTGACTTGCCCAAAGTCATACGGCTTGTAAGTGTGTCAAGTGTCTGAGGCTGGATTTGAACTCAGGTCCTCCTGACTCCAGGATTAGTGCTCTATTCACTGTGCCACCTCATCACCCTGCCTCCCAAGTCTTAAACCAAACAACCCCACTTTTCTTCAGCTGATCTTCATATGGCATGAATGCAAGGCCCTTCACAGTCTTGGTTGCCCTCCTCTGGACATACTTCAGTCTGTCAATACTCATCTTGAAACACGATGCCCGGAACTGAATACTTGCCTGTTATTTTATATACTGTGTCTTTCTTAAAGCATCTTCAGCATTCCTTCTTAACTGAATCATACTGTTGACTCTTTGAGCTCACTGTCCGGTAAAAGACCTAGATCTTTTTACAGCAGTTTCTGCATCTTACACTTGTGAGGTTGATCTTTTTTGAAACCAAGTGTAAGAAAGACTTCAAATTTATTCCTAAGCAGAGCAAAGTTTGGCCCAGGTTTCTGGAGTACTTAGTTGACATCGAACTAATGCTGACTGTTCTTTAGGTAACTGGATGATTGTGTAGCCCACATCTCTCCAGAATAACATGAGTTAGACATGTCCTAAAATTTAGGTTAATTATCCATAGCCTTCATCTGATCTCTCATTCTTGTAACGGGGGTAAAAGAAAAAAAAGAAAATGGAATTTTAAAAAACAATTTATACTTACTTGATGTTAATGAAAATACTGTTAAAAGTTGATGGCATTTCAGTAAGTTTCACAGCTGTTAAATAATATGTACACAAGTCAAGATCCATAACTCCTGTCAGAATTTAAAGAGATGAGCCAAGTAGAGATACATAAGCCACTTGACTATTCCTGAGCCTTAGGATCTCTAGCTCTCAGGTATGGGGAAGACCATACAGTTTAAGTCAAAGACTATAGTTGAGTGGTCCGATTTCCCTTTGCTGCCCACTCCTTTTATAGTCTCAGTAGGGGACTGAGTATCCGCAGAAACAATGTTAGGTCAGACGACTTGTTAAAATAGTCAGATGGGGAGTCTTTGGAGACTAACCAGAAGTCACTTCACGTTCGCTCCATGTTACACCTGCATCTGACATGTACAATGATCCCTGGGTAAGTGAGAACGGGAGGATTGTTTCTCCTTTTGTATTCTGGATAGCCAGATGGGCATATTACATGAATCAGTAGTGCTGAGTAACATGATATGTGAAAGCATAATAGAATACAGCACTTGCTACCTAACAGGAAATGTGAGAACGCAATTGGATATAGAAACTTGCTGCTATTCAAGAAGAGGATTCAGTAGAAAAAGCAATGCCGTCCATTGTTCTGAGCAAAGATTCACCAAAAAAACAAACAAAAAAAAAAGGAAAAAAATTAAAGGGGTGGCTCGGTGGCACAGTGAATAGAGCACCCGCCCTGGAGTCGGGAGGACCTGAGTTCAAATCCAGCCTCAGACACTTGACACACAAGCTGTGTGACTTTGGGCAAGTCACTTAACCCCAATTGCCCTCCAGAAAGCAAAAAAAAAAAAAATTCACTAAGCACTTCTTGTCCAGGTCTAGGTGCTAATATATCTGTTCCCAACCTAAGTACATGACATTGCACATACCCCAAATGTAGATATTATCTAAGGTGCTATCAAAGGGCCTTTTCTCTCCTTTAATGAACTCATCTACTCCTGTGGATCTTCAGATATCACCTTTGGCAGAAATGAATGATTTTGTATTCCTACGATTTTTTAAAATAACTAATATTGGAGTTTAAATAACCAATATCTTTTTACTCTTCTAATAGCATATGTATTTTTTGTCACAATATGGGTTTAATAGGCTTTTGTGGCTGCCCTGGGAGTCTACTTATCATTTATGACATTGGAACTCAGAAAGTATTTTCAGTAGAAACAAAGATCTGATTTGAGGAACTCTTGGAACGCAATGTGTTCGTAAGGTGGAGACTCCCTGTATTATAATTTTATCTCCAGTAGTCATATATTAGCAGAGCTTCAATGGCTCTTTGGCCCTTGGGAACCATATCAACTTGTCTTCTCACATAAATAATTTTCATGATTCCTTGTTATGCTTCGTAGATTTACCTTTTGGTTTAATTTTTTTTCCCACAGTTTCAAAGCAGATATAAATTTTGTGATTACATCACTGTGTTCACCATGTATGTCCCTTTTTGCTCCAGTAATACACCAAAGGGGAACTTAATCTTTTTAATTATAGTCTGGTGATTAAATTCATGGTGCACTTTGACACAGCACCTCTAAAAGGAAGAAAATAATGGTGATACTGATAACTGCTGGCAGCGAAACCTTTTTCCCACCTGCCCCACAAAACAAGAGTAAAGAAGAGGGCTGACAGAGGAGGGATGCTTTTTATCCCCGCCTCAGCCGCTTCATCCAGGGCTGGCCCTTCAGAAACAACGCCCAGGTGACCTCTCTGGTATAACCCACTGCTCCGGTCATAAAACTAATCTGTTTGGATTTTTATTTTAGTGACATTATACACCTCCTGTATTCTGCTGGGAGTGTTCCTGAATAGCAGCGTTCCCATCTTCTTTGAGCTTTTTGTGGAAACTGTCTACCCCGTTCCAGAAGGGATTACCTGTGGAGTCGTTACCTTCTTAAGCAATGTGTTCATGGGAGTGCTTCTGTTCTTCCTTACATTTTATCATACAGGTAAGAAAGGCATCTTTGGTTCACTATCAAAATGTATTCCAAGGACATTATGTGGTAATAATGTGTAGGGATTTAAGATGCTGAATTCCTATTGATCTCAGTTACCTTTCACATGCTAATGACAAGAGACAGCCTCATTTGTTGTGCCCATGGCCTAGCACAGATCCTTCTGCATAGTAGGTGTTTGTTAAGTGTTTTTTAATAGGTGAATGAATCTGGAGGCATCCTAACACATTTGGGGAGATCTTGGGATTTATATATATTTCATGTCTATATATGAATATTCTGTGTAGTATTCATATACACGGTATGAATATAGTAGATCGATAAGATAGGTGGATAGAAAGGAAGGAAGTACAGGTTTGTGTGTGTTCGTTTCAGCTTGATTATATGGAGGGCAGTTACTTTAGTCATCATCCAGAAGACTTGAAGGTATTCCAATTTAAACCTTAATCAGCATAATTCACATCCTCTGTAGCCATTAGAAATTCCTACTCTGATCATCTACCCACTTCCTATTTACTAGGCTTTGCAGTGGAGTGGGGTAGAAAGAATCCTGGTAGTAACATGTGTGACTGTGGTCAAGTCACTTAAACATTTCTAGACTTAGTTTTCTCATCTGTAAATCATGGAGATTGGACTGTATGACCTCTTAGATCCCTTCCAGCTCTCAATCCGGGATCCTCTGCAGTCCTGTCATATTAAGGACATTCGATTGTGGAATATTTTGAGTTATTTTCTCTTGAATTTGAAGCACCCACTTCTCTCTGAATAAATCTCTTGTGCAAGAGACTAGGTACAAATTGTAGAATATTTAAGTTGGAAAGGATATTAAAGATCATGAAATACAGCCTCTTTTTTATAGGCGAGGAAACTGAGGCCCAGATATGTGAAGTGCTTTACCCAAAGTTGCGTACCTAGTTAGTGGCAACAGTTGGGGCCAGAACTCATGTCTCCTGACTTCTCGCATTAGGGTAACTTCTCTCTTTTTCTGGTGCCTTTTCTGTGTACCTAAAAAGCACTCTAAGATAAAAGGTATAAATAATGGATAAAAAACCATAATTCAGTTGATATTTCTAATATAACAAATGGCTCGTCACAGTTGTTATGGAATATATACATAAATCTGAAAATTCCCCAGATGAAATTCTCTGAATAAATGATGAGCATTGACGTCTTGTTAGCTTTATTTTCATACCTCTCCCTTGCTGCATGACTTTTCCTATTCTCTCACCCAGGAGACCCAAAGGACTGTTTGGTCTGGACTGGGTGAGAGCTGTGATTTTCTCTTGCTTAGGGTTTTGGCAAATATATTCTAGTGTTTTGTGACATGGACTTTTGTTGGAGGGGAGGATGGGGGAATCTAGTTAGGACCAAGGCAGTCTTCATTGTAGGGAAATCCTGGTGAGAAGACTCCTTCAACCAATGAAGATTGGAAGATGTTCTGCAACATATGGTCTTAGAGAGTTGAGTTGTCTGGGGCTCTGAGAGGTTAAGTGACTTGACCCACATCACATGATTGATAGTCAGGACTCGAATCCAAGTCTGCATGATGCCAAGAAAGACTTCCCATTCCCTGTGCCACATTTCCTTAACATAGACTAAAACGATAAATTATTTAATATTACATTTATGTCTTCAATGCTGATAGCACAATGTTTGAATATCTTAATCACTAATCAAATGCTTGTTGATTGATTTACCTCAAAAATAAGTAAATTTATTTCCAAGATGTTTTGTGGTTCTTTTTGTCTTTTGTATCATTTGTTGTTGCTTAAATTAGACCTAAATAGTTTGTATTGACAGTATCCTAGGTGAAATATGCTTGAACACATATTTTGATTAATAGATTCTAGTATATCAGTTAACAAACATTTATTAAGTGCTTTACCGTGTGCCAAGCAATGTGCTATGGATATAAAGAAAGATAAAACCCTAATCCCTGCCCTCAAAGAGCTCACATTCTAATGGGGAGGGGGGGGGGGGCGGGCGCACCATGTGAAGACAGCTTCAGACATGAAAGATGTATAAGGTAGAGGTGAGAGGTGATATATTCAGATGTCAGCTTTACAAAACGTAGAGCTATTTCCATTATGCTGACTGACAATAATGAAATGACAGGTAGATTGGGGTGAGAATATTAATTCAGGTTTTGTTTCCTGCCATTGGATTTAAATTTTTATTCAGCGTAAAGCTAATTTGGATTGAATTAAAAACTACTACAGAAGTTCAGTTCATGGTGAAACTTTATATATTTCATGCCATATAACTATTGAAGTGCAAAAATTAAAGTAGAAATTTTAAGGAATCAATATTTTTGTCAATACAGTAAATAAAGGAGCACAAAAATTAGTGTTGTAGTTGTTCCTATTCTTTGAAGAAAATAAAATCAGAGGTATGACGTTTTCTATAATCATTTTACTAAAGAATAAAAGCAACACTATTCTGGAGCTTGTGGGAAGATTGGTCATTGTGCAGTTAAGAAACCAAAGTATTAAAATAAAAACGAGGACTCTTATCAACTTCATTTTGTATTTTTTAAAATACAGCATCATCACTAAGTACAGTGATTCCTCCTCCAGTTACCCGGCACTCTCATCGAGCATTCTCAATAGCATTAAATAGCTGGGAACCTGAACGTAATCCAACAAGCCCACCCATATCTGTAGTAATGAAAATAATGGAGCCAGGCCAAAAATTTGAAGATTATAATTACAGTGATACAGTAGGTTAGTCCTGCTGGGAGAAGAAGTAGAACCGTCTTGTTGTGTCTGATTCAGGTTATTAAAACCATTTCTTGACGGCAGCAAAGCAAAGAAGTGGTGGGAAGAGGAAGGAAGAGAGACGAAAGCAAAAGGAAGAGTGGCGTAAAGAAGAAAGAAATTGTAAGCTCCCGAAGTCGTCAATATCAGAAGTGATGACATCGCATTGGGAGGGGCCAACAGTGAAAAAAGTGGTGATGAAGATTGTCAGTTAAGAAGACGACCTCTGAGAGGAACTGAACTTTCTGGACCACGGCTGAGAGTGCAGCTGGAGTGTGCCTAGAATTTGTAATAGAGAAGCAAAGGACATCTGAGCAAAATCTGATCACCCCCGATGCTGGGAGAGATTTCCAAAGGTTAGAGAGAATTCCTTAGACTCAAACTCTGTCAGGTAAATCAGCCCAGATGGGACGAGAGGCACATGAGAATGAAAATCTGAAAGCAAACACACTTAAAACAGTTTCCGTGTCGAGGAATTGTTTCAAGAGAATAATGTGGTTATACAAGGAATTCATTGACCACCTTAGGTTTTTTGAAAATATGCACCAAAGAGTGAAGCAAGGGAAGAGGGGAGAAAAAATGTGGCATGAGCATGTGAGAATAGTGTCAAGGGTAATAAAGCTCAGCATGAGCCAAGGTTGGTGAAGAAAGCTAAGGATAATTGAAAGATGTTTTCTTGTTTCATTTTATTTTAAACCATATTGGGAAAAGGGGGAGGATGAAAGAAAGAACTGGGCTGCTCTTTGAGATGGAAAGTATGATAACTGACAACAGAACAAACCACTCTTATCTGCAAAGGAGAATGATCTTTAGAACAGGATAAAAATGGCTAATAGGGAGTTGATACTCAAATAAGGAAGAGAGCATCTTTTTTAGCTGCCCGTGAGACTATTAGCCAGCCCTAGAGAAGTAGCGCCTTCCCGGAGTGCTGAAAGAATTGGTAGACGGGATCCCTCAACCACTGTCACTAATTGGTCTTTGAAAAATAATAGAAAACTGGAGAGAGACCAAGGTAAGCAGTGGCCTGGGATTGAGAAAAGGAGAACAGAATGGAGTCTGCAAACTGTAAGAAAAGGAACTTGACTTTCATTCCTGACAGAATTCTCGAAAAAAGTATTAAAAGGTTCATTAGTAAAAAGAAAGCAGTGCTCGTCAGGAGCCAGCATAACTTCATCGGGAGCGGTCATCCGAGGCTAACCCCACGTCCTTCCTTTGACAGAGGTCCCAGAACGGTAGATCAGGGCAAGCGCAGGCGGAGCTCGCCTCTGTTTCAGTGAAGCATTTGGCAAAGTCTGTCGTGCTGCCATAGACAAGATAAAGCATTTGTCCAGTGAGTGAATTCAGAACTGATTGGATGTTCACACCCAAACAGTTCACAATAATGCTCTTTGCCAGCTTAAAAGGTCTTAACTAGCATGCCCTCAGCATCTGTGTTTGGCCCTGAGCTGTTTATCATTTTTATCAGGATCCAAAAAGATCTCAGTAGGTTAGAACTGAACATTGGGCTGAACCTAATAAGAAAAAATGTAATGGTGATTAATGTAAAGTCTTATACTTGAGGGCTTTTTAAAAATCAGCTTCACAAGTACATGATGTGGGAGTTATAGCTAGATAACAGTTTGACTCAAAGAGATCGGAGGATTTTAGTGACCTATATGAATCAACTGTGTGAAATCAACAGATTACTAATGCAATCTTAGGTTGCGTTAAGAAGCATATTGGCTAAGAAACTTCTTGAATGTCACATAAGCTAACACGGCAAGAAACCCTGAGCAAGACAAAGAAGGAAACATTTGCCAAGCAAGTCAAATTTCTAACCACCACCTTGACCCATCATCCACCTTCAGAGCCTAATGGGGACAAACCTCAAGTCTCAAACCCCAAAGCCTTGGTAGTAGCAGTGCCCACCAAAGCACCAGATTTATGTCCAGCTTGGCCTCTGTAGGCATCATTGAGGGGAGAAATCATTGTGGAGAAGGGGACTACCTTCTCCATCACTACCAGCAACAACCGCTAACCAGCTGCCAACAATGGGTAGAGAGGTGCTTAGAGCCCTGAGAGGGGCATCACCACCCCGTCTCATCCTGCAGAGCACGTTTCTGCTTCCATCCCAGCCCTCACAGCTGTCATCCATGAGAAAGTCCAGCCATGCCAACCAGCTACTATACACAGGGAAAATTTGGCTAAAGCAGCAAGGCACCTGTGGAAAAGACAGGAGGCAACGTGTGCCAGGCAGGCCTGACCACCACCACCACTTTAACCAAGGACCATGAGTCCAGGAGCCCTTTAAATACTGATAGTAAAGAAGAGGCATCAATACCTGCTTTGTTGCTGTACTTTAAGGACCATGGGACACCTGGCTTGTCTACATGTGTGGTCTCCCTCATTGGAATGAGAACCCCTTGAGATCAGGACCTCTCTTGCTTTTCTGTTTTATGCCTAGAGCTTAGCACTATGCTTTGCACATGGTAAATGCTTAATAAATGTTTTATTTGTTCATTCATGTGTCCATCAGAGACATGAAAATTCTATCATATTGTGCCTTCCCAAGACCACATCTGTGGGATTGTGTTCGGTCCTGGATGCCACATTTTAGAAAGGCTGTTGATCATCTGGAGAGTGTATAGAAGATGCTGAAGTATTCCAAGATCATGCCACATGACAGTTGGTTAAAGAACTGGAAATGTTCTATTTGGAAAAGGAATTAGGGCTGTTTAACTTAAGGAAGAAAAAACTTCTCTGAGACATGAACTCTCTCTTCAGTTTGAAGGGCAGTTCCATTGAAGTGGAACTAGATATGTTCGACTTGGCCCCAAAAAGTAAGCCTAGCAGCAGTGGGCAAAAATTTTAGACAAGAAGATAATAGTTACAAAATGGGATGGGCTGTCTTCGGAGGTGGCGCTTAGATTTATACAGCGCTTTTAGGTTTGCAAAGCACTTTCCTTCAAACAGTCCTATGAGATAAGTATTGCAGATATGATTATCCCCATCTAATAGATGAGGAACCTAAATCTTTGAGAGGTTAAGTAGCACAACTAATAAGCATTTTGAATGGGATAGAAATCATTCAGCATTTATGCCGGGTTCTATGCTAGACTCTGGGGATACATCACAGACAGCTCCTGCCCCACCTTCTTTGGAGAAAAAAAACTTATATAGATAAAGCACATATAAAATATATGCAAAGTAAAATAAGGTAATTTGGGGTCGGGGAGAAGTTAAAAGCTTGTGTGACTTAGGAAAGACCACAAGTAAAACCTGGTGTTTAAGTGTTTGTATAAGAGCCAAATCACCTGAAATCAAGTCCAGCACTCTGTCAGGAGAACCAGTGCTTTGGCAACCAGTGAAAGAAGAGAATCTTAAGGAAGGCGATCTAAAGTTGAAGTGAGGTCAAGAAAAGTGAAGTCTAGGAGAAGGCTGTTGGATATGATGATTAGGAGTCATCTGTTTCAGTAGAGTATAGGTGAAAATAGAAACCAAAGTGCAAAGGATTAAGAAATGAAGAAGTGAAGGCAAAAGGTATAGAATACTTAATCAAGAATTTTGGCAGTAAAAAGAGACATGGGACAAGAGTTTTAGAGGAATCCACACATGTTTAAAGACAGAAGGAATCAGAGAGAAGGAAAAACCAAAGATATTACAAAGGAGATAAATAAGGATAGACAGGAGATAGGGAATGATATGGCAAGCACAGGTAAAGAAAATAGAGTTGCTAAGGCCAAGGACAGCTCTTCCTCTGAGACTGGAGGACAGCATGAGAGTTGAAACGGGACATTGCTGAGGTAGAATGCAAGGCAATGAGAAACCCCAGTATCATTCCTGAATTAAGTAAAGCAGAAAATAAGTCATTTCCCAAGAGCTAGGAAGGATAGGTAGGTTAAGGGTTTCCCAGTTCCAGAGGAATTTCCAAAGTGGCTAAGTTTTGGAATAGTTTCTTTTTTAAAACCTTTGGCGTGATTATTTTAAGATCATTTTTAGCATTTTAAGTGAAGGACTGCTATTTGAGACTTATTTAGATTCTTTGTTAGTCTGGACTAATTTTAGTTACTTTTTTTCCAAGGCAATTATATACCAGAAAAGAATGAGCAAGAATTATCTCATATCAGTCTTCCAAACACAACCCCACAACTGATGTTTTTTTGGTTGTTGATCTCGTCAGATGCAAAATAATTTGCCTTCCAGTGTTAACTAGATTAGAATATTTGAACTTCAAAGAATCAAATGTATAGGAGTCTAAGGTAGCTTATTTCATTGGGTATTCTTTGGTACCCTAGAGATTTTGTTGTTCAGTTATGTCCCGCTCTTCACGACCCCATAGACCATAGCACACCAGGCACTTCTGTCCTCTACTGTCTTTCGAAGTCTTTCCAAATTCACATTCATTGTTTACTACCTATTCATCTGATCCTCTGCTGTCCTCTTTGCCTTTTGCCTTTAACATCAGAGTCTTTTCCATTGAATCCCTTTTTCTCAATAGGAGGCCAAAGTGTTTCAGCTCCAGCTTCAGTATTTGACCTTCCAGGGAATAGCCTGAATTAATTTCTTTAAAGTATTGACTGATTTGATCTCCTTGCTGTCCAAGAAACTCAAAAGTCTTCTTCAGCACCACAATTCAAAAGCATTGATTCTGTAGTACTCAGCTTTCCTTATAGTCCAACTCTTACAGCCATCCATTGCTACTGGAAAAACCATAGTTTTGACTATAGGGACCTTTGTCATTAGGGTAATGTCTCTGATTTTTAGTATGCTCTCCAGATTTGCCATAGCTTCCTTCCGAGGAGTGAGCTTCTTTTAATTTCATGACTTTAGTCACCATCTGCAGTGATCTTTGAGCCCAAGAATATAAAATCTGATACTGCTTCTCCATTTCTTCTCTCTCTAGTTGCCAGAAAGTGATGGGAGTAGTTACCAAGATCTTAGTTTGTTTGGTTTTTTTTTTTTTTTATGTTAAGCTTCAAGCCAGCTTTTATATTCTTCTTTCACCCTCATCAAGAGGCTTCTTAATTCTTCATTTTCTGCCACCAGAGTGGTATCATCTACATATCTGAGATTGTTGATATTTCTCCCAGCAACCTTAATTCCAACTTTTGATTCATCCAGCGTGGCATTTTACATGATGTGCTCACATGTAAGTTAAATAAGGTGACAGACAACTTCAAATAACCAGCCTTGTTGTACTCCTTTTCCAGTCTTAAAAGCAATCACTTATTCCATATTCAGTTCTGTTGCTTCTTGGCCCACATATAGGTTCCTCAGGAGACAAGTAAGATGATATGATAGTCCCATATCCTTGAGGACTTGCCACATTTTGTTGTGAAACACAAAATGAAAAGTTTTAATGTAAACAGTGAAATAGAAGTAGATGTTTTCCTGGACCCTTCCTTGCTTTCTTTCTCCATAATCTAGTGAATGTTGGCAGTTTGGTCTCTAGTGCCTCTGTCTCTGAAAATCAGCCTGTTCTGGCATTTCTCGGTTCATATATTACTGAAACCTAGCTTGCAGAACCTTAAGCAACACCTTGCTAGCGTGTGAAATGAGTGCAGTAATTCGGTAATTTGAGCAGTCTTTCGCGTTGTCCTTCTTTAGGACTGGAATGTGAACTGATATTTTCCAATCCAGTGGCCACTGATGAGTTTCCCAAATTTGCTGGCATATTGACTGTAGCACCTAGAGAACATATTGATAAAACTCAAGAACAGATTTTGTCAATCAGTCAGTTCATTCACAGGTATTTTCTTTTAAGTTTCTCCTATGCTCCAGGCACTGTGCTTAGGCATTGGTGTTACAAAGAATGAAGTAATCCTTGATCTTAATGTTTGCATTTTAATAGAGCAGATAATATATATGTATGTATAAATTTATGCAGATTAAATAGATTTATTCCATAACAAATAAAAGGTTGCTGGGGAAGGGGCACTAGCAGTTGGTAAAGGCTTTATTTAGAAGGTGGTGCTTTGATCTGAGAGTCTTGAAGGAACAGAGGGGTTCTGTAAAATGAGAGTAAGGAGAGGTGCATTCCAAGCTTGAAGGATAGCCAGCACAGGAGCTGGAGATGGAAAATGGAGTGCCATGTGTAATGGACGGAGAGAGACTAACCACTGTGGTTGAAACATGGAGTTCAGGCAGGGTAGTGCTCTATTGTAAAGCTAGAAAAATAGGTTAGGGACTGGTAGTGAAGGGCTTAACAAGCCAGACAGGAATTTCTGTTTTATCCCAGAGGCAATAGGAAGTCACTGGAGTTTATTGAATAGGAAATGTCAGATCTGCAATTAAGGACAGTTCCCTTATCTGCATATTGACAGGATTTTTACTAGGTAGCAAGAACTAACCAGTCAATATTTGACTTGCTAAATATAACTAACAACAAACTAGATTTTTTTTCTTTAAATGAGTAATTCAAAATAAATTTTAACCTAGATATACTTTTTAAGCTTGATGTTTCACACGAAGGAGAATAACGTTAGGAAATCAGTCTATTCAACTGCCCATCCTGAAAACAAGTATTCCCCTGAGGGAAAAAATAGCCTCACTAGACCCAGTTGTTTGGGAAAAGGAAAGCATGAAGCCTTTAGAGGTTCTTTGTATGGTTAGAATTTTAGTGAGACACACACACATAAAAGAAAAGGAAAAATTGCACCCAGGTCTTTCCATTCTTATTGGCTAATTTCCACTGTGACATTCCAAGTCAAGAGCCATATGACATTTGAATACTTTGTCAGATGATAGCCCTGAGCAAGAGACCCTGAAAATAGTTAAGCTACTTCATGGTTGTTATCTATCAAATGAAGAGTCTGCTTTTGTAGGCTTCGTTGTTGCATCTTTAGTTGTGAAACCCAAAAATATGCTGAGGAAGAAGGTAGAAATGCTTACCTATGTATTTTAAAACACTTTCTGTTCTCCCCGTTTTGAACTTAAAAGTTCAGGTGAAATGAAGGCCAGACACATATCTTGACTGGGGACATACATCTCCAGAAAACTTGAATCTAGAATCAAATACTAAATACTAGAGAAAGAATATTTGGCTTATCAGGAGAAAAAAAATCAAATGATGAGTTTGAGAATTCCTTTGAAAAGATGATTGCTTCCTTAGAAGTTTTTCTTTACAGTTGATATCAGCTCACAATTATGAGATGGTTTCAAGATCTAGCATTCATTTCCCCCAAAACAACCCTGTGAATTATCATTACTCCATTTTATAAATTGGGAAGTTGAAGCTAAGAGTCTGACTTGTTTAGGGTCACACGGTCACTTGAGTCAGCTCTCATGAAACTCTTTTCCTCTCCATGCCAGAGCAATAAGAATTTACATATAGCACTAGAACTTCTAGCATTCACAAAACCTTTTTCATGACAACAGTCCTGTGAGGTCTGGAGTGAAAGCATTATGCCCTTTTCTCAAATTAGAAAACAGTCTCAGGGACTCCAAATACTTTGCTCTTTGCCCTGGTCCACGTTGCCTTACAACCGCTAGTTATCCAGGTCGCTAAGAAAGGGGGGCTTTAAATTTAGATTTCCCTTTCCCTTTTGCCCCTGAGACAGATAAAATAGGAGCTGACTTGTTGATGCGTACACTGTGAAAAATGGCAGCCTGTTCTGCCAATATCTTTGAAAGAAACCTTAGAGCCTAGCAGAGCCCACGGAGAACTTAAGAACTCCACATAGAGAGCCATGTGTAGTTTCAGTTATCTTTATCATGGACGGTTGAATAATACTTGATCTAGAAAGAGAAAAGTGGGAAAGAAAGTTCCTGGTAGCCTCTTTTCCACTTCTGTTTGGCAAAAATTTTTCAGGTGATTTCTTTTTTCCCTTGCATCTAAAATGATACTTTGCTACAGGTGAGTTAAACTCACTCCTTTGGTTTTCCAGGAGATCTCTTTAATATGCTTAAAAACCAAGCTAAATTCATTCAGACCCCCACCTTCCGGAGAGGAGAGCCAGTGTTTCACCTGCTTCTTTGCTGGGTCAGTTTGGAGCTGTATGAGATGACCCCAGAGAAGGTGCTTTTTCTGGCAGCAGAGTAGTAGTGATGGTGGTGGTGGTGATGACGGTCATAGATAAATAGATAGTTGCAATTACCTATCGCTTTCAGGTTTGTGAAACACTTTACATATAGTACCTTTCATTCTCACAACAAACCTTTGAGATGGGCATTGTTACTGTGCCCATTTCACAGGTGAGGAGACTGAGGCAGAGACGGGTTCAGTGCCTTGTCCAGGGTGACCCAGCAGGGTAGTGTCAGCAGCAGCATTTGGTTCTGGTCTTCCTCGTTTCGGTTCCAGCCCTCTCTCTTCTTTGCCACTGGCCGCCTCTGCAGAGTCAGTTATATCGTAGCATCTGCTTTTCAGAAGAACCATTACGGTTAAGAAATAACTGTTAAGACCCAAGAAATCAACATGGATTCAGGTTTCCAGGTAATAGAGGCTGATAAGACAAGCCTGGCACTTTTTCATCTTGCTTTAGACTTTGTAACAGGCTTGTGCTTAAAATTGTAAACCCATTTTCCCCCTTCAGTAGAGCGTGGATTTTAGGAACTTCTTAGGGGGCCTTGGAAGGATCATGGATAGCAGCCCAGGAAGTTAACATTTCTGATTTCTTGAAACAAGTTGGTGCAGTAGGGGTACGGGATGAGTCAGGCCCCAGGAGACCTCAGCTCTCACCCAGGCTCTGCTTTGCCATTCGAAAGATGCGTGAGGGAGTTAGACCAGGTTGGGGGTGGCAAGCTCAGATGGAAACAGGGGCCGATCCCTAAGCTCCACATGAGGATCCCTGTGACAACATGTTGGCCTAGAAAGCCTCATATTAACATCATCGATATTCTCTTGTGTTTTTATTTATTTTGTTCTATGTTTCCCCATTATGTTTTAATCCGTTTCAGGCTCCACCCTTAAGTGCTGGACTCCTCTGGACTACATGATCCAGGGCCACATTCTAGGCCTTTTCCAGCTCTAGCCCCCTCTGTGACCCTCTATGCCCCGTGGAGCTCCATGTTGTTTCCTAGGTGTGCTGGATCCAACTCAGACCAGCCCAAGAATTGATTGTTAAGTTCTTAGTGTGAGCTTTTTCATTGTTGTTTAGTCGGTTCAGTCGTGTTCAGCTCTTTGTGATCCCATTTGGTGTTTTCTCAGCAAAGGAACTGAAGCGTGTTGACCGTTTCCCTCTTCAGAAGCTCTCACATCTAAGTAATCAGCACACAAAACACGTCAGAGCTTGGTTTATCGTTTCGTTGATTGTCTGTATTTAAAGTAAGGGAGAAAATGTTAATTCTGTAACTTAAAAATATGTTGTGGTCACATTTCCCTCTCCCCTCCCACCTACCCAAGGGCTGGTTATTAAATATTTAGCAGCACACTCCTGCTTATAACATAGTCATTTGGTCAATAAGATGTTTTTGGAAATTTCAAGCTAAGCAGCCGTCAGTCTAGAGGAATACATTGACTTCCACAGGAATACACACAGAAGCAGCACGATGGATTGTGGGATGCTGCCCCGTGACTTTGTTTTCATAGATTCTTAGTCAAAAGGAGTCGGACATCATCCCCATTCACCGGGAATCGGATCGTCTTCAGAAGGAAGCTCAGAACAGATGTGTAAGAAAGATGTCCTAAGTTTAAAAGGGAAAATTGGAACCTAAATCTATTTTTAAAGGAATAAAAATAAGGAAATTTGATACCTCACATGTCCATGTCTTGTAACACTAAGGTCTATAAGGGAAAACTCATCGGCTGTATTTTCTTAGGTAAATAAAGCCTATTAGGGCCCCTATACCTTTCACTCCTGCATATTACCATGTACCCTAAGCTGTGGTATGTTAAATTGCATTTGGAATGTTACTCTGATCATTTTTATTAGACCCATCTCCCTTAAAATTGCAGCTTTCCAGGTACCTGGATAGATTAGTTATTTAAAGGAGGCAGCAAATATTAAGGAAAGAGCCATTGGACTTTATGCCAGGAGATCTGGGTTCTGTTCCTAGCTTTGGTCCCTGGTCTCTGAATCTGGTTCTTTATCAACTCCAGCATAATGGTACTTGTACCACCTGCCTCAGCATGTTCTGGGAAGGAAAGCACCTTGCAAAAAAATTAAAGCACCATGGACGTGTGAGTTATTATTGGTAATGGTATCGTTTCAAAATTAGCAATATCAAGCGAGGCTTAAAACAAGGAGACGCGGCCATCGGGTATTTGCCGCGGCTCTAGAGACATCCGGTGCAGGATCTGAACTGGGGGGAGGGCACTTCCTCGTGGTTGGGTGAGCACTTTCAGATGCTGCTGTTTGCAGTTAGCATTGCACCAAACTCTAGATCACACAGGAGAAATTCCAGGGGTGAAGAAATCCATGTCTTTTCAGACTGATAAGCAGTTGTGCGGTCAAACCTGTAGGGCTTGTCCACCAGTATATATTTCTTGGATGGACGGCAAACACACAGTGAGCTTGGCTTCAGAATGAACTGAGGAATGATTGCGTTTGGGAAACTACGCAGGTTTCACTGATCCCAAGTTTTTTCCCTGAAACACAAGCTCTTATCTTTATAGCATCAGTATTCTTCCAGTGATATTATATGGCTATGTCATGTAACATTAGTTTCCTATTGGAGAGGTATCTGATGAGTGGGAGCAGGCTACAACACATTACAGAGAATTGGGTAAGAGAGCAACATATAAAGGATGTCATCCAAGAAAGTGTGTGTTCAAAACAGATGGGGCTAGGTGTGGTGGCCCATTCCTTTAATCCCTATTCATGAGGAGGTGGCTTGGCGGATTGCTTGAGCTTGAGAGATCTGGATGCTGCTGCAGTGGCCCACTCCCAGTAGGATGAGTTCAAGGGGTTAGGAGGCACCAGGTTGCCTAATGGGGGGCAGGCCAGCCCAGCTCAGAAGCAGAGCAGGTCAAAACTTCCATACCTGTAAATAGTAGGATCAGTTTAGGAGTGGCCAGTCTGGGCAAGATAGGAAAACCTAGTCGCAGAAGAGGATGAGGGCTCGTTGCGGGAGGGGGAGGGAAGGCTAGTCACATGTTAAAGTGAGGAATATTCAACTAATGGACAGCTTCCATACCATCTAGAGCAGTGGTTCTCAACCTATGGGTCACGACCCCTTTGGGGGTCAAACAACCCTTTCACAGGGGTCAAGGGGTCTCCTAAGACCATTGGAAAACATATATTTCCGATGCTCTTAGGAACCGAGACACTGCTTCTCTTATCTGTCTCCAGGCGGGTTCGCCCACATGCACATACGCCCACATATGAGTATTAAAGGGTCACGGCCTTAGGAAGGTTGAGAACCACTGGTCTAGAGAATTCGAGAAAGGCTCTTGGCATATTGGTAGGACCAGACTGGCACAGGATATTCAGGTACCAGTGGGTTGTAACCTGTACTACTGTAGTCATCACACTGACGAAGGTATTCAGGTGCATTTTAGGATTTGAGCAGGAGTCTACAGTCTTAGGTCTCTCATTTGGAACCTCAGAGACAACTATGATGTCATGGAAAGAGCACCTGAATTGGGTGACCTGAATTCAAGACCTACTTGTGCCACTAAGTACCTTTTTGACCTTGAGCAAATCACTTTCCCTGAGCTTCCTTCCAGTTTTAGAACCTCTGAACTGTCTAAGTCCGAGCACCTGGGATTCTCAGGGCTGCCGCACACTGCCCTTGAGTCTCAGTATATACTGGAAAGACAGCACCTTCATTTTACTTCTTTTTGCTTGTTTCGAGGTTATTGTTTAAAAAAAAAAGAAAAGAAAACTCAAGTTATTTGAGGACCAATCCATAACTAAGGTGAATTTTTATTTTAAAGTGTTTGCCTCTTACCAAGTCTGAATCTGTGCTTTTCCTGCCTCCAGCAATACGACATCGGCTACGTTTTTATTTGTGTGTCAGAAATAAAGCACTTGGAACATATGTGCAATTCACCTTAATTAATGACCCATCCTTGTGTTAGTCAAAGTGGCAAGTTGTTCCATTTTGAGGTGATAATCAGAAAACACACAGGGTTTCTTAAGGTCAAAATAACCTTTTAAAATATTCATCATATAGTCAAATCAGGGGAAGCCTGGAATGCAACTTTCTGTGAAAGGAACATTGAAAATGTAAGTCTTTGTGTTAGAAAACATTCCACTGGAAGATGACCTATACTGTCAACCTGTGAGATAACATATCTACTTCAAAAATGAGGAAAAGTATGGGTCTACAAAGCATGCTAAACAATCTAGAGAGCAGCTCCCTGCAGCTTGATTTTAAGCTCTTAATTGTGTTTTCCATTCGTAAGCATAAATTGCTTTTTTTAGCCGTGTGAATTCTGGATTCATCTGAGGCAGCAGTGCTGAATTTCCCAGCCTCACTAGAATACTCCCTTGGAATAAAGAAAAACGGCTATGTAAAATCAGTCAGTGCGGAGACCGCATCTAACAGCAAACATAACATTCTGGGCCTGGAGTCTAGCAGCTGTCCTCCAAGAGGGGAGAAGTGTGCCTCCTCATCTGTCTAGAAACAGAATTGATGCTGGCATCTCACACAAGTTCTGCTGCTGAACATAGTGTTGCTTCATTTACTTTATTGTAACTTTTGTGTGTATTCTCCTGGTTCTTGGCTTTATTTTTTTTTTGACTTCCGAACAAACAAACTTTTCAGGGTAAGAATATTGTACGCTTCGCTTCACCCAGAGTCCCACTCTCAGCTGAGAGTCACAAGGATGGAGAGGGAGAGGGGAGATGCTGGAAGAGGACACAATAGACCCACCTTCCAGGCTGCACCCACTCCATGCTTTAGCTTGAGATGGAAGTGAGAGGCCGAGGTGGCACTTACCAGCCCATTGGGGACTCCTTATTTAAGCTGACTAGGAAGGAAAATTTTGGAACCCACCAGAAATATATCTTTAACGTATTAATGCTGGGGCAGGAAAAGGGTTAGGTTAAAAGATTAAATTTTTAAGATAGCACTTAAAAATTATTTTCTGTGTTGGCAGTTGGTTACCCTGCGTAAAACTAACCTAACCCAGGAGCCAAAGCCATATCCCCATTAGGGGAATGTCGAATGTCACAGAACAAGGGCTTTTTTTTTTTTTTTTGCTTGTCCGTGGTTTTAATTTCTTTGATAAATTTTATGTAAGCTTTTACTCCTTATTTTATGTATTTATTAGATTATTTATTTATTTATGGTTTTAAATGCATAATAAAAATGTATACTAAGATTTCAGTTCCCTACACAAAGAATAGGTCTTACATTTCAAAATCTGGCACACTTAGTTATTCGTCTCCTGAGTAGAGATTTTTGGGGAGAGGGAGACGCCATTTGGGAACGCAATCGAAGGTATTTTAAAATTAACAAATTGACGTTTGAGGGTGATAGATTTTTTTTGCCCCTAAGTCAGTTGTGAAGATTCATCAGTCATGTTGACTGAACGAACTACACAGCAATATATCGTTGTCACAAGCCAGACGGTCAGTACTTACTGAAAGCTGTTTCCGGCCTGTCAGGCGAGTTTTGTTTTAACTGCATTGTTAAGTGCCTAGTAGATCACTGTGGAACCATAGCTCACGTTTTGCTAGTGTATTACCTGGATGGTTTTTTAACCACAAATTTTGTTTTGTTTTGGTTTTTACAGAGTTGTCTTGGTTCAACTGGTGCCTTCCTGGGTCCTGCTTGCTCAGTCTGCTCCTCATTCTGTGCTTCAGGGAATCCTATGGTAGACTCTACCTTGATGTTGTTGTCTCCGTTTGATGGCCCAGACCGAGAGGGATTTACAGAGACTGGCCATCCCAGCGGCGTACCAGACGTCTGCTTGGAATTGCACAACTCAATGGAGGGGGAAGAGGAGAAATTAAACTTTTGGAGGTTTTCTTGGGGTACAGATTTTTATTTTTATGTTTATTTAATGACTACTAGGTAACTAATGCAAGATTTGAGGGGTAATAGATGATTTTAAAATATACCCATTTAGTGTGCAGAGGCCTGATTCAGGGGCTGGAGGCCTCCTCTCTTTCAGAAAAAGCACTCCCTGAAACAGTCTAGTGTCCATGTTTTCACTAGTGCTAGACCACTAAGTGATTCGTAGTCTCGTGAAGAGGAACTGAAGGGTAATGTTGAGGCAGTTTCCTCTACTATGAAAATATTCCTTCCCTGAGTCACGGATCAGAATAGGAAAAATGCCGGTAACTTCTTTAGAAGTTTAAAACACGTATCAGATTTTAATATAAAGTGGCCAACAGATGTGTAAATTACAGTAATGACCTACTTGTACGCTACTTTTTTTTCCTAATAAAACCATTTCTTATATGACTCTTTATTTTTAATTAGGTCAAACCCCTCCAGCCACCTCCAGTAGACTAGTCCCGATGCTGGCTGTTTTCCAGCTACACCCACAGCTTGACTGCCTTCTAGCACGCCCATCATTTTATCTTGGATTCAGACTTTCAGTACTTTGACGTATAATTTTGTTTCCTTAAGTGTACCCTAAAAAGTGTTTTTTAGTTCAGTTTTCCTAAATTTTTAGCATATTCACTTTCAGCGTGATAGTTCGCTTTCAGTATCCTAAGACCTTACTCTCTGCATTGCTGTAGAGTGTTTTTGTTAATAGCGCAATGACAAATCACATGGGAATGTTAAATCTTCCCATTCCATAGATTTAAGTGTGGAGTGGACAGTCCAGTGCCAACACATCCCTGTCTGCATCTTGGTTAACTGGACGTACCTTAGGGCTTCCAGTCACTTTGAAACTTGGTCAGTCTGCTGGCGGTTTCTGAATTGTATTCTTGTACCTTAGTTTGTTTTGTGAAGTATTCAATTCTGGATGTGTTCAGTATATGTGTTTGTGTGCATTTGTGCTTCTGGAATACCCCATTGTGAGACGGTAGCTTTCTCAAGAAGAATCCAGTGATTACCTCTCAAGAAAATCTTTCAGTGGCATAAAAAATAGTGAGCTTGGGGCACGGAGAACATTCGAAGGAGAAAATCCAGGGGAAAAACACTCCTCTTCTGTCATCTTCTCCAACCTCTGCTGCTTTTTTGGTCTGCCTTGAAGTTTTAACATCGTTGCTAACAGAACCTTGTTAAGTAGAGTTGTTTTATCTTTGCCTGAGGCAGACAAAGGGTTAAATTAAAGGAACAACCAGGTGATTGCTCTGGCTTGATGAGGAGAGAGTTCATCACAGCCCACCATTTTACACACCACACCTGTACCACATACACACCACCCAGCTGCCTCTGCGTCCCTTCTCTCTGCCTCTTCTGTGTCGTTTGTGCTTAGAATTAAAAGGCTTTCCATCTCACAGCCTCAACCCCATGAGGAGTCACTGGAGTGAACCGAAACAGCAGCAGCTTCCTGGTTGTCTTTCTCTAAGTCCCAGACCTAAAAATAGTGCATGCCAGTCACTTGCATATTATGTCCATCAGCAGCCTCCGTGTCTCTGGGCATTACTTCTCAGGACCTGGAGGGACAGAGGAAGGGAGGAATTTTGAGAAAACTGTTCCAGTTAACTTTGACACCTATCGTTAACATTTTTACTTTTCTTTAGCAGATAAAATGAGAACCTCGAAGATGAATTCAGGTTGCTGAGGGTCTGGGTAAACCATACTCTTTGTTTTGTAGTGAGGGCATCAGGGGAACTGATGGAAGAAGAGATAAATATTTAATGTCAAAAGTATGCAGTTGAGGAATTTGGTATATAAAGTTCTGCTCCAGCAAGAATTCTTTCTGGAGAATATTCTACTCACAGTTAATGGCTCTTTGAAATCATAATGCAACACAAAGGCTTGAATGGCAGTCATGAAAAAAAGTATCGTATCTAGGGTGTCTAGTAAGTTAGACAGCATGCGTGAAATGGGTTTGGTCTTTGCTTCTCTGTCAGATCAATACAGTTCAGGGTTTATTCTTCCAAGCAGCTAAGCCTGATATGGGAAAGCTGCTGGAAAGAGACAAAAGGATGTAAGAGGAAACATCTTTAAAAAGTAATAATAACTTTTAAATCTTCATTTCAAGTTAGCTCAACAGTAAAAGTCATGTTTTCTTTTTCTTGTGATTTTTGCTTCTAACTGCATACATCAAAATATGGTGGAAGGGCGGGGGCTGTCTCAGACAGCATATGAATGAGACAGGTCATAGAATTCTGAAGTGGTGGAGCTCCAGAGAACCTTAAGAGGTCATCTGGTCCAACCTCCTTCTTTTACATGTGAATAAGGAGGAAGATGTCTCTTAAAGAAGGTCATGACAGCAGCGAGAGGTCCAGCTTCCAATTCAGTGCTCTTTCTGCTACACCAGAATTTCTATCTAATTTTAGCATCTTTGTAGTGCTCATGAACAATTTTTCTCGTAACTCATAAAAAGATGAGTTAATGGTAGTGAGGCTGTTACAGTGTCATGACCTGAAACGAGGTGCAGAGATTGAAGTTAGCTGTATCGAGATGACATTTTTTTTCTTCTCCTTCTATAAGCATCCTTAGTTCTGTGAGACCTTCAGATCTTTCATTGGGATGGATGGAATAATATAAGATTCCATGGAAGAGAAGAGCTTCGTCTTACCAAATTAAACAGTATAGGAGAGAAGCTAATTTGTGCTACAGGCACACTTTAATGCATAGGATCTCTTTGTGCCGTGTCCACAGTGAAAGTGGGCAGATATGTGCACCTACTCTATTGCTTAAATGTGAAGGAAGTATTGTTACTAAAAAAGACAAGTCCACAGATATACTTTGTAGTGTTTGTTTAAATGCGTGTGGTTTGAGAAAGGATCTTTAACACCGTTCAATGTTCACATCTGTCTATTGAAGGCGGAAGTTAAAATTTGCTTGTATGAAGTTCAGGTATTAAATATTTACTAAGGAATTTTCTGTTGAAGATATTAAACACTAATCTAGTCACCTCTCAGTAACTCCTTTCATTCTTTCACAGAAAGCATTTTGCTATTTGTGTTTAAGATAAGCCATGTTTTTAAATCAAGTTTAAAGACAAACCGAATAGGAAGAGTAAGTTAATGTGAAATGTGTTCATTTCCTTAGTGAACACTGAAATGATGGACCTCACTCGAATCCAGGACATTTTCAGTCACCCCCCCCTTCTTCTGCCCTCATACTATCCCAGCCCCACCGGCCACTACTTCCCCTTTGCAAAGAGGGCTGCAAATGTTTCTGGATCCTTGCAATGAAAAGTAATGTGGATTAGACCAGAAAGTCAGTGACTAGATACATGAAATCAAAACTTTTATAATTCAGACTTTTGACTAAATCAGAGCATTTACTCAGAATCACATTGACAAGTGCTATGTAATTGTGAACATCATTATAACTCATGGAATGTTAAAGCTGGAAAGGACCTTGACAGTCATTTTTCTCTGAGACTTTATGTGGTAGGAAAGTGGAAGAGTGACTGTGACTGATATTTATAGTTAAAAAGCAGTCCCATAGGTCTCATTTGGTCCCAACAATCCTCCTTTGTAAACGGGGTGGTATCATTATCGCTCACTTTTTACTCATGAGGAAACTTGGGACCAGAGAGATAAAGAGGCAGCCCAGATCACAGGGCTAGTCAGTGTAAGCCCCAGGACCTGAGCCTAGGTGACCTGACTGCCAGTGGAGTTCTCTTTGGGAATATGTTCTCTTTGAGTACCACAGGTAAAATTCTCAAAATGGCTTTTGAAACGGAAGCATGTTGGGAACTCTTTCAAAGCCATGTGAACAAACTTTTCAGTACAGAGAGTTTCATAGTGATGTCCTGGTGTCCTAGAAAAAGCACTTGACTTAGTATCTGGAGACTTAGGTTTAAATTCTGGTTTCTACCACTTAGTTGTCGTATGACCTTGGACAAATCCCTGAACTCATAATGAGCCTCAGTTTCTTATCTTTAAAATGGCAATAATCGCATTAGCCTTAGCTACCTCACAGGATTTAGATCAAACTAAATAACGTATGTGAACACGCTTTTTAACTGAACCAGGAATGCTAATGCTTCATACTATAAAGTCTCATCGGGGGGCTCTTCCTTCCGTTGATGCAGTCAGCTTCCTCCATGCTTCCTCATCTTGTATAATTCTTATTTATTCCCATAGATCCACCTAATGTCAACGTTGGAGGCCTTCCATGCGTTCATTTTTAGATTTTGTGGGTTCCAGTCCCTCACCCCATTTTCCCATCATCCATTTCCCTGATGATACCCTTTAGGCCCCTTCTTGTTGATTGGCTATCATTGTAAATGACACTAAGGCCTACTTGCAGACGCCATGTGTTTCTCTGTTGGTTTTGGGTCATCTACAACTGTGATTCTTAAGAAATTACAGTGTCCCAAGATTCACAACCAGACAGCATGGCTGGGGGAACGTTTGGGGGGAGGGAATTAAAGATAGACTTTCGTTCTGGGGAGCACATTGAGATCGTTAAAAGCAGTTTCCCCAGTGCAATCCAGCCAGCTTTCTTCCTTCGGTTCAAATCTGAGCCTGATTCATTGTCCCATCTACTCCACTTGTCCCGGATGTATGCTGTGATTTGCTAAAAATTACACCAGTTCTACTTAGCCCCGGAGAGCAGAACCAGCAGCAGTGAGTAGAAGGGGCGTGTTTAGGCTTGACATGAGGGGAAAACTTCCTAAAAATTAGAGCCATCCAAGACTAAAATGTGCCCGTTCAGGATTAATCACATCTGCGCCCTCCCACCCCCGAAGTCTTCACTCAGAGAGTGAATGGTCACTCAGGTGTTTCATACAAGGGTATTCTTGTTCAATGACAAGTGGGACTTGGTGGTCCCTGAACTTCTGTGATTCTGCCAACTTCTTTTGAGTAATCGTGGATGAAAGTCCCGCGGTCTTTTATGACTTGATATAATAAACATAATGTCATCCGCAGTCAGAAACATCTGGAGAATATCACTTATGTATACAGGATCATCCCTTTTCATTTTAGACCTTGAGCAAGATCTCCTCCATGACAGTGGCAGACACCTGTTTTATCCTTCACTTGACAATTATAAGGTCATTGAAAAGAATTCTCTCTGGGGTTACATTTTTCAAGTAATCTTAGGTGATATTAACACATGTATGAGAGATTTTCTGTGGCATTATAAAGCCAAATGATTTTTTTTTTTAATCAACAAACAGTATATACAGTGGAATCTTGTATTCTCAAACAACTATGTGACTATAAAGATGTGGTCCACTGTAGATAATGTTTAAGAAACCTGCCTGTTCCATTTTCATCAAGGATACCTTTGCGGTGTGCGTAGGTCTTTTTCATAAAGATTGTATCCGGAAGAGAAGATAGGCACGTCAGTCTATAATGGATGATGTTCTCAATCACCTTTTAAAAAATAATAATGTTATTCACCTTTTTACTACTCCTCCTCTCTCAGTGATGATTTGGAGGTGGTGGATTTCCATGGATTTCTCCAACGTCCATTTTCTAGTCTGTCCATCCTTCCCAGTTCATCTTCTCAAGAACCATCTTAGCTTCCTCAGAGTATAGTCTGAGGGGTTAGGGTCCAAATTCTGTGGTTTGGCCATTAGTAATGATGAATATTGATTGGCGCAACAACGATGACAAGTTTGTTCCATTTTCTGTTTGTCGTACTGCATTTTCACCTCTCAGTCTTCTCCAGGTGATACAGCCCAGTCGGGTTTTGGATTAAGCTTTCTGTACGTTGTTTTTGCTTCTGTTGCTTTTCCTTGTTTTATGAGATTCTGCTGCTTGCAATCATTGGCCAGTTGTCCTCCATACATAATACACAAATGTCTTTTGCAGATGAGTTTGTATTCTAAACTATTGTTGCTCTTGGCTGGTATTTCTTCCATCTTGGCGGGAAGACCTAGTGATTGCTGGCTAAACATGATTTCTGGCCCCCTCATTGAGGCAAATGCTTCATTTGTGTCCAGTCTTTGCAGAAAATGGTGATAACCAAGTTCAGTGGCATTGCCTCTTTCTCTTTGATGTTTTCACATTAATGACACTGGGCTGAGGTTGTTGCCGTATCTTCTCGGCTTTTACCCTCCAATTTGATGTTGATTGTGACCTTTGCAGAGGTCTCACTGCACACAAGAAGCTGAGGCTAGTGAGACTCTGGCAGTGATAACCAGCCGTTGTTAATGTGGTTGGTTCCATTTTTGTGAAGTTGTTGAGTGTTCACCTGCTCCATCACTTTCCAGCTGTCTTCTAAAAGAAAACGTTCTTGATATATAAGCATGAGGCTTATGAATGGTCCAACATAAGCCTTTGGCCTCTTCCGTCTCTTGAACCTGAGTCATGTTTCTCTCCCTCCTCTCAGAGAGGCTCCTCTGGCCTACCCTCCCAAGTACAAGAGTTGTGCATGTGTTCAGTTTGGGAAATATTGTCAGGTACAGATAGCAGCACCTGAGCCGCACTTATCTCTGCGGTGGCTTCTTGTTATCGTTGTTGCTATTCATGTTCATCATGAGCACAGGCTAAAAGGCAGAGGTGACTGTCCTGTGAAATGACATTTCTTGTGGCCTTGAGGAACTCAAGGACACCTACTCTGCCAAATCCTCTGCTTCCCTATCCAAACAAAACACGTAGACCTTCCTTTCCTTTAGTTGTACTTCCTTTTGCCCTCTTGTTTCATCTGTCCACAAGAAGGTCAATATTGATGTACTACAGTTCTTCCAGCAGTATGTACGTTGATTTGTCTTAGGGCAAAGATCTCACATGTAGGGTAACTACAGAAAAAAATTAACATTTGTAGACAGTTTACAAATTGTATGGTTCTTAGCACCCTCTCCCGTATTTATCTCCATTCTGCCAACTGTCACTACAGAAATAGAGGAGACTGCCTAGGAATGGGAGTCATTTTTTACTTTTGTTTTATGGGCCTCTAATGGCCAGAGGAATTACTCATAATGAGCCTCTTCTCACTAAGCTGTTGGACAGTCAGTCCACGAGCAGAATCAGTTCAGACACCAGACCTTACCTTTCCTCTCTCCTCCAGCATAATAAAACTTGCCAAAGCTTATTTGTTCTCTGCTGAGTTGGCCTTTGCAAACTTAGAATCCCCTGCCTGCCCAAATAAGATGTTGGAATGAGACTTCATGGAGCTCACTGAAATATAAATGCCGGTCATTATTTCACTTCTCCAAATGAGATTGTACCAGATATACTTAATTATATATAAAGAAATTGCATCTAGAAGAGAGGCTCTTAACCTTCTTTTCTGATTACTGTATTTCAATATAATTAGTTTCCTTTATAATCCTGTGTATTTTATTTTATACATTTAAAAGCATTATGGCTTCACCAGAACGCCATACAAAAAAAAGAAAAAAGACAAATACTCGCCTAGAGACGATATGGTGATCTGACTTCTTATTGCATCCGAAGATTAGCCAGTCCATGGCAAAATGCAGTAGTCTCTATTTTCCCTCTTAGAGGTATAGATGGTTTATGTTTTACTTTAGCCTAGCTCACACCAAACTCTAGGTAGAGAGAAAGGGCATGCTTTTTTCTCATGTGTTTCTTTTTAGTGGTAAGGATCATCTTTAGTATTTAAATGGGAAATATCAGAGAAAGCTATTCCTTGAGCCCAACTCATGCTGAGGACAAAGACTGTGGCAAGCAATGCTTTGGATCTTAGGGGAAGAATGAAGACTGTTATACAGTTCCTTTTCTTAATTTTTCTTGTTTTCCTTGAAAGCCCATTCTGATATTTCCTGGTTGGTCAGTTGGTTAGTTGGTTGCAGACTGAACATTCA
Source organism: Pseudochirops corinnae (assembly GCA_028646515.1). Lineage (NCBI taxonomy): Eukaryota > Metazoa > Chordata > Mammalia > Diprotodontia > Pseudocheiridae > Pseudochirops > Pseudochirops corinnae. The sequence continues at coordinate 291,245,844 of CM053588.1, forward strand.
ACTTCTGGGTATGCTTTATTTGATACTTTAGTGGTTCTATCTCATGCTGCTGATGAAACAGATGAACTTTAAGTAAGACAAGACTTTAGCTTCCTTCTTGTCAATTCTTCCCTCCCTTTCCTCTCTCCCATCCACTTTCTCCCTTGTCTTCACATCTAGTTAATGTGAATTTGTGGATTGTGGTCTTTCAAGATTGCCACTTTGGGAGAGGAAAGTTCATCCAGCAATACCTGTGCTGGATAGTGGAGAAAGGGCTGAACTAGGATTTATTTAGGAAATCTGGTTTCAGACATTTTTCCGGCCGACTTCTTTGGGTAATTATGGATCTCTTTGAAGAGGTCCTGCAGTGTTTATGGCTGGATGTAATAAACCTAATATTAACTATGAAAAAGCTCACATGTATGTATCACTCCGAGGCTTGCAAAGCACTTTTCCTACATTATCTCATTTGAGCCTCAAAACAACCTTGTGCAATGGGTGTCATTATCTCCATTTTTCAAGGGAGGAAATCAAGGCTCGGAGAGGTTAATCGATTTTCCTACAGTTTCACAGCTAATGTGTTTCAAATGGAATTCTCATCCGTGTCTTCCTAACACCACATCCAGCACCCTCTCAGTTGGATCACACTGCCTTCATCTAGCTCTCTGTGTCACCTTAGGCAAGTCGTTACGTCTTTTAGTATCTCTTTCCTCATCTGTAAAAGCAAGAGGATTGACGTAGGTACCTTCTAAAGTCTTTTCCAGCTCTGAAATCCTACTTCTTTTTTATCGAAACCCAATATTGTCACTACTCATAAATTACTGAAGTAGTCAACAAGTCGGTGCTTTGTGAAAACAAAGAACCTGATGGCTCCCTCCTAATAGGAATCCCTGCGCACGTAAAATGTTAAATACCTTGTATACCCTTTGTTGTGAGAAGGAAATGATTTGCGAGGTTCTAGTCAGTAGGAAATAAGCTGCTGCTCTGTTTTCCTGAAGGACTCCTCATACAAAACGCATGGCTTATTAAATTCACCACACACAAGAAAAGAAGGTCTATCTTCCGATGTTCCGATAGCAGTACGGAAAGTGAGTTGAGAGAACTACGTGTACTCCCTAGTGTCAAATCTAAACTAAGGCAGTCTCTGTTGGATTGGTTGGATTCATTCTAAGGAAGCAAAGTTTTGTGTCTATAGAAATCAGACTCTCAGGTCAGTCTTTCCAATTGTTCTTTGAACTCCTTTCTCTGCAGCCCTGTGGCACTCAGTGACAGCAAAGTTAATTTGAACTAACATACAAGATCGCTTTTTGTGAAAATTACAGTATTTGTGTACACTGCCAGATTGTTTCTGCCAAGTGTGCAGAAATTTTCCAGATACATAAAATGGGCTAAATCCTCACTCCCACCTAGTAAAAATATCATCTGTGTTTACAGGTGTTGATAAATAAGTCAATTTGTAGCTTTCATGTAAGCCTAAAATACATAAAGTTGTCCACCAAGAGTCACAAACCAAAATATTCAGTAATCCACATATACAACATTCACACAAACATAGATAATTACGCAGCATGTCAGGCCAAAGACTTTTCTCGGCCTGTGCCCAAAGATGTGTTGATGATGCCAGGCAGTTAGGCATACTGTTTATTCTTTCGGCCTGTGTTTATGGAACAGCTGTGTATTGGCAGTTGGGACAGCTTCCTTTTCTCCTCTCAGATATGTAAAAGAACTGAAAATAACATTCTTACCTTCCAGGAACTTGTGGTCTAATTAGGAAGATGTGGACAGTTGAAACTGCATTACGTATGTTGATGGTGTTAGGAGTGACCCACTCAGGGCAAGGTCTTTGCAGTGGTCTCCCCCATGTGCGACAGAAAGCTCAGCCATTTTTGGTGCACCATAACTAAAAACAGTTTCATGGTGAGGATACGTTTGTCCAGAGAAAACATGACTTGTAGGCAGGATCTAGGATTTTCTAGGACTGTAGAATCAGGTCTGGCATGCCAAAGCCCAGCTTTGCTCCTGAGGGCTAGTAAAGGATAGGTAGCTGTCCAACAGTTGTTTTTGCTGAACTGGATTCTGTATTCATAATCCAGACCCTAGGTGTAGACAGAGTTGGTGTAGACAGAGTTGCCAGATGACAGATTTTTTCCTCATCTCTCCCCTTCCACCTCCCTTTTCTATCTTTTTTCTCCTCTTCTGGCTTGCCCTCTTCTTCCCCTCCATTCTTCCTGTGCTTATTGCCCTTAGCCCTTATACCCTGTCCAAACTTGCTTTCAGGAAAGATTCATAAATTCATGGATCTTCATGTACAAATGACTGATAGCATTTTGCTATATGTTTTAAAAGGGAATAAAATTAAATCAAAATAATGAATGCCTAGTTGTGGAAATTCAGGGGAAAAAAAGCCTATTCTGGGAATCAAGGAACCCTTCCTTAGAACCCTCAAAACGCAGCCTTGCCTGCATGTTTGGGTCATATTGGCTAATCCATACCTAGTACAGCTATTCTGGAAGCTCTGAAGCCTAAAAGCAATTGGAGATGCCTGGAAAATGCCATAAAATTTTCATAGTTTCTAATCCTGCAAAGTGATTTCATTTGCCAAAAAACCTGTCCCCCTCTGAATTAAATTATTTCTCTCCTTCCCCTATGCCATACTGTCCCACCCCAAAGAAAAGAGAAACTGTCCTTTTAAAGACTTGAAAACCACGTGTTAAGGAAGCTCTGAAATAACCCCAACCCCCACCGATTAAGATCAATCACTTCTTTGACCTACATATATGGTACTAAAAATCCAATCCTTTTATCTAAATAGATAAAACGATTTTCAAAATCATAGGCCTAGAAGGGACCTTGAAAGAGGTCGTCTGTTCAGCCACCTATTCCATCTGCTGAAAGGCAGTGCTTAATGAAATATCAATGGAGTCCACTTGTGAAACTAAGTGTAATACGTGCCATCTGTTTTTATTAGTCCTGTTTCTGTCCTTGTACAGATATGATCTAAGCTGACTAATTCACAGGGCACTGCCTTTTCTTGTCTGTGTCATTGCTGAGATGTAACCACTTTGGTTTACAGTCCTAGTTTCATGCTCCCCTTTTCTCTCCCCAACATCTTGAACTCCTCTCCTGTTTCCTTCAGAAGGCACAAAAAGCCTCTGCTGTCCCTCGGAGTTGGAGCCAGCCAAGTGTGAGGGATGGAAATATGGGTGACAGCATAAAAGAGGAGACTGATAGTATTATAGTGATCAAGGCTCAGGATTTAAAGTCAAAAGACTTCAATCTGAATCCTAGCTCGACCACTTAATTCTTGTGTGTCCTTCACCTCTCTGGGCCTCAGTGACCGCCTTTAAATTGGACTCAGTGGCCTTCAGAGTCCCTTCTAGCTCTGAGTCCATGATGCTATAAGACAGTAGGAATCCAACCTGCAGGAAAAAAAAATAGATCAAAGTATGGAAAGGGGAGTTAATCAGTCATTGCACCCGACTCCCACCACAGAAGAGTGGTCAATCTGGAGCATAGTCATGGACTCAGGGGCTCACCTTCTGCCGCTTTGCAAAGCCCTCCTGGCCAGCCCGAGTCAGGCAGTGGTTAGGATACATTGAGAAGCCTGCAGGAAGCAGGTCTGAAAATAGAAAGACAACACTTCTAAGTGGTAAGATGACTAAATTCACTGTTGTGCCCTTGCCATCTTGCCCTTGCTACGTGAGGTCAGAGAACACTAATATTTTATACAGTCTCAGACACCAAACTCAGCAGAAGAGACTGCAGGATAATCTTCACTGAAATAACTCGGTGTTCTAACACTGAATCTCCCAGCCACCATGGCCTCGAAGCAGCTGTTAGAAGCACCTTGGCTCTCTCAGGCTTCCCTCTTGATGTCAACATTTCCCTTCTTAACTTAACTCTTCTCTTCACTTAACAGTTTTGCTTTTTCAAGGCAGTATGGTGCAGTGGGAAGAGCCCTGGATATGGAGTCAGAGAACTAGGTTCAAATCCCAGCACCTACTCAGTGCCTTTGTGACCCTGGGCAAATCACTTACCCTTCAGTTTCTTTCTTCCTTCCTTTCTTCCTTCCCTCCTTCTTTCCTTCCTTCTTTCTTTCTTTCTTATAAGGAGGTTGCACTAGATAGATGATCTTTAAAGTCTCTTTTTTGCTTTAAATCTTAAGGAGAGTTCTGTAGATACTTGTCAGATCCGTCACTCACTTTGCAGTTCTGGCAGCTGCCACCAGGTGAACAATAATGCTGGTTAAGAGGGTTCAGACCCAAATGATAAGCTTTCCTCCAGCGTGGATTCAGCAATTATTTCCTTTTCTCTAAAAATGCACTTTTTTAAAAAGTTAAAGTAGAATAAATTGTTTAAACACTAAGAAATCTGCAAAGTGAAAACCCTCTTTAGAGCAAGATTGAGCCACCTTTCTCCAGCTTGCTGCTGTGCTTGCCTTCAGCTTCAGCACCACTTATTCACTATTCAGTCATTCGGTCTTTCTCCTAGGCCTAAGTTAGGACTCTCACTCTCACATCTTAGGTTGAGTGAGCAGTCCTCTCAGCTGCTCAAACAGTAGTGATTTTGAGCTTCGTGTAATTTTGCATCAAAAGGCTCTTGAAGGCCAGCCTTTAATTCTTCTCTGTGGCTTTGACTAAGGACTTTAACCTTTCAGGGCCCCAGCAATAAAATAAGAGGGTTGGGGTGGGTGATCTTTGTGTTCCTTCCAGCACAAAATCTGTGATCTTATGAACTAACTGACCTTATCCCTGCTCAGTAACTGGAGGGTAGCAACAACTCCGTGTCCTCCAAGATCAGAGGAGGAAAGCCCCTCCGTACCTGATCCTCTTCTGCCAATGAAAACACAATGAGAGTGCAGTCATATGCAGAATCCAGTGACCCTCTAACTATTGTCCCCGTTAGGAAAAGGTTATTCTTGGCAGTGATGTTATTTCACTCACTCTGCCCCCTCTCTCTTTAATATTGAATTCCTTTTCATATCAACCTGTCAGTTTCTATGGATTTTTTAAAACTAGGTTTTCTGCTAACGCAAACTGCCTTTTGTGTGTGAAGGAACTCTGCCTTATTTTCTTTCTGAACATTTTAAAACTCAGTTTGACCATTACGAAGGGTGGATTCCCTCCATCCACCCAACTGTTTGTTAGAGAGTAGTTTTCTCACAATCTCATAACCATTATTCTATTCTAGGTGGGCAGCAGATAATTAAAAGGGGCTTAAGAAAGGGAGAGGAAGCTAGCTCAGCCCATAAATCAATGTCTATACCACCAGATGGCCTTTGGGGATACTATGGTTCATGTGTAATGTGGACTCCAACCCTATCTGAGAAATGTTGTGCTAATCCCCACTCACATCCCCTCTGGGTTCTTAAAGTTCCTCTTTAGCCCTGCTAATTCTACTGTCAAAGCATGTGTTTTGTAGTGTGTAAAATGCCATGTGACACTTTAAAGAGAGGGAAGGACGTTCAGTTCCTCTGGCTGCTTTTGGAGATAGCAAATTTGCTGGTACCCGGCCAAGTCCATGAAGGTCAGATAAGGAAACTGTAGATAGAAATTACAAGAAGGTAGATGTATATGGACCCTCTAGAATAGGGGTTTTTCACCTTTCTTGGGTCCCAGACCCCTTGGGCACTCTGGTGAAGCCTACAGACCCCTTCTTAGAATGATGTTTTTAAACGTATAAAATTGAATTACAAAAGAGCACAATTATATTGAAATCCATTATCAAGATTTTTTTTAAGTTCATTAATCCTGGGTTAACAACTGGCCCAGAAGGTCTGGGAGACTTAGCAGAAATAAGTCTTATAAAAACAGAGGCCAAGGACCAAAACAGCTGTTGTCTGCTAGAAAAGAGGCTGAGGAGGCAGCACATTGTGGTGAACACTGACTCTGGAGTTACTTACTACCTGTATGAGCTTGGACAAGACTGAACTAGGTGACCTTCCATTGCTCGCCCTTTCATTATTCTGCAGCGGAAGGGTCTGACTCCAGGAACCTTTGGAGTTCACTAATATAAAAGCTGGACGCTTCAGCAAGTAACCTTTGTATGTAAATATGAAGCTAATCATAAAGCTGGATGGGCTCTTGCAAAGATCTTCCAAGGAAACATGAGATGGATAAGAAGCCGGCCTTGGAGTCAGGAAGTCATGGGTTCATATCCTGCCTCTGACACAAGCGGTGTGGACAAGTCCCCTAACCTCTCTGAACCTGCCTTCTCACTTGTAGGTGGCCTCTAAAGTCCCCTCCAGCTCTGAATGACCTCGTGAAAATCATCAGATTCAGCCTCTTGCTTCCAAGAGCATTGATACCAACACTAGACGGTTGAGATTCTGTCATCTTCCTGTCATCTATTTGGGTCACATCCCTTGAGAGTTAGGAAGTTCTTCCATCTGGGGAGAGAACAAGTAGGAAAATGGACCAAGCCAAGGCAGATAGATGTCCCCAGAACAAGTGATAAAAATGTGCTGGGGAAGGAGGAGAAGGAACCCCTCCTGTGACCAGCCACTTGGTCTTAGGAAGTAATCTTAGCTGTGAAATGGCCTGTGGCAAAAGTAGCTAAGAGAAACAGCTGGTGTAGTGATAACCAGACCACCCTTGGAGCCGTTTGACCTTAGTTCAGACCCCAGCCAGGAGCACTAGCTGTGTGACCATGGGCTAGTCAGATGAAGATTAATAATAATTGTGTGCTGCCTTCACAGCTGCAGACTTCACAGGGAAGCACTTTATAAATGGGAAGGTGTTAGGTGAATATGAATGACTATCCTAAGAACTTTGAGATAAGATTTTCTGTGTTTGTGCCTTGTCTTCCCAGGCACCTGTTCACCCTATCCCTCAAGCTGACATAATAAATGTTCTTCACCTCTTTGGAAAATCAGGTCTTCTCTACATGGCTACCATACTGATCCAGAACACATCTTTTATTCAGAAGTTCAAAGAACAGTCAAGCAAACACCCTGTCTTCCACCCCAGTCTCTGTGTTGTTTTTCAGTCGTGTCCAACTTTTTATGACCCCATTTGTTTTCTTAGCAAAGGTACTGGAGTGGTTTGCCATTTCCTTCTCCAGCTCATTTTACAGATAAGGAAACTGAGGCAAACAGGGTTAAGTGCCTAGTCCAGGGTCATACAGCTAGTAAATGTATGAGGCTGGATTTAATCTCACAAAGATGAATCTTCTTGGCTGCAGGCCCCATGCTCTATCCACTCACTACCCAGCTGCCCACCCCGACCTCTAGCCAAAAGTAATCCTTTCAGGTTGTCAGCTGGGCGGGCACTGTTCACATTATTTGGTTATACTACATACCAGGATGATTGGTTCGCTTTACAATCCTTAGACAGCAAGAAACTTTACATGATGCAGTAGAATGACAGAATTTTTTCAGACGTAAAGGGGCCTTAAGACATTGAGTCCTACTGCCGCATTTTGTAGATGAAGAAACTGTAACCTAGAAATTTGAAGTGATTTCCCAAAATCTTGTAGGCAAGTTAATGGCAGAATCTGGAGTGGAACCTGGGACTTCTGACTTCTGGTTGATGTAATTTTGCACTTAGTGGGTGGGCAGAATTCCAGCAACTTCAGCCTTCTAGGGCCAGTCATGAAGATGGAAGCTGGCCAAAGAAACTCTAATTCAAGGAGAATAACTCTTCTCCCCAGCCCGGGCTCCTTATTCTACTACCTCTGTTCTCAGAGGCACACAATATATTTGATTGATATATATATGACACTTGTTTATCTGGTGTTTGCTAGAGACCCTCAGTTCTGTACTACTTTACAATTCATCTAAAAAATAATCCGTTTTTGTTGCTCTTGTTTGGGGGGTTTAGTTGGGGTTTGTTATTTTGTTTTTTTGTGGCCTACAAGCTCAGTATGAGTAAACAGTTGTAGTATGGTAGCCAAAAACAGGCTAGTGTAATCTTAGACAGCTTTATGAGAATCACACCTTGCAGGACTTGGCAGTTCACAGTTCCATCTGTTCCACTCTGGTCAGACCACAGCTGGAATGTTGTGTTCGGTTTTGTGTTCACATTCTTGGAAGGACTTTGGCCAAAGGGGACAACCAGCTTAGCCATGGGCCTTGAGATGGTGCCGTATGAGGTTCAGCCTTCAGAAGGACAGGTGATGGATGATGTTTAAACTGTAGGGTTGCTTAGACTTGTCTTGCTTGGCCCTAGAGAGCAGAACTAGAAGTGATGGGTAGAATATGGGAAGAAGTGGATGTGGGTTTGATATAAGTAAAAACTTACCGAGCAATTAGAGCTATCAAAGGTGGAATGACCTGCTTCCAGGAGTCTGAATTCAACCAGCTGGAAGTCTTAAAGGCCAAATGCCCTGCTTGTCAGGTATGTAGACAGCAGTGAGCTGGGAGGTGAAATTCTTGCTCTGGTATGGTTTGGTTTGGATTCAATGACTCCCTGAAGCTCCTTCCAGCACTGGGAGGCCGACCTTCAAGACTAGCTCTAGGACAGTGAGCTCAGAAGGGTTTTAAAAAGAGACTGAACAGAAGCAGGCTCTAAGAGTTACAGCCACGCACCAGAAGAGAGACGGCGCTTGACAAATAGTGTTGGATTGGTATTCATAGCTGTGAAAACACGGTTTCGATAGTAACTCACTTCCATGGCCCTTTGTGGGCAAGAGTTTTCTTTCCCCTCTGAAAAGCAAAGCTGTATCGGTAATAAGAACGATGATAATTTCACCTCGACTTTCAGGTTTGTGAAGCACTCTACACATAGTATCTCATTTGAGCCTCACCGCAACCCTGGGAAGTAGGTGCTACTGTTCACCCCCATTTTACAGATGAAACTGGGGCTCAGGGAGACTAAGTGACTTGTCTGCAGTTTCGTGGCTGATAAACCAGGACTGAGACACAGGCTTGGAATTCCAAGTCCAGTGTTCTTTGCTGCCTCCTCCAAGCATGCCCTGTCATTGCTCCTCTGGGCCTTGCCCTTTGGGGTTAGCTTTCCCCGCACACATTTTTTTCCTCTGCTCTCTGGTCCCAGAGGAAGCATTATTACCTGTTAGAGCCAATTTGGTCCCAAGTAAATTGGCTTTTTAGCCACTACCTTGCTCAGCAACTCATCTGGTATGTCCCTAGTGCTGGCCCTAGGAGCCCAGCTTTCTTTGTGGCCCTTGCTCTTGGGTCTTGTTGCTCCTAGGTCATTCACCCATCACTATATGGTGGGTCATCACTCTCCCCATCTTTAGCCTCCTTCTCTGACACTCACAGTACATATGTGCACATGAGAGGACAATCACCAACTTCACTGGACCATTCCCATTGTTTTCTCCACATGGCATTTCGGATGGCCCTACAGTGTAGTAGAGAGCAAGCTGCCTTCAGAATCAATAAAGCTGGGGATCAAATCCCACTCCAGACATCTGCTAGCCACATGGCCTTGGACAAGTCACTAAATCTCTCCCCAGCACCTCTCCATCTGCAGGGCAGCTGCCATCTATATGGCTATAGGGAAGAGCTCTTCACTCAGCTCCCTAAACTGATGAAAATCATAGGTGTGGTCCCAAGAAAAAGCACCATTTAAATAAAATACCTAAGAATATTAAGAGTAAATAGAGTGGTAGAGTTAGAAGAGACCTCAGAGGTCATCCCATTGAACCCCTCTCACTTCATTTTAAAGAGGAGGAGAGGTGAAGCCATTTGTCTAAATTCAGAGATGGCGTCAGTGGACATTTTAACAGAGAAGCCTTTGCCTCTGGTTCTAAGGAGCTGGGAGTTGGGGAGAACTGAGGTCACATTATCTCCTCCCCTCTAGTTCTCAGGCACTTTGGGGGATTTGAACCAGTGTTGGGAGAAAAGGCTTCGATTAAAGAAGAGAGTTTAGTTGGATGTCAGAGTGAGTTTCTGGGCTGTTATGGGCTACAAAGAGAGGTGGTTTTTCCCTGCCCTTGGATTCTTCAGTAAATGCATAATTAGCCAGCTTTCCTGCACAGCAGACACACTCACCTGTCTGGGAGGGATAGCCCAGATGGCCTCTGAAAACTCTATCCCAGTTCTAGGGTGCCGTGATTTGACTTTCCTGCACCCCAGTTTCCTCATTTGGAACATGAGAGGATTGAACTAGATAACTTCTGAGGTTCCTTGAAACTAAATCCATCAATGATCCTGTGATTCCATCTTACAGCAAGGAATACAGTGAAAGCACATGAGCCACCATAAGCTGGCAGGCTGCCCGCTTCCGTCACCATTGCCATCTCCCCTTACCCCATAATACGTATTTCATTTTACGCTTTTTCCAGTGCTCAGAACCTAGAGCAAATGATGCGCACACGTTCCCAGTAGCAGGACAAACTAAATGGTTTTGGACATCTCTGCTGGTTGAAAAAGGGAGGTGGGGTTAAGAGAGGACTAAAACCATGTTCTAGGCTGTGGGGGTACCCTGGACATATTTGTGCACATCCTTGTCCCCAATATGGATATCTGTCTTCTCCATGCACCTATGAACATTTTAGCTATTACTATAGATGAACACATTCTTTTTTTGAAAGTGTTTGTGTGTTTTTAAACAGTCCTTACCCTGTAAAGATTATTAAATTTTACTAAAAAAATTTGAATTTTACTTTTGTAATTTTTTGGTAATTTTATAGATTTTTATTTTATGGCCAGTTTTGTATGGAGCTATGGAAATGTTCTGTATTTTTTTTCTTTTTAATGATAGCAGTAAACCTTAACTGTCAGCATCTATAAACATGATTCATATACAGTTAAGTTTCCTTTGTATTAGGGATTTTTAAAAGCAATTGTGTTTCTTACGTGGTGCTTCCCTCCTTCAAAAAGCTACTCTGTTTTACATGTTGTGAATGCTGAAGATTAGGAAAAATAAAAGATGAACTTAAAACCTCTGTGGTGTAACATCCTCAAAATGCTAATGTGTGTGTATGGCTTTGGGAAAGGAGTAATTCAGTGTTTAATGGTTTAGAACTTCCAGCACAGACGGGCAGTTTGGGTCATTACTCACAGTGGTTGAGTTTCTGAACAAACCAACCATTTCTTTTGGGGATCTTTGATTCAGTCAGGAAATAAGGTTACGTTGATGTTGTCATCACTGCACTTGTGGTGTTGCGTATGACCTACTGAAAACGCATGCAGTGATGTGGCCCCACGTTGGGCTTTGTTGTTGCTGTTTTCCAGAAATCAAAGGCTAAATGGCATCTGGGAGGGAAAACAGAACTCCTGCAGGGCATACCCTGAGCCTCCTGTATCTCTCTATTCCCCACAGTGCCTGGCACGTAGTGGGCAAGCCGTAAATATTGCTTGAGTGAGTATTGAATGAGCTTCCGGTGTCTCTGCCCTTTCAAGTGTCACCCATGCTGAGCACAGCCTTACTGCCATTAATTCTGCGATAGGACACTGACAGAGTAGCTCTAGGGATCCTACTTAAGGAAGAAGGGTGGCTGGGAAAGGGTACTGAGAGAATCCAGACCTGACCTCTTTCCTTTCATTTGTTTTCATCAGTTCCCACAGACAATGCTCCCTGGATAAAGATGGGTATAACAAAGCCCCTTTAATTCTTTGTTTTGAAGTCTTGTCTGGTTAGAGATTCTTGGAGTGTTAGAGTTCAAAGGGGCTGTATCTGCTCCAGTGTACCTCGATTTACAGATGTACCTCTGCTCCAGTGTACAGTACAGTGTACCTCTGCTCCAGTGTACCTCGATTTACAGATGAAGAAACTGGCCCACAGAGAGGAAAAGTCTTGCCTTGTTTATGTGACTACTAAGCAGCAGAGCCGAAACTCGACCCCAGACCCCTTGTCTGGTGTGGAAGAGAAGGGAAAGGTGAAGAAAGGGAAGGCTGAATAGGCCCAGATATCATACTTCACCTGTTTACCATTTTTACCCAAGTCTTCCCCGCCCCGTGCTGGGAGAAGCCAATTACGCATCTTCCCTGGCTAAGGCCAACATGCCATGAAGCAGAGTTAGGGGGGTCTGTAAGCAGTCACATTAAACTGGCAGCTACAGGAACCAAGCTCTTCTAGCAAACTCTCGTAGTATAGAAATCCCTGCCAAAAGCTTCAGGGGCACTGAGGTCACTGATTGGCTGAAGCAAGAAAGGTCTGCAAACAGGCTTGTCGAATTAAAGAAGAAAAGGGGGCACTGGGGGCATGGAGATGAGGGAGAGAGAGGAGGAAGATGTGGAGGAAGAAAAAGATTCTCAGATATTGGATAATGAGTATTGCGTTACTTCAGATATGAAAGATTTTACTTTTGTATTTTAGCAAGCTGACATCTCCAAAATAAACTTCATGCACAATTTACCGTGCTGGATAATTCATTCCTCAAAGGAATGTACAGCATTGTCAGCAATTTTGTCAAGAGATGCTGTACTTAAGTTCAAGATCGTATTTGTTAATCTACTTGCACTCGTTAGTAACACAGATTCCTAAAACAAACTCATTAACCCCCACAGTGCCTCGCAGGCTCTTAGTAAATGTTTATTGAATGAATGAAATACAGCTTTTTCACAGAAAATCTTACTGCGTCGTACCAGTTTGGAGTTGGTGTAGGGCTGCCTGTGAGTGGCCTGCTGATACACAGACAGGCACAGCACAGTGGTCAGCAAGAGGAACCTTGCCCAGCCTAAAACAGAGGGACCATGCTTGCTGTTACGTCCGGACACCACCTACCTCAGTCCAGGTGTGCTGGCTTTCCGCTTCCCTCACAGAATTACGAAATAGAAGAGTTAGAAGGAATCTTTCAGATCCTTCACTGTCATGAATCCTTTTAACAATCTAGTAATGCCTATGGACCCTTCTCAGAATAATAATTTTAAAATAAAATACATAGGATTACAAAGGAAACCATTTCACTTGAAGTACATTTATTAAAAATAAAAAGATTTTTTTTAAGTTCAGACCCCAGATTCAAGTCTAACCTCCTCTTTTTGCTGATTAAGAAAATTGAGCCCTTGCACAAGGTCACAGAGACAGTAACAGAAGGAGGTAGAACCCAGGCTGACAAACTGACTGCTCTTTCCACTATACCATAACTGCTTTGCTTACTGACGTTTACCAAAGGGGAAGATGTGCAATCCTCCTATCAGAAAAACAAGGCGACCTGGAGACGAGAATAGCAACTCACATTTCCATAAAGCTTTAAAGTTTCCAATGCATTTTTCTTCCAATAACCCAGTAGTACATTTATTATCCACATTTTATAGAAGGAAAAAACCCATCTTAGCCTCAGAGCTAATATAACAGGAAAGTTAGATTGGAGCCCACTTTGTGGAGCTCACATGGAAATGGGCTTGCAGGGACCACCCCACGGGTCATACATGATACTGAGCTTGTCCCCTGGCCACTTCCAGAAAGGCATCTACTTTGGCCTCTTGTGCAACCAGAGAATTCTGGATGATCTTCATGTGCTGGACAACGTTGGAAACTCTAAAACCCCAACCCAAATCTCAGTGGAGTCAACATGTCATTTTTAGTATACGTGTACAACACCAAAAGTTATGCCACCAGCTTTATACCTTTATGGTGTTTAGGTGAGAACCATGCATGCCTGTGGATGTGTGCTTTAGAGGCTGACAGGATGGAAATGATGAAAATACAGCTATCAGATTCTTTGGTTGAGAAGCCTACCAACTGGCCATGACTTCAGCCGAGAAGAATTCTCACCGAAACAAACAACAAAAAAAAGGGGAGGTAGTGTGGTGTCATGGATGATAAGAACTTACTTACAAACACTGAACTTACAGTCAGGAAGACCTAGGTTCAAATCTTACCCCACATAACTTATTCTAGACAAGCCCCTTGCCTTCTCTGGGACTCAGTTTCCTCATCTGGAAAATGGAGTTGAATTTGCTGGCCTCTAAGCTTCCTTCCAACTCTCAGTCAGTGATCCTATAAATAACAGTATGATATCTGAGACCACTGTGGAGATCTCCAAGGAGACCAAGTTCTGTTGAGAAAGGTTGGTGTTCAAGGCATACGCAAGTTAGACCAATTGATACACAATTCTTTTATGGACTGGGCAAACTGCTTACAGAATGGCCCCAGAAAGTAAGGGGCTTGGGGTCTGAAAAACCAATTCATCACAACTACTTATTGCCCATAGGACAGTCACTGGGATTTTCTGATGAATGAGTAGAAAGAAGTGATTGACACTAACCACAGTGAACTGAACCAGAGACCACACAAATTAGATGAATATTAACTGGCTCTGAATCTCATTTCCAGTGGAGACATTGGGGTACCACTACCTCAAAACTTTGCCTCTATCTGAGGAAAACCCCAGTACAGACAGGAGAAAGGATGAACCTACAGGCAGCTCCTCTCTTGCTTGGAACTTCAGCCATAGAGACTCCTAGGGTCCGGAGACAATTTACTGAGCGCACAACGTGGACGCTCAGCCTGGCTGTTCCAAAAGTCCAGGCTTGGGTATGCGGGCACATCTAGCTATGCTGGTGAACCTGTACCATCAACCAGCCCGGGGAGAGGGGCACAGAGGCCGGTCCCGAAAGCTAAGACCAGGCTAGCCAGGGCTCAGACTGACCTGGGATTTTGCAGTGAAGTCAACAACTCTCAAGATTGACTGAGCTGCATCTGGCATGGGATTAATGGCAGATGCTCCTCTGTGCATACGCTAATTCTGCATGCCTGAGCTGTGCCCCTGCTCTGGTACCTGCTGCTGTGTCCGTTTGCCTGGGTGCTCGTGTTGCTCTGTGTCTCTGGCGTCTGTCCGTGAGCTGCAGAATGTTTGTCGTTTATTGTATACATGCCAGTGACTAGTTATGCTTGCTCCTTGTAAGTCTGTTGGTGTCCTTATACTTAGGTTGCTTTTTCTGTTTTTAATCTTTTGCTTGTATTGTTGTTCAGTTGTTTTCAGCCATGTCCAACACTCTGTGACCCCATTTGCGTTTTTCTTGGCAGAGATACTGGAGTGGTTTGCCATTTCCCTCTCCAGCTCATTTGACAGATGAGGAAACTGAGGCAAGCAGGGTTAAGTGACTTGCCCAGAGTCACACAGCTAGTATCTGAGACAAGATTTGAATTTAGGAAGAGGAATCTTCCTGATTCTAGGCCCAGCACTCTATTCACTGTGCCACCTGGCTGCTCCCTCCAATCTAATCTTCTGATAAATGAATGAGAAGGTTGGGGCATGGCGGAGAGTCAGAAGCGTGACCCAGAGAAGAATGGAGTAGTAAAAGCCCTTTCCTAACTTCTTTCCCCCTTCAGGGCTGTCCTAGATGTCCATTTTAGCTCACTGTCACCATATTAAAATAGATGAGGGAGAAGGAGCATACAGATGCTTGGTCCTGGTCCATAATCCCTGGAAATGGTCTGCCAGAGATGACTCTGTCCACAACCAAGTTCCAGTGCTTGGGAGTCCCCCCTTCCCTACCAAATGCACCCTCAGAATCCAGTCAAAACCAGCCTGGCTTCAGGCACCAAGAGATCCAAGAGCTGTTTGAGCCCTCCTTAACCTCGGAGACCTCTTCTAACTTTGGACTTATGGGAAAGTTTCTCCTCTGCCTGTCATTCAGGGAAGTAACCATGGTCCTGAAACTCATGGTCCTGTAAGGGGTATTTCAGAAATGTTGTTTTGTTGTAGGAGCGGTCATCAGTGCGTTGTTTCATTCATGTCTGACTCTCTGTGATCCATTTGGGATTTTCTTGCCATTTCCTTCTCCGGCTCATTTTTACAGATGAGGAAAGTGAGGCAAGCAGGGTTAAGTGACTTGCTGTACCGATAATGCTGCTTGCAGTTGCTGTGGAGGCGTAAGACCAATAACACCAGCCAGCACATAGGTAGGCTGCTAGCACAGGTTTTTTGATCTGCTTTTATAAAGGAAAGACAACATTTAAAGGGATCAACAATCTTACTTTAATTATAGATAAGTAGAAAGAAGTGAGTATCCAAGAAAGAATCCAGTAGACAGGGCTCCAGCTGTCTAACCAGCGTTCTCAACCTGTGGGTCGCAACCCCTTTGGGGGTCTAACGATCCTTTCACAGGGGTTGCCTAAGACCATCAGAAAACACATATTTCCCATGATCTTAAGAACCGAGACACTGCTCCTCTATCCGTCTCCAGGCAGGTCTGCCCACATGCAGATACGCCCACATACCAGTATTAAAGGGTCGTGGCATTAGGAAGGTTGAGAACCACTGATCTAAACAAAGTAATACAAGCACTTGACATGCGCCACCAGACCGGGAGAGCGCCAGTGTCTGAGTAGTCGAGGGGCTCTTAACAAATGGCTCCCCAGAGTCTTGTCCAGGGAATCAAAAGGTCCTTCTCACGAGCACCCCAAAGTAAAATACCAGCCTCCCAGTATATATAGTCTTCACATAATAGGTTCAGAGCCAGAAGACATCCCTGAAAGCCTTTCTACAAGTAAACGTCCCCCCAAGGCAAGCTCCTCCTTAGGCAAGTTCTTCCCTCCATGGGCTCTATGTGTCTCAGAGTTTATCACAGCTGTGAAAGCAGCAAGGCATCTGTGATTGACATGTGGTCACATAGGCCTATTAATGGACAGGGACCATCCTTCTATTCCAGTAACGTTATGTTTGCCCAAGCTAGTTCTGAGGCTAGATTTGAACTCAGAACAGTGAGTCCTCCAGCACCAGGCCCAGCGCTCTGGCCACAGCACCATCTAGCCCCCTTGCTTAAAAATGTACTAAGACTTTTGGAATATTCTATATAAGATTGGAATGAGGCGCAACAGAGGATCCTAAGCTTTTGTTGGAATTATCACAGTAGACTGCCTTTAGAACAGATCCAAATAAAATTAATCATTTCCCATCAAACATGATTTTTAAAGGATTATCCTAGTGCCCTGTTTAATCAGTCAACCAATAAGCATCTTATTAAGCATTTACTCTAGGCTAGACACTTGTAAGAACAGCTGGGTGAAACAGGATAGAGGGCCAGGACCTGCAGTCAGGAAGACTCATCTCCCCGAGTTCAAATCTGACCTCAGACACTTCTAGCTGTGTGACCCTGGGCAAGTCACTTAACCCTGTGCCTCAGTTATATCGATTCTGAACTGAGCTGGAGAGGGAAATGGCAAATACCAGTATCTTTGCCAAGAAAACCCCAAATAGAGTCACAAGGAGTCAGACGCTACTGAAAAGACTGAACAACAAAGGCATTTCTAAGTACTAGCGATTTCTAAGTACTAAGTACTAAAAATGAAACCATTTCTGCCCTCACAGAGCTTCCATTCTCTGTATGTGTGCTTTAATCTTTTATTTTTGTTATTCCTGACCTGACAAGCACCAGTAGGCATATACATATACAGAAGACAGAAAAAGAGAATTTTATATGAAATAGCTGGGTTTTTTAAGTGTATAATAAATTCAACATGTTCATTTCAAAACTTTCCTACTTGTCTGTCTTCCTCTGAACTTAAGGCGCTTCCCCTCTAATGGGGAGGCATGTACAAACGTTCTTTCCAGTTCCTTTTTTTTTTAATCCCAAGAAGAAATTCACTAGAGTTAGAATAATTTCCAGCATTCTTTAGGCCTCGGTTCCCCCCACTAGAGGTGGGGCCCCAGCACATGTCTCTATCCCCTCTTGGCTTGCAGGCCGTTTCCCTCACCTTGAAATTAAACTTCTGTTTGATTCCTGACTCTCCTCCCCCTAGCCTGCTCTGTTCGGCTCCAGACACCCAGAGATGGCTACTTCCATCCAGTTGACACTATCAGTATTTTGGAATATATGAGACCTTTCTTTTCACCATTGACGTCCTTGAGTTCTCATCCCTGGTAGTGGGAACTCTGAATCAAAGGGCATGGGCATTTGAGACACTTTCTTACTATAATTGTTGAGTGCTTTCCAGAATGGTTGGACCAGTTAATTCACAGCTACAATACGGTATTGCAGCCATACTTCTACAACCCTCCAACTCTGACCATTCCTATTTCTTGTCATTTTTCTGGCCTGTTTCTTACCCAGTCTTATGACAGGGGAATTTTGGTAGAGATGAGGATGGGTTCTTATGTAGATCTTTGGGTAGATCTTTGAGGAAGAAGCCTTTCATTCTGTACCAGTACAAGGAGAAGGGGAGAGGAAGATGAAATCAAGAATTCATTGAAATACTGATGTTGTATTAGACAAGCCCATAGAGTTCTCAGTTAAAATAAGAGGGAAAGAAAATAAATAAAATCAAAATGCTAGTAATTCTAAATGAACAAACTTGACCCCAAAGAATTAAGGAAAAAAGCACTACCCTTCCTTCTTTGCAGAGGTGAGGGGATTTTGATGTCAAACACTGCATATACCAGGGGTAGGGAATCTGCAGGCCTCAAGGCCACCTGTGGCCTTCTAGGTCCTCAGGTGTGGCCTTTTGACTCAGTCCGAGTTTTACAGAACAAATCCTTTTAAGGGGATTTGTTCTGTGAAGTTTGGATTTGGTCAAAGGGCCGAACTTGAGGACCCAGAGGGCCACATGGGGCCTCGAGGCCACAGATTCCCCCACCCTGGCATATATCATTAGACTCACATGATGTCTTAGGTAGTTTTTCTGAGGTCCTTTTTTCCTCCTTCTCTCTCTTTTTTATTATTTATTACAAAAGAAAGCTGGAGGGGAGTGCAATATTTTTGGAAGTAAAGGGGATGTAAAAATGAGAGATCAATAAAAATTTGGGGGGATACAATATTCAAAAAATCACAGGGTCGCCTTCTGAGCCCCTTGCTCTTGAAACAGCTTATTCTTCCCGATCCCGATCCAGCCTCCTGACAAGACTGACCTTGATGTAGTGATCCCTCCTCCTGAGGGACACGCTGCCGGCTTGGATGTCTGAATCTGACCTGGCAGTCTTCTGATCCTCGTATCTTCAAAGTCTCTGTTGGGTGATGTCACAGTTTCAGGAGGCCTGTGTGCCAGACTCCATCTGTGGGAAGCCCAAATCTGGAAGATTGCTTCCTTGTCCAAAGATAACTGCCTAAATGAGGGAGGAAAATAAATACCTGACCAAAGTCATTTATCATCATAATCTAATAATGTGGGACAACAGCCTTTAAGGTCAGCCTCAGAAGAAATTCACTTACATTTCTAACCCAGAGTTATTGACTATTTATCATCATCCTTTCCTTAGTCATGTCTGCTCGGGATGACTCTTTTAGACAGCCATGAAAGGGAACGTTTCCTTCTTTAAACTTACTCTGAATCTCAGCATCTCTTTCCCTGAATCTGACTAGAGACATCAATGAAAAAGAGAGATTATGGACATAAG
The DNA here is from genome assembly GCA_028646515.1 of Pseudochirops corinnae. NCBI lineage: Eukaryota > Metazoa > Chordata > Mammalia > Diprotodontia > Pseudocheiridae > Pseudochirops > Pseudochirops corinnae. Next base: position 291,265,011 of record CM053588.1, read on the forward strand.
AAGATTAAAGTGAAAAGAAATTCTCTGAACTTCCTTGAGCAAAGCTACTGACATCTGAAGAATTTATAGCCTTCTATTCACTGCCTCCTTCACCAGTTGAATGTAGATAGGTTGAAAACAGCTGTAGTCACCTCATTCCTGGGCAGTCATAGGACTATCCAACTCACCTCTTAATTTTAAAGTAATATCAAAGATTTAGAGCTAGAAGAGACCTTAGGAAAAAAAATCTAATCCAATTTTCTCATTTTGGAAATGAAAAAACATTTCTAAAGGAAGAAATAAAGATTTAGAGAGGTTGTGACCTATGTGTGGTCACACAGCAAATAAATGGCCGCGGCAACATTTAAACTGTCTTCTCGACCCCAGGTCCAGCACTCTCAACAGTATACAGACTCGATAAAAGTTTCCAAGAAGTAACAAAAAAAAATCCTGATATGATGTTTGAGACACCATCTCAAAATGAAACCAAGATGAAGTCACACATGTAGTCCAGATCAGTTTACTGTTTCATCTAATAATGAGAATAGATTATATCTACGTGGCACCTATCATGTGCCAGTCGCTATGCTAAAATATTGTCTCTATGGATTCTTAGAACAATCTTGGGAGATATGTATTATTATAACCACTTCACCGATGAGGAAACAGGTTTGTCCAGGGTCACAAAACTGGTAAGTGTCTGAGGTTGGACCACCTACCCAGCAAGCAGCAAGAACCCTAGCACACCCAGGATGGCTGCTAGCGCTGGTTCTTTCGTCTGCTTTTCTAAAGGAAAGCAACTTTAAAGGGCTCAACAATCTTACTCTAATTACATGGATATCATTTGCTTATTTCAGGGGGAAAATCAGCACCCTAAACTTCAGAGAAAATACGAAGAGAAATTACAAGCGGAAATAATGGCACAAAGACCAACAGGCAGGGCTTCTAACTGCCTGACCAAATAATACAGCACAGATCAACAGACAGATCCAGCTGTCTGACCATTACATAGATACATAGTTACCAGAGAGAGAAGCACCAACATCTGGGTTTTCAAAGCCAGGCAGGCTCCTCAAGGGCTACTCAGACTCTCATCTGTCTACATCATTCAAATACTCTTCCCATGAGTAAGCCCCAAAGCAAAATGCTAACCTCAGAGTATATATACCCTTCTTCAGGGTCAGAGGGCACCACAACCTTTGTGACCCACTGCCTAACTACAAAGTAACAAAAGGTGTGGCCTTCCTGAAAAACAAGCCTCCCCTAATCAAGGTTCTGTTGTTGGGCTCCACGTGAGGCCTATTAATGGGCAGGGAAGATCTTCAACTCCTTTTAACCAACTTTATGCCCAACACAGCTGCTCTGCATCTCACCAAGAAAACATTTAAGGAGAACATAAGCTTTCTACAGCCTCCCTCTCCTTCTCCCTCTCCCTCTCCCTCTCCCTCTCCATCCCCATCCCCATCTCTATCCATGGGCTCCATTGATCCAAAGGTTAGCCATTGATTCTATGGAAAGGACTCATCTATGGCTATGTGACTCTGTCTCCGTTTCCTCAATCGTAAAATGAGAATAATAAAAGTACCTTCTTCCCAGGATTGTTGTGAGGATTAAATGTTATCACATTTGTATAGCACTTAGCCCAGTGCCTGGTACAGAGTAGGTACTTAAGAAATGCTTATTTCCTTCCTTCCTTCCTGTATTTTTTAACAAGCTAGAGAAACTGATCTCCAAGAGGTTAAATTTGCCCAAAGTGCAGAGTGATTGAGTATCGGAGGCAAAATAAGGCATTTAAGATTTGGAAGGGACTGGTAGAGGCCATCTAGTTCAAATCCCAGACAAAGGTGGAAACCAAAGTTTACCCAACAGGTTAAGTGGTGGTAAGGGCAGAAGTTGGGTGAGAGGCTATGCAGAGCTTGTACCACAGTGTTGTCACCCAAATAAGAATGTGCTTCCTTGGCTTTTTGACACAAGACATTTCTACTTTTAAGCAGTCTAAAGGCAGGATTGTACCCAGCTTCCCTTCTTTCTGACTTCTATTTAAACAATCCTATGTAACTATTAAATGAATGGAATACATGCCCTCCAGCCCTAGGAAACAAGAAGACAAACCTGCTGCTTGAGGCTGATAACAGTTTTATTATCTCCAGCTGGGAATGGTTTTAAGGAGCAACTGAACCTCCTAGCTAATTACTGTCAAAAAGAATAGCTTAGCATCAATTATGCAAAAACTGAAATCATTGTATTTGGCAGGCATTCTCTGGCATGTAAATGGACAATGCGACCCTATCCAACAGGTCAATTCGTTCAGCTACTTGAGAGGACATTTTGCAGTTAATCCATCCTGGCAGGTCCGCCATGAGGCCAGCCAGCTCAAAATCGGATGCTCTACAACAGCCATGTCTTGGCCATGTGTAGGAATTTTGGACCAATGGCAGCCCGGGAATCATTATGGGGCCTATAAAAATGCATGCCTGTGCACCGATCTGCAGTGCCTCCTGATTGCCAGTGTGGTTATTAGCTAATTGGTCACTATAATGTTACTGAAGAACCTAATTCTGATCGACAGTTCAGAGAACCAGTGGTGGGAATGCAGGTGTGTGGGAGGACGCTGGTCGTATCCTCCTTCTCATCTCCCCTCTGTCAATCTAGACTAAGAAGAAGGCCCTTTATTTTCTCCATTAAAAAAAACCATAATGAAGTTTGATCTGTCTCCTTCATTACTCTCCCATTCCCCACCCCCTCATTGAGCAAATAAAAAGAACCCACCTAAAAAAGCCCTAGCCCAAAAATCAAATTCTAACATGTTTATGTATGAAAATCCATGTCTCTTTCTGTATCTTAAGCCTAACACTTCCCTTTCAGGGGATGAAAAGTATGTTTCAGCTCCATTCTTTTGGACTCATGGTTAATCGTGTCGATCAGAGTTCAAAAGTCATTTATTTGAAGTTGTTTTTTCCGATAAAATTATCCCTATAGAAATTGTTTTCTTGGTTCTGATCACTTCACCTTGCATCAGCATATAGAAGTCTCCCTCATTTCCTCTGAAAATATCCATTTCATTGTTTCCTGTGGCACAATAATACTCCATTGCATTCATATACCACAATGTGTTTAGCCATTTCCCAGTAAGAGAACAGCCCCTTAATTTTCAGGCCAGTATCTTGCATGAGCTTCCTCTCTTCCTAAGCCAGGAAGAAGTACCAGCTCCCTGCATCTTCATGGCCATTCACAGCCTAGCCTGGAGGCTGAGACAGAAATGAGAGATTAGCACTAGTATTTGTCCTTTCTCTGCTTCCTCTTATTATGAAAAGTACAGTTTTTATTAAGAACAGTTAAACTTGAGCAACTTTAAGTAATAAAACAGCAAATTCTTTTTAAAAGAAGCTTTTTTTTTAAAGAGATAAGTGCCAGAAAAATATATTGCCCTTTTTACTTAATTTTTCCATCATCAGCTCACTAAGAGTCTTAATTAACTTGCAGCTTGTCTTCAGCCTGGCCCTAGTTCCAGTTCAAGGTGCCCAGTAGCTGCATATCTATCCACAACCCTCCAGACTTTCCCAGTTTGGATCAGAGTGCTTTGGATCATGGGATCTTAGCCTGAGAAATGGAGAGAATCTTAGACACTACCAAGTCTGCCCTCACACCCCCTTCCTAATTTGGTATATGAGGAGACTGAGGCACTGACAGGAGCAGTGGTTTGTCCAGGATCCGTGATTATTCAAGATAATGTCTCAGGCAGGATTTGAACCCAGATTTTTCCTGACTCCACATCTCCTGTCCTATTCACTGTATTGGGCAGCTTGCCTATACTGTTCTAGCTAATTAAAAGAAGTCTTTAAAAATAATCTATAAAGTCTTTTTCAACATCTCTGATTGGAGTTCTTTGCTTGCCACTGAGAGTCTAAGCTCCCCTGAGCTTCTTTCTCCAATCTAACTGGGCTAAGTACTTACTCTTTAATTTTCCCTTTCCCAGCAGTGTGTGACTCTCTGTCAGAGTTCACTGCAGCGGTATTTGCATACAATAAATGTCTCTCCTAGAATTTGTTGCTAGCAATGACTTGAGATGGTGGCTTTAGGTAGTTTAAAAACCTCCTTTAAATGTTACATGTATGTTTTAAGGTTCAGGATCCCTTACATAAACCTGAACAATCTGAACCACACGAGAAAAAAATTTTCTAATGGGGTTTTGAACTGGTTTCTTTATAGGTGGTACCATCCTCATGACTAGCAGTCACGTAGCACTTTAAGATTTGCAGAGCACTAATGTGTGTATATACATATATGTGTGTATATACATATGTGTGTACATGTGACTATGTGTGTGTGTATAAAATCTTAGTCGATCCTTACAGCACCCCTGAAAGGCTGTTATTATCCCCAATTTACAGATGAGGAAACGGAGGCAAACGGGCTAAGTGCTTTGCCAAGAGTCACACAGCTAGCAAGTGTCTGAGGCCGCCATTGAACTCAGATCTTCCTGCCTCCCAAGTTCGGGACTTGTAGCCACCAGCCACCTAGCTGCGTGGAGGAATTATTCTTAATAGGGGTGGTTGATAGTCTGATCAGTGCCACAACCCACAGCAATTCCAAAGGACTCTTGATGAGAAAATGCTACCTCCCTCCAGAGGAGGAGCCGAGGAGCTTCAGAGTGCAGCGTTTTCTTTTGTTCGCTTCGCTTTCCTTGCTTTTCTCCTCCTTGGCAGCATGACTGATGTGGAAATGTGTTCTGCATGACTTGATATGCATAATAGGTATTGTACATATTTCTTGCCTTCTCACTGAGTAGGAGGGAGGGAGAAAATTCATAATGAAAAATACATTTTGGGGCAGCTAGGTGGTGCAGTGAACAGAGCACCAGCCCTAAAGTCAGGAGGACCTGAGTTCAAATCTAGCCTCAGACACTTACTGTCTGTGTGACCTTGGGCAAGTCACTTAATCCCAATTGCCTTGCCTTCCTCTGCTTAAAAAAACACACACAACTGAGGGAATCTGAATGCAGACTGAAGAATACTATTTTATTTTGGAGGGGAGGTTGATCTGTGGAAATTTGTTTTGCATGATTGCACATGTATCATTGATGTCACATTGCCAGCTGTCTCAGGGAGGGGAAATAAAAGGAAGGGAGCTAAAGAGTTAAGAGCTCAAATTTTTTTTAAATGGATGTTAAAAATTGTTTGGGGATGTAATTGTGGAAAAAATAAAATATTATTTTAAAAACAGTGATAGCAGCTATCATTATTGTTAGTGTGTGCCCAGTATTGCATTATAAGCTGTATGAGGAGAGTGAAGGGAAGAGGCATAATCTCTGCTCTCCAGGGGATTATAGTCTAGTTGGCAAGATGAGACATGTACACATGAAATAAGTAGATAACAAACTACAAGTGCTAGACTATATGACCTGCAGAGGCGAGGGTTATGAATATGGGTGAAAGTAATTAGCTAATTGTGGAGAAGGTGGGACATAGAGTCACGGAATATCAGAGACCGTAGAGCAGGGAAGGATTCTCGACCAGCAAGTCATTGAACTTTGTCTTTCACAAAATATTTTGACAACTGTAGTTCAATATAATGGGTTTCCTTTGCATGTAAAAACGTGATTCTGAAAAGAGGTACATAGACTTTCACCACTGCCAAGGGAGACCATGACAGAAGAAAGCGAAGAACCTCTGGTTTGGAGATCATCTAAATGATCTAGCCCCCAGCCCCATTTTACAGATGACCCAATGAGGCTCAGAAATGTAGAGGAGAAAAGAGAGCATTGGAAGGTAGGTGAGATAGCAGTGAATGGGGTGAATATGGAAATCAGCAAATACTTTGGGCTCACCGACTGTGGTGAGATATATAGGTTGGAGAAAATAAGGTTGGAGAGATAATGTGGGACCAAAGTATACAGGGTTTTCCAAAAAAAGTCTTAGTGCAGTTTTAAGCTATCAGAACTTAAAACCTCAGTAAGACTTTTGTAAGACCTTTTATAGTCTCCAATGCCAGGCTAAGAAGTTTGGATTTGTTTCAGTAAACTGTAATGTCCTTGAACAAAAGTAACATGAAAGCAGTATTTTAGAATGATTGATCTGGCACTGGCATACATGATAAATTGCAAAGGGAAAGACATTAAAGACAAAGAAAGAGACTAAAATGTCTATATTCTTTGACCCAGAGATCCCACTGCTAGGTGTATAACCAAAGAAGGTCAAAGACAAAAAGAAATATCTCATATACACCAAAATAGTCACAGTAGGCTTTTTATTATGGTAGTAGAGAATTAAGGAAAAACAGATACCCATTTTTTTGATATCTATACAAATTGGGGCACATCAATGCAGAGGAATATTCCTACAAGTGTAGGAATGATAGATGTGAGTGGGAGTTATGCTAGCGTACCTTCTGTGGACCTGAAAAAGCATCCGTGCAATCCGAATCTCTCAGTTGGCCCCTCGGTCCCTCACATTTTGGGGTGGGGGAAGGGTGTTGGGAGATTCTTGTGAATCAAAACAAAACAAACCACCTCCTCCCTAGACTGTAAGAGCTGCAAAAAGAGACCACCTCCCTTTGTTTTGGAAACATGCCAGCTCTCCTTTGGACTTCAAGGGTAGGTGGTGGGAGAGAGAAAAGGAATCTCTCCCATGAGCACGTGACAATGAGAACATTTGTTTTTCTAAGCAACTAGATCTGCCTTGTCTTTTCGTGAATCACTGTCACATGAAGAATACAGAGAAACATGGGAAGACTTGGATGAACTGGTGCAGAGTGAAGTGAAGAGAACCAGGAAAACAACATATACAGTGACAAAGATATAAACTATACAGAAAGAACCACTTCAAGAAAATGAAATGAAATGTTACGTAAATTATAATGACCAAGCTTGTCTCCAAAGAAGAGATAAGAAAATGCACTTTCCTTCATTCTTTAGACAGCAGTTCTCAACCTGTGGGTCATGACCCCTTTGGGGGTCAAACAACCCTTTCACAGGGGTCGCCTAAGACCATCAGAAAATACATATTTCCGATGTTCTTAGGAACTGAGACACGGCTCCTCTATCCATCTCCAGGCGGGTCTGCCCACATGCAGATATGCCCACATACAAGTATTAAAGGGTCGCGGCATTAGGAAGGTTGAGAACCTCTGGTTGAGAAAGATAGGAAACTGCAGTTGTGGAACATTGCATAGGCTCAGACTCAATTTCTTGAACTGCTTTTTTCTGTTTTATTTTTATTTTTAAAAGGGATGGTTCACTGGGTATGTGAGCAGGGAAGAAAATTTGGAGATTAAGATAATATAAAAACAAAAGATCAATAAAAGTATCTTTAAGGAAAAAAAGAGATTGGACATAAGAAGACCAGGTAGGAAGCTATCTCAGCCTACAAGGGTGGGATGATGAAAGCCTGGGTTAGCATGATGGCCAAAAAATGGGAATGGAGGGTCTGAATCCAAGAGCCACTTGGAGGAAAGTGTTGATAAGATTTGACGATTCACGAGATATGGGTAAGGCAGGAGAAGGAGAGAAGAATTAAAGATGATATCAAGGATTCTAGCTGGCCCCATTGAAAGAACACTGCATTAGTGATAAGGGCAACAGAAATGGAGCGGTTAACCAAGGCAGATGGTTCTTTGGGAGGACTGGAAGAATTTGATTTGGAACATGAATTAAAAGTGAAGTGGGCCATCCAGGGGAAGCTGTGCTCTAAGCCCCTGCAGAGACGGAGCTGGATCTCAGAGAATTGAGTCGTTATCATACATTTGAAATCATTGAAAGTGCAGGAGCTCCCCAAGGGAGTGAATGCAGAGAAAGAGAAGAGCCGAAGAGTGGAAGTGGAATCTGGGAAGGCAACAGAAATCAGGAGCATGATGGTGATGGAGGGGGAGAGAAACAGTCACCATCCCTTATTTGTATGTGTGATGCCAAGTGAAAACAGACATGGAGAACAACCTTAATCAATAGAATGAAGACTGGTAAAATTAGTCATAAGTCTGAGAAGCTGCCAAGAACTGTCAGATTTGATTGAAGGGTTGATTAGTTTTAATGAATGGCTTTTTTTTTTTCCCTTTCTCTTTCCTATTCATTCATTTGTTTATTTGTTTGTTGGCACAAGGTACAGTTCCCTGAGAAGAGGAGCCAGAGGGATGGATTCAGAAATGAAGGTGATAAAAAAAAACAAAAGATAACAAAAACATAACATAAAAATAAAGACTCAAATATATACCCTTCGTGTAGACCCTCCAACCCAGCATTACTGCAACCAGGCTTATGCCATATGGAGATAAGAATGAGGAAAAAGGCTCATATGTACAAAGATATGTAGAAGATATTTATGGCAGCTCTTTTTGTGGTTGCAAAGAAGTAGAAACCAAGGGGGTGCCCATCAACCAGGGGAAAGCTAATTAAGGTGTGGAATGCTCTCGTAAATAACCAAAAAGACAAGTCTCGGAAAAACCTGGGAACACTGGTATGAACTAATTTAGAGTAACTAGGAAAATAATTTATACAATATTGGGTTGTCCAGTTGTTTTCAGTCGTGTCCAATTCTTTGTAACCCCGGCTTGGGGTTTTCTTGGCAGAGATACTGGGATGATTTGCCATTTCCTTCTCCAACTCATTTTACAGATGAGGAAACTGAGGCAAGCAGGGTTAAGTGACTTGCCCAAGGTCACACAGCTAGTAAGTATCTGAGGCCAGATTTGAACTCAGGACAGCGGGCCTGGAGCTCTATCCACCGTGCCATCTAGCTTGTAAATTCAAGCAGTTTTGAAGCTCTTAAGAATTGTTACCAACGTAATGACCAACGATGATCCCAAAGGGTTGACGATGGAGCAAGAGACCTACTTCTTGACGAGAGGACATGGATTCGAGATGCCTAGACATGGACAACTCAGGAATTTATTTCTTTGCTCGACTGTGCATGTTTGTCACGGGCGGGGGGGGGGGGGGGGGGAGGGTTCTATTCAATTGGGAGTGGAGAGAGAAAATAAATGCTTGTTAATTGATAAATGAAAAACAGCAACAGCAGCAAAGGAGCAACCAAGGAAGACAGGTCACCCAAGGGCAGCCTGCAGCCTGGGTGTGGGGCAGTGAGGCTGCTCTGGGGCAGCCAGGTCATTCTCTGCCCACCCCCTGTTACCTCCGGGACAAGTGAATAGGGTGGGGCTGCAGTGTTTCCAGTTTACAGAATCTCATAGTGATGGTGGTGTTAGCAGAATGAGCTCCTGGAAAGATCCAAGGTCCAAAATCAAAGTCTGTACAGTTCTCTTGTTTACTGCCTGGGTGACCTTGAGCAAGTCATTTAACCTGGAGTAAGGTAGGCTCAGTTTCCTGATGCATAAGGTGCTGAGTCTGGGTTACACGACCTCCAAAGCTGGTCCCTCTGAGTTCTAAAGCCATGATCCTGTGAGCCACTATTCAGAGACGTTCCTGGAATCCATTAGAACCGTCTCTTTCACCCCATTGCTCTCCTAATTCACTTGCACACCTCCATCTGGCTGGTACTAAAAGGAACTTGCCTCCGTTGTCCCCACTCTCCAAAAAACCCAATCCCAACCATACCCTGTGGATTTCCCTGACTATAGTTTAAGAATTAGGAAGAGTGGGGAGCAGGGAGGCTAGGTGGCAAAGTGAATAGAGCACCAGCCCTGGAGTCAGGAGGACTTGAGTTCAACTACTGATCTCAGACACTTACTAGCTGTATGATCCTGGGTAAGTCACTTAACCCAGATTGTCTCAAAAAAATTATATGTATTTATGTCGTTTTGGACAGTCGATTATTAAATAGTAACCAGATCACTTCTGCCACCATGGAAGGACACAGTCTTGCCTTCCCAGAATGTGAGCTCCTATCTCTCTACTAAAATTCCCAGAACCCTCAGGAAGCTCTGATGTTCCATATTCTAGCTTCTCACACACCCTCTCTGGAAGTACTGGCCCACGTTTACCTTCAATCCTCCTGGGTTTATAGGAACCAGCTCCCTCTCATCCTTGTTCCCAGAGGACATAAAAAACAGCAGCTCTTCCTCACTCAGCCAGAGCCCTTCACTGAGGTCACTGTGGCTCAGCCCGGGCACAAACACTGGCTTTGGAGCCAAAGAATTGGATCCCGTTAGCAGATGTGCCCACTTTCTGACCTTGGATAACTCAGCCTCTCCACACCTGTTTCTTCGTCTGTACCATGGGGATGATCACCATCGGGCTTAAAACCACTAATAACAGCCAATATCTCCAACATGGCAAGTGCTTTGCATGCTGGAAGTCACGTGGTCCTCGCACCACCCAGCTCACGGTTCCCGTGGAAGGTAGATGTGGTGGAAATGCCTCCTAAGCCGGAAAGTCGGTTTACAGGCTGCTTAGGTGCTCACTGTGTTGTGGGCTAAAGCAAGACCCCGGGGAATGCAAAGAAAGACAAAAACTGTCCCTGTCCAGCAGGATCTTACATCCTCGTGGGGGAGATGCCGTGTCCATAATTAGATACATAAGGGATATACACAGAGTAGCTGGAGGAAGTGGGGCGAGAAACTGAGAAAGGCCGGCTGCCTTTGGGATTGGAATGGAGTCTTAACGGAAGTCAAGGAAATTAGGAGGTGGAGGGGAAGGGGCCCAGGCGACAGAGAGAAAGCAGAGCCAAGGCAGAGGGGAGGGGGCAGAGCATTCCAGACGTGAGAGCTGGCCAGAGCAAAGGCACAGAGATAGGGAGCGGTATTAGGGAGAATCAATGTAGCAGGATTGTAGAGTATAGGGGAGGGAAGAAATTGTAACAAAACTGTAAAGGTGGGAAGGAGTTAGGTAATGAAATGTATTCAGTTCCGAAGGTAGGAGTCTATATTTGAGCCTGGTGGTAATAGGAATCACTGGAAGTTGTCATGGGGGTGGGAGGAGGTGCTATGGTCACACCTGGGCTTTAGACAAATGACCTTGGCATGTGGGCGGAGGATGGGTTGTTAAGGGGAAAGACTTGAGACTGGGAGACCAGTCAGAAGTCTATTGCAGCTGTCCAGGGAAGAAGTGGAGAAAAGGAAATACATTTTTTTAAAAAAGATGTCGTGAAGGTAGAAATGACAAGATTTGACAATGAATTAAATGGGTGGGCTAAATATCAGAAAGAAGATATTTTAATGGAGAGTGGACTGGATGACTCCAAGGTCCCTCAGTTCTGAGACCCAGTGATTCTATTATTAATCTTTATTTTTGTTGTTCAGGTTTTTTTCCCTGTCAAGTCCAACCTTTTGACCCCATTTGGGGTTTTCTTGGCAAAGATACTAGAGGGATTTGCCATTTCCTAGATCATTTTACAGATGAGAAAACTGAGGCAAGCAGGGTTAAGTGACTTGCCCATAGTCACACAGCTAGTAAGTGTCTGAGGCCATATTTGAACTCCAGAAGATGAGTCTTCCTGACTCTAGGCCCAGTGCTCTACCCACTGCATCCCACAGCTGCCCTGACACATTCTCTCTATAACCCAGTAAAACTAGTTCTATTACTGTTTCTCACACGACTTACCATCTTCTGTCTCCATGACTTTGCACAAAGCTATACCCCATGTTTGGAATGAACTTCCCCTTCATTTTCATGTCTTGGGATACCTGATGTCCTTCCACACTGTACTCAGGGGCCACTTTTCTTTTCCATCTGAGCTGTTAAATGTGTCCCCAACCCCTATCTTGTATATGTTCAGTCTATATGTGGTTTTTGTATGCCTGGCACCTAGCACTGGGCCTGGCACACAGCAGGTATGTAATAAGTATTTACTGACTGACTGATGAACTGTCAAAAACTGAGCTCCCAATGTTCAGAGGTCAGTGTCTGCTGGGCCACACTGCTGGCTTAGAAAGTGAAGCGCACATGCAATCTCCCTCCTCCACAAATGACACCCAAAGAAAATTATATTTAGAGGCTGGATATAATGTTTAATTAACAAAGCCACAGCCTGCCACTGTCACTGCTGCAGCAGGTTCATTGTGTGTGTTTTGAAAGGATGTAGAACAGGCTGAGATACCCAGGACTCAGCCTGAAACTCCGATGAGCAGCAACTGGAAGATGTTCCCCAGAGAGGCCGCAGCATCTTGTCTGGTTGAGGCCCAGATCCTTCCTCTCTGCCATGTCACCATCTTCCCACACTAGGAGAAGGCAATAGAAAGGCAAGGCCAGGGCCTGTGCTGGACCTGGGCATCAGGCTCTCTCCCAGAGGGTGGGTCAGCTCTCGGGGAGGCCTGCTCTTCACTGATGTTCAGAAAAACCGCTGATCCGGTGAGGTGAATGTCCACAGGCAGCCGATAGCTGATCTCAAGAGCAGAGGCTCAGCCTTGGGTTATGGTCCCTTGTGGCCCAGCTCTAGGCTGAGAAACCTAAATTGTTTGGGGCCGTTGGATACACATATATATATATATTTTTTTTTTTTTTTCATTTCCCTTCCAAAATGGAACTAGTTATGGCTGGGGGTGGGGGCTGTTTCCTGATGTAGCGAAATATGGATAAGGATGCAGCCCATTCTTTTCAGTACTGGCCTGAGGAAGAGTCATTTCAGCCCAAATCAAAATATCCCACCTTCTTCCCGTTCTCAGCTCTCCCAATTCCTCACATCCTTAGTGAGTCCGTTGTCCAGCATGTGGCTGGATGGTAGTGAGTAGGTCAGGAGAGGAAGGGGAACAGCTGCAAAGCCTCTGGGCTGAGTTGGGAGGCTACGGCCCCATGCTGGACCATGCCAAAATGCCGCCCCTCTCTCCCCCGTGGTCACCTCCAACCAGAACACTCTAGTCTGACTCCTTCCCCTCCCCACTGAGGGAGCATTCTAGTCCCAGGGCTCATTGGGCAGGGCCCCAAGAGGGCAGTGCAGGGGGCCAAGAAGAAGACCCACTGATTGCACCGTCCACTCCTGTGGTACCCAGGATGGTGAGGTGCCTGGAGCCCATCCCCCAGAGGGGCGGCGTCATCAGCTGTTGGTGAAGCAGTGTTGTCCTGGGGAGGCCTCTGCTCGGAAGCTGTGTTTGCCCAGGGAGCTGGGGTAGTAGGTCGTCGTATACACATTGGTCTGCTGCAACGGGTAGAAGTGGGCCCTGTCATCAGGGATTAAGTTGTTTTTGTTCAGTGCCTACAGGAGAAGGAAAGAGAGATGGGAATAAGCTGAGACTGGGGACGTGGGGGTGGCAAAGGAACCCGGTGGGAACGAGGGGCATAAGGAACTGAGAATAGGAGGGAGGGTCTTAGGGAGCAAGAGAGGTCCAGACAGGGACTGAAACAGGCCTGGGGGCGGGGGATGAGGCCGGAGGGGAGGGACTGAGACCGAAGGAGGAGAGGCAAGACAAAGGAGAATGGGTATGAAGCAGAAGAACGAGGATTGGAATGAGTGAGGCAGGATGCGGGAAGACGAGAGTAGAGGAGATGGACTGAAGGAACGTAAGGAATTAGGTCAAAGATAAGACAAGTGAGAGGCAGGATGAGAGAAAGGGCTGAAATGCAAAGTGAGAGAGTGGACGGGGGCAGATGGGAGATGGAGAAAGGCAGAAGCGAGGCAGGCACTTTCCTCTTCTTCCTGCCTTTGCTGATGCTGTTCCCCATCTGGGGATCCTTCCTTCCCCCTGCCTTTTCCATCTTTCAGGGCCCAGCACCTCCAAAAGACCTTCCCTAATGCACCCACCGCCCTCCCAACCTGGCCAACGGGATCCCTCCCTCCTCTGAACCTGTAACACTTTGCACCTCTTCTAATAGGAGTTCACATTTACATAGTGCATCAGGGTCTCTATTTCCATGCAGCAATCCCTGTATCAGGTGAGCAGCAGAAATATTTTTGGCTCATTTGGCAGGTGAGAAAACTGATACCCAAAGGGGGGCCTCAAGGGACTTGCCTAAGGAAAACAGTTAAGAAGTGTTGAGGCTGGGATTTGAGCCCAGGTCTTCTGACTCCAAGTAGAGTGCTTTTCTCACTTGTTCTATGTCATTTGTACTTATTCGTGTGTGTATAGAAGCTCCTTGAGGTCAGGGGCTGTATCCCTGATATTCTGACTCTGTATCCCCACCAGGCCCCTATCAGAGTACCTTGTGCAAGTCCCAGAACCTGACCTTTTCCTTTCCTCTGAGGCAGGTGGGACACCTCCAGCCCTTGAATGATGGGCAGGTCAGGGCTACTGGTCTATAGTGTCCTGACCTCCACTGCCTCAGCCATTCAGGATCCTCCACAGGTTCAGCCCCAGAAACCTTGCTATGATGCTTGTAGCTTCCATAATCTAGAAGGTGGGACTTGAAGCCAGGAGGTGAAGGTCTAGAATCTAGAATCTAGGTTTGACTTTCTTCTTAGTGTTCTAAAGGTTGATGGGGTCAAACTCAGGAGAACTAATCCTAAAACCTTAATGAGCCGTCCAGTCTGTGGCAGTGACAGACAGTGTGGGTAAACATGGTGACTTAATCAACAACCAATTTGCAGGAAAAAAAAAAACAAAACTATTTTCCTCAGGCAGGCAGGCAGGCAGGCAGGTGTACAACCATAGACCCCCAGCTAGTCTATGCCAGAAAGGCACCTTCTCCATTCCTGATCTGGCTCCTATTGCACCATCCTCTACAATCTCTTCACCTGTAAAATGGGGGTGATAATAGCACCTTAGGACCATTGCGAGAAATCAGAGGACAGTATTTGTAAAGCTCTTCTCACAATCCCAGGCACATGTTGTTGATTCCTTCTTTCCTTCCTCTATCAACTACTCCACATTGTGCATGTCTGTGTCTGTGAAAGTTTGCAAATGATGTCTGATCTTTTTGTAGTACTCTGTGAATGCCTATGACTCTGGGTGGGCATAGCTCTCTTACCATCCTCTGCCCCAATTCATAGATCATAAATTCAGAGCTGGAAAGGACCTCTGGCTACTCTACGTCTACTCCACTTTCCTCTCTTTTTTACAGATGAGGAAGCCAGGGTCTAGAGAAGCTACCTCTGGACCTTAGAGTCCCAAGCTCAGATAGGTTATCATGGCAGAGATGGGATCTGAATCCTGGTCTTCTGATTCCCAAACCATCCCTTTCCACTCTGCCATGATCCCTCTCAAAGTAGACAATCCGGCTTGTTAAGTGTAAACCAAAATTGGGAACCTCTCTTTTGCTCTTTGTGGCCCAACTCAAAGAGGAATAGAAGAGACTCTTCCACCTTGAACTCCATGGGTGTGTACTTCTCATTCTTGGGGGTGCCCCCACTCTTATAGTTCAGATGGTTGGGGGTGGTGGGGTGGACAAGTGTGGACTCCTGGCTCTGCCGTTGGCAGCGTTGGCAGGACAGGTAGACAGCAAACGTCAGGAGGCCGGAGCCCAAGAAGCAGGAAACACCAGTAGCCACCAAATGGATAAGGCTGAACCCTGCAAAGGAGAGGAAAGCAGGGAATGTGTGGAGGGAGTAAGGGAGAAGGTGGTACCAGAGGACCCTCAAATGCCTCCTGAAGGGCTTTCAAGGATGGAGAAGAGTGAAATGTAAGGGGGCAAGAGGGTGGGGAGCAATCTAGATATTGGGGAGGAGTGGCCTACAGATGATCCAGGGGAGCTGTGAAGTCTTGTGGGAGGGAGGGCATCGAAGGAAGGTCTCTTGAATAGGACAAGGAAGTTTAGGGGTTTGGTCAGAAGTGTAACAAAAGGGACTTGGGGGATGAATCTTCTTCATGCTCCCAGATAGGATGGCTGCTTCCAAGTGGGGCTGGGGTGGGATGGGCCCAGCATAGTCAGAGGGGACATGCAGACCTCTCATCCTTCCTCAAAGTCAGAGGAGTGAATCCAACCAGGAATGCCAGGCTTGGTAGGAACACAATGTCAAAGCTTTCTTTACTTCACCAAACTTTGATGGTTTGGGGTGGGAGGCTCCAGATTTGAAGAGTAGAGTAAGGTCTGACATTTGGAAGGGGACAAGTTTAACAGGAGGTGTCCTATAGCAAGATTTATCTAAGTCAAAGGGTTCTTACTAAGGTGTTGCTGTCATTACCTCCACAGCTAGTGGCATCGTCGATGCTGGAAGCAGGTAGGATCACTACAAAAACAAAATTGAAGGGGGTTTGAGCATGAAGGGGTATTGGTTACTAGGCAAACAGCCCTGGGAAACTCACTGGGGATCAGTCTAGATAGGTGTCTCCTGAACACTGGGCTTGTGGTTCTGGGCAGGAGAGTCCCCTCTACTGCTCTGGGAAGAGTTGGTCCATTCTGCTGTTTAAGGGAAGGACAGTTGACCATGGCATATTTGATGGGGATGCCGGATACCTGGATTTCTCCCACCTCTCCCTTTCCCATTCTCTTGGATGGAGCTGTGTGGGGTTTAGGGGAGCTTTTCTCTTGATATCCCCACCCCACAACCTGATCCTGTGCCACAGCCCTAAATAATCTCCAAGAGGAACCAGTGTGCAGGAATCTGGGCTCTTGGAAGTGGAAGTGGGGCAAAAGGGTTAAGGACGTCGAGGCATCCGTACCAGGGATCTCACTGTATGGGCAGGTCCGGATCTGGCTGCTATTGCCAAGGCAGGCGGTGGTCCCAGGGTCAAGTTCCTCACAGTGCCGGCTCCGGCTCTGGGTTCCATCCTCACCACACACGCTCCACTCCGCCCACAATGACCAGCCACCTAGGGACAAGGCCTGGGTCACCCTGCCTTTGATCCATTCCGACCTCCAGCCCAGATCTTCCCTCGTTCTCTGCCCCCGCCCCTCCCCATCCCTTGTTATTATGAGGTCTGGACTGTAGTCTCTTTAAATGCTTTTTAAAGCTTTAATTTTGTCTGTATCCCAAGCACCGTAGACATTTAGTATATTCTGGCTGAATGAATGAAGGAATGAATAAGAGACACCAAGCATCCCCTTGTTATGCTGTCTGCATTAGAGTGGGGGCTCAGACATGGTTTGATGAGGCTGACTTCCCTTTATCATCCCTCCATCTTCCTATAGCCACCATGGTTATTACCTGGGCAGGACTGGGTGGCACAAAGTGCTTCTTCTGTGTGCAACCCAATGCAGATATCTTCACCCGGGGAAGGGGCAGGACTGGTACATGAACGTGTTCGCTGATAGTGGCCTCCCCCACAGGAGGCTGAGCACAAGGACCACGGGGTCCAGCATGACCAAGCACCTCGTACTGCAAGTCAAGAGAGGACAAATGCTGGGAGGAAGGAACTTGGATATGGAGAAGAGTCTATAATACATAGCATTCGTAGCATAATAAATTTAGAAGTGGAATGGACTTTAGAGGTCACTTGGTTCAAGCTCTTCATTTTACAAATGGGGAAACTGAGGCTCAGAAATATTAAATGGATTTATCTAAAGTCGTACAGGTCCTAAGAGACAAAATTGGGATTTGTCCCCAGGTCCTCTGACTCCACTCTTTTACCATGCTCCCCCCTCCCCTTTCATCCATTCCATGATCCCTTTTAGATGACCACTCCTCCCACTTACTGGGTCCCAAGAAAATGGTCCCATGTTTAGTCCTAGGTTAGATAAATGTCCCAATATCCCTAATTAATAATAGCGTATGACTGGGGGAAATGTCAGCTAAGGATCTTGCCTCATATATCGCTGAAAAAAATGTGAAGCCGTGCACTGAGAGCCCCCCCTTCTCCCCTTCTTCTCCCCTCTGACATCATCCGCTACCGTGTTCTCCTTTACTCTAGTCTCTGATGCCCTTGCTAAGGGCACCCCCACCTGTGATCCTCTTCCCACCTGTTTACTCTAATAGATGGCCCCCACTATAGCCTGCTCTCTGACTTTCCCCATCTAATGTCTGCTTCCTTGCTGCCTGCAAACATGCCCACGTGATCCTCATTTCTCACCTCCACACCTTTGTACAGGTTTGTCCCCCATACCTAGAGTGTTTTCCTTTATCACCTCTTGTCATCCCTGGCTCCCCTCCAGACTCAGCTCAGCAGCCATTCTTTTCAGGCAGCCTTCCCAGGCCCTTCTCCTCTAACGTGACCTTGCTTCCACTCTGTAGGTATCACGTATGTGCAGATTTATCTATCTCTTATCTCCCCTGTTAATGTGTAAGCTCCTTGAGGGCAGGGCCTGATTGGGTGTTTTTGCCTCTCCCTGCATCCCCACAGTGCCTAGCACAGAGTAAGTGCAGGATTGATCCTGGTTCAGAGATAGATTAATTATGGACTTCGGGGAAGGGAAACTGCTGGACATATCAATGGGAGGACAGGATTACCTGGGCAGGGCTGGGGGTTGCAGTCTTGATACTCGGTGACATCCCCCACACAGGGCAGGCCCCCATTTCGGGGTTCTGGGTTTGTGCAGGTTCTCTTCCGAGTCCGGAAACCTAATTCACAGTCTCGAGAACAGGATGACCAAGGTCCCCAGGCTGCCCAACCCCCACTCACCACATGGGGGGCATTATTTCCACTCCGAAGAAGATCCTCCACTAGGGCTAGGAAGAAAGAGGACAAGTCACAAAGAGAGGGCGCCATATGACCATCACCATGACCCCCAACCTAACCTGAAATGAGAGATCAGGTCAAGAGGCCTATCACTAACTTGCCTTGTGACCCTGCATCAGTCACTTTTCTGGCCTCAATTTTCTCTATACAGTGATGGGGCTGGACTTAACGACTCCTGACAGTCTGTGACTCATTCTCATAAACCTTCCTCCCAACTACACCTTCCTGGCCTCCCCACCCTGAAATTATAATCTGTTTGACCCCTTATCCCTGGAGAGAAAGGGGATTGGGGAGGGGTAGGTGAGAAGGGCAGCATGTGGAGAGCCCTGGTCTAGAGGAGAGAACCAGGACTGCACCATCAGTGTCGCAGGCTCCAGAGCCATCTGCAGGGCAAGAGCGGGTCTCCGTCCTCTTCCTCCCAAACTGCAGGCCGTGAGGGTCAGGGAGTGGGGCCCGACATGTGAAACGGAATCGCTGCTCTTGGCGGGCTCCTCCCTGAGTCACATTCACTGGGAGCCATGGCGTCCATGGAGTGTTCCTTCGTACCTCTGGGCAGCTCTCAGGGTTACACGTCTTGTATTCCTGCCCAAGGATGAGAAGAAGGGACATTGTCACACGGGAACCATCACCTCTTAAATCACAGACCAAGAGTGAGGAGGCCCCCGTTCTACTCCTAGTTCTGTCTAAAAGACTAGCAATGCATGATCTTAGGCAAGTCATTCCTCTTCCTCAGGTTCCAGTGTCCTCTTCTGTGAAATAACGGGACTTTTCATCAAACAACCAATGACAAACACAAAAAATTCAAAGAAACTTCAGAGGACTTGGATGAACTGATACAAAGAGAAGGAAGCAAAACCTGGGGAATGATTTCTACAGAGGCCCCCAAAATGTGAAGGAGAAATAAAGACTTCCGAAATCTGATCGATACGGTGTCCAACAATGACTTCAGAGAATTGATGGTGCACTTAGCAGACAGATGGTGGGCTACATGTGAGGAATGAGGCATGCATTTTCCATACATGGCCAACGTATGGATTTATTTTGCTCGATTGCACTGAAGGTTTTATTTCGCTGGAAAAGGGGGAAGGGTGAGAAGGCTAGGGCTTGGTTGGAGTATGGGGGCGGGGGGGAGGGATTCACTTACAAGTGAAAGTGATTAAGAAGAAAGAGAAAAGAACATCGGTAAAACTTTAAAAAGAAAAAAAAGAGAAGAGTTTGATGAGGTTGCATGTATGATGTCGTCCCTGCGTCTCGCCTTGAACTCCTTTCCCAGCCCATCCCGCCCCCCCGACTCACCACACCACAGCCTGCACAGGAATTCCCATTTTCACAGGTTCGGTGCCTGGAGTGGACTCCACCCCCACAGTTGCTGCTGCATTTGCTCCAGGAGCCCCAGGTAGCCCAGAAGATGGGGACAGGACAGGGACTATTTTCATTGCAGAACCTGGGGAGAAGTTTGGGTAGAGGGATAGAGCCCCCAGTGAGAGACAACCCATGAGGTATAGACAATGGCAAAGGGCTAGAGACTCAAAGTCAGGGAGGAAATAGCAGGTACTACAGAGCCCTGGGCAACGATGTGGCACAGGGCAGAATGGGGGACCTGGAGTCAGGAAGAGCTGAGTGCAAATCCAGCTTCAGATACTTCCATCTGTGTGACCCTATGCAACTCAACCTCTATCTGCCTCAAATTCCTCAACTGAAAAAAGAAGATAATAAATCATAGCATCCAGCTCCCGGGGATGCTGTGAGGATTAAATCAGGTAGTACTTGTAAAGCATTTAGGACAGTACCTGGCACAAGATAGGCATTTTAATAAATCCTTCCTTCTTTCCCTCCCTCCCTCCTTCCCTACTTCCTTCCTCCCTCCCTTCTATCCATCCTTCTCTCCTTCCTTCCTCCCTCCCTTCTATCCATCCTTCTCTCCTTCCTTCCTCCCTCCCTTCTATCCATCCTTCCCTCCCTCTCTCCTCCTTTTCTTCCCTCCTTCCTCCTTCCTTCCTTTCTTCCTTCCCCCCTCTTTTTCCTTCCTTCTCTCTCTCCTTCCTTCCTTCCCTCCTTCCTTCCATCTATCCTTCTTTCCTTTTCTTCCTTCCTCTTCTCCTCCTTCTTTCCCTCCTTTCTTCCTTCTTTCTTTCCCTCCCTCTTCTCTTCTTCCTTTCCTTCCTAGGACCTGGAAACTCCCACCAATGCAAGACTTTCCTGCACAACCATCTGGACTCTACCTGAACAGCTGAGCTCTGTCCCCTCCCTCACTCACCGCTCCTCTCGGCTCTTGCCCACACAGATTCGGCCCCCGTGTCGGGGGGCAGGATTACTACAGCTCCGCTGTCGGACCTGGAAGCCAATCCCACAAGAGGTGCTGCACAAAGCCCAAGATGACCATGGGGTCCATGCCCCATTTCTGGTGGAGACAAGAGGATACATCTTAGTCTTCAAAATCCTATCCAGAGACATTGTTTCTACCATTAGAGTATAAGTCCCTTGAGAGTAGGGACTGTTTAATTCTTATTACTGGTAACCCCAGTGCCTAGCACAGTGCCTGGTAAACAGCAGAAACCTAAGAAATGTTTGTGATGAGCCAAATGACCCTTTATCCCTGCATTTCCCAGACCTACTTTCTCTCTGGCACCACACAATTGATGCTGCTAAAGTATCTCTCAAATTTTACCAAAAAGGTAATTAGTATAAGAGAAACTGTGATACAGTCAAAGGGAGATAGACGCCATCCTGAGGTCAAGGTGGAGTTTGGTGACCGACTCAAGGATACAGAAAAGAGGAGACCTGTCTGTCTCTCTCCAGTTCTGTCCAGGGGAGCAGACACTCTGGCATCAGGAGACCTCACCCAGTTTTTTAGACAGAAGTATACCTTATGGTGGACAAGGGCAATCCATCAGGTCACCAGAGCTGGACCAAGAGACACACTCACAGAAAGTCCAACTTTGCTTCTCCAAACAATTTTACACCTTTATAGAAAGCAGCATGACAGGGAAAGTATCACTGGCCTAGAGTCGGGTAATCTGGATTCAAATGCAGCCTTTGAGACATTAGCTACGTGGCCACAGGTAAGTCCCTGAATCTCTCTGTCTCCATTTTCTTATCTATAAAATGGGAATAAAAGCACTTGGACAATTTATAGTACAAGATCTGACATAAAGTGGATGGCATAGCCCACTGTGGGAATCTTTCTTTTGTGCAGAAAACTCTATGAGCCTTAAATACAATATAAATATATAATATTAGTGATAAACATATGATATCACGTAACAAAATAGATATAATGATGATATGAATGTAAAACTTTACAAATAAATATAACATAAATAAGCACAAATCTGAGTGGAGTGGTCAGTGCCAACCCATCCTAGTTCTGAGACCAGGCAGAACTCTCCTGTAAGTCAGTCGATTGCATTTTGGTTTATCACTTAGTCTTTCGAGAGTGAATCAATCCAAGAACCACTTCCCCTCTGAGTAAACTGATAAAACTGAGCCGCCACAATGCTGAGGGCCAGACTCTGTGTTCAGGATGCCTTCTGCCAATGGCGCTCAGCCTGAAGCAGCCTGCTACCTTCTCTCATCATCATACTTCCATTAAGACACCCGGCCGTACTTTCCTTCCAGCATTCCAAGGCACTCCTCCCATTTCTCAGAGTTGCTCCCCATCCTACGAGTGCTGGGGCAGCTTCCCTGGGGAAGATGTCATGTCTCTTACACACCTGGAGCAGTTGGCAACATGGATGGTAGGTCCAGGGCAGGCCCGTCCTCCACAGCGGGGACGGGGGGAGTCACAGGCTCGGGCTCGGCACTGGCAGGAGCCTGAGTTATCTCCATCCACATGTTCACAGGGTTGCCATGGAGACCATGGCCCAAAGCCCCCATCCCATGTCAGGTTCCGCACCTACAGAGAAACAACAGCACTGAGGACCCTGTGCTAAGTAGGGAAGAAGGGAGAGTGAGGGGGAGGAGAGGAAGGAAGTGTCAAGGGACGGGTCCAGAATTACGGCTCAGGCGCTTGGGTCAGGTCATGAAGGTCATGCACTTTGGTTGGGATGGGGAGAACTGGGGCCGCAGGTAGGAGAGAAGGCTCCTTACTGGACAAGTTGTGATATTCTGAATCCAGAGGCTCATGTTGGCACTGTCCTCCAGGGTGCTACAACGCTGCTGCTTCCCATCCCAGCCACAGTATGGATCCCGGGCCCCCAGGCATTCCCTGAAGGACAAGAACCCTGAGACACAGCCCTTCACCAAACCATGGCTCTCACCACCCCTCCCATCTCTACACATTTCCATCTGAGCCACATCCCTGTGGAAAACAGCCATTGATTCCATGAAAACTGATTACATGATTTAAAATGTCTGCACAAACAAAATCAAAGTGCTTAAAATTAGAAAAGAAATAGGCGATCAGGTAGAATAGAGTGCTAAGCTTGGAGTCAGGAAGATCAGGGTTTGAATCCGACATCGGACACCTAATAGCCGAGTGATACGGAGTAAGTTACTTAACCTTTGTTTAAGCTGTTTGCCTCAGTTTCCTCATCTGTAAAAAGGGGACAATAACTGTACCTGCCTTCCAGGATTGTTGTGAGAAACAAATGAGATAACATTTGTAAAGTGCTCGGTACAACGCCTGGCACATGTTTAGCCCGATGTAAATGCCAGCAATTTTTATTAACTGGGGAAAAAAACCCAGCAACTTTGCAACAAGTCCCTCTGAGAAAGGCCTGATAGCCAAGATATGTGAGGAATTGATTCAGATGCATAGGAACGACACCCATGACCCAGTAAATAAACAGAGGATATGAACAGGCTGTTCTCAAAGGAAGAAAGTTAGTCATATAAAAAATCCTCCAGATCACTAATAACTAGAGAAACGCACATTACGATAACTCTGAGGTTCTACCGCCCATCTGTCAGATCAGCAGAGATGGCAAAAGGGAAAATAGCTGTTGTAAGGGGCAAAGCTAGGCATCCGTTCAGTCGTTCTGGAACCAGAGCCAGAAAGGTACTAAACCATACACATCCTTTGACCCAGAGATGCCACTACTAGACTTATACCCCAAAGAAATAAAAGAGGAAAAGGACCCCTATGCACATAAATATTTAAAGCACCTCTTTTTTCTAGGGCCACAGAAACCAAGGTGGGGCCCATCATTGGGGAACGATTGAACAAGTTATGGTATGTATGGTATATAACAGTAATGGATGACTATTGTGCCCTAAGAAATTATGAAGGAGACAAGCTTTCAGAGGAACCTGGGAAGAGTTGCATGAACTGATACAGAGTAAAGTGAGCAAAACCAGGAAGACAATCTATATAGTAAAACACTTAAGGAAAATCAGCCTTGAAAGATTTAAAAACTCTGATCAACACAATGATCGACCACGATTCCAGAGGACCAACGAGGAGGCACCCATCACCCGAATGTAGACGGACTCAAGGTGAAGAATAAAGATACACGTTTTTACACAAGGCTGTCACATGGATTTGTTCTGCTCAATTAGGTATATTGGTTGCAAGGGCTTTTTCTTTTTTTTTTTCATTTTGGGGAAGGAGTTGGGAGAAGGGGATCTAGTAATAGTGCTGCCCCCCAAAAAAAAACAGAAAAGAGAGTGAAACATTTTTTAACGCACAGAAGAGAACAGAAGGTTAAAAGGAAATAAAACAACCAGGACAGTTTTGAATATGCTGAATTATTGTGTACTTACTTTTTTTTTTAAAGCAAGCTATACATAATAGAGATTTGTGATTTTGTATATAAATTCTCTTTTTCTGTTCTACTTCAGATTTCTTTCTGGTATTTGTTAAGCTTGAAATTAAAAGATAAAATTTATTTTAAAAATTGTTGGATGGTCCCACACATATCTGGATGTCTACTCCACCTACCACTGAGCCAAATCCCTTTAATTAGAGCCACCAGGGAAGAAGACAGTGCTGTGAAATGGAAAGAGCATTGTTAATCCCAGCTATAAGTGACTGCCTTCGGCCCTGAAACGCGGTACTGCCTTGAATTACAGCCCTGAATTTTGTCCTGCATCGCCAGCTACCTTGTGAATACCTCTAACTGGATGTTCCAGAGACATCTCAAACTCAACACGTCCAGAACTGAACTCATTATTGTTCCCTCCGAATCCTCCCATCTTCCAAGCTTCCTATTTCTGTCAAAGGCACCACCATCTTCCAATCTCCCAGGTTCATAACCTTAGTATTATCTTCAACTTTCCTCATTCCACGTAAATTCTGTCTTCACAACGGCCTCTTCTCTCTACTCACACATCTACCATCCTAATCCAGGCTTCCATTGCTTCCTACCCAGATCATTACAACAGCCTCTTAAACAGTCTCCTTGCTTCAAATTTCTTGTCCCCTCACACCCTGCTGTCGAGCACAGCTCTGGGCCGCGCCACTCCCCTAGTCAGTCAAGTTCACTAGCTCCCTGGTGTGTCTTCTTTTTAAAATTTGTATTTATTTTGAACTGAATTTTACCCATTTTCATTTTGAAAAAGACCAGAAGAGAACATTTCCGCGTCCACAGTATGATGTAAGAGGAGTGTTCAACATAAAACCCTCAATTTCCATTTCCCACCGTTTATTTTTTAAAAGCCATGTGATCCATACTACCCATCATTTTCAGAGCTGCTCTGCTTTTCTGGGCTTCTTCCAGATTTCCTTTTGTTCTCCGCTGTGCACTTTCATTATCGGTCTCCTTATTAAGATTAAAAATTAATAATAGCTCCTGTTGAGCTGATGAAGCCCCCCTCAGCCTGGCCCGTTAGCTGGCCCATGCATAGCCCCACCCCACCCCCACCATGTGCTCCAATGGAACTGACAGGTAACCTTCATCTCCCCCCTCCATGACTTTGCCCTGGTTGTCCCCCTTGCACTCCCTTCTCAGCTCCACCTCTGAGAGTCCTTTTCTTCCTTTAAGACTCAATTCAAGGGGCAGTGAGGTGGTGCAGTGGCTAGAGCACTGGCCCTGGAGTCAGGAGGATCTGAGTTCAAATGTGACCTCAGATACTTACTAGCTGTGTGACCCTGGGCAAGTCACTTAACTTTGACTGCCTCCAACAAAAAAGACTTAATTCAAGTATGACTTTTGGCAGGAGTTGTTCTTGATCAGTATAAGACAATGGCGTCCTCCCTAACTCCTTCATATTTCACCACTCTGTGTTTATTCATGTTAGATTTCTTTTGTTATGCCTCTGTCTTCCCATTAGAATGAAAATTCCTTGAAAGCGGAGATTATTTAATTCTTTGTCTTTGTATTCCCAGCGCCAAGCTGGGTACACTGGCACAATGTGGGCACTTGCTGAATGTTTGTCCCTTGACTACTTCACCCAGGTCACATGGCTAGTAAGTACCTCAGGTGGGATTAGAACCCAGGTCCCTCCAATTCCAGGTCTAGCCCTCTCTCCTCATACAGCCCCCAATTCATATCCTGGTACTTTTTCCTTGATCCCCTTTTCCACTGGGGTTCCTTTATTATATATTTTTCCTTCTTGAAAAAAGAAAATTAATTTTCACTTGTCAGGCTTCAGCCAGGAGAGAGACTCTGTCTGCAGAAATAGATTAAATCAAGATTTCTGGTCCATCACCACCTGTCATAGCAAGGAAAAACGAGAACACAGGTCCAGGGGCATGAGGAGAGAATCCCTCCATGTTGCCACGCTGTTCACTGCAGAGCCCACTGAAGAACCAGGAACCTCTGGCACCTGGGTCTTTTTTACTGCCCCCAGGCCCTCAAAGCGAGCTGCTCTGGCTGGGTGGGGTTGGAGTGGGGGTGGGAGTGGGCGCTCCTGACCCCTCACGGGAAGGGAGGCTAGGGATCCAGGAGGAAGGTGACAGGAAGATAGCTAACAACAGGCTTTGAGACCAGACAGAAGGTGACAGACTCAAAGCTGGAAGGGGCCTTAGAGGCCAAGTCCAGACCCCTCATTTTACAGGGGAGGACACCGAGGGCCAGAGAGTTGAAGTGTTTTGCTCATGGTCACGACTAGTAAGTATCTGAGATAGAATCTGAACCCAGATCTGCCTGGCTCCAAGTCAAGGACTCTATCCCCTCCAGCTCCCTGGTTATGAGGGCTGTGACCAGGGGGGCACTGGAGTCAGCCCCAGCTGGGCTCGAGAGCGCCACCTGTTTAATGTTCAGCCTGCCATTGATATCCCGGAAATCTGCAAACACTGCAAGTCAGGGTTTGAGTTATTGTCTTGTCACCTGCCTAGACTTAAGAAGGGGAAGGAGAAAATGAATGAAATATTTATTAATAATCAATAACAAGTGTTTACATTATAACAGATAGTAGAAACAATATTATTACATAATACCAACATATTCTATAATCCAGTCAATAATGATCAATAATTAAATCATTAAAACATTAATAATGCAGATTACATTTAAAAGTATGTTGCGTGCTTTTGTTCCTGTGGAGGGCTGATTGTTAAGCGTTTTAAGCATTTGACCAGCACGGCATCACCTCGTGGACACCCCTAACGGGACGTCCCAGAGACATCTCAAACTCGACACGTGCAGAACGGAACTCATTATTGCTCCCTCCAAACCCTCCCCTCTTCCAAGCTTCCTATTTCGGTCAAAGGCACCACCATGGGTAAGATCCATGGGAAGGCGATGCTGCTGCTGCTGCGGTCCTCAGCCTTGGGGCTCTGAATCCCCATCTGTGGTCCCCACTACCCCAAAGAGCCACATGACTACTGTTCCACATGCTTACAGAACCTGGTATACGGGTTCACAAACAGATGGCCTGAATTAGAATCTGACTCAACCACCTAACACCTGAGTCTCCTCAGTAGAATGCGGAATGAGAGGTTTGTGCTCCATGACTTTTAAGATCCCTTCCAATCATGTGTCTATGATCCCACGCTACAGAAACCGGAGGCCTTTGGAGCACTGCAGCGCGTCCATGCGGGAGTCACCTGTAGCTGCAACTCTGGAGTTTTACCACTCTCCCAAGAAACCCTAGAGGCAGAAGCATAGCCCACACTGGTATACACCAAATGCTTAATAAATGTTTGTTCCCTCAATTTGCAAAGTCCAACTCTTCACCTTACAGATGAAGAACTAAGGCCTAGAAGTTACATGACTTATCCAGAGTCACACACTTGGGATAAATGGGAGACACAGGCTTTGAACCCAGATCCCGTCCCTCCCAGTCGGGTTCTTTTTCCACCCTCCCATGCACGTACAGTCATTTGGTCTCCTCTACACGACAACATCATCTCTGTTCCTGATCACTCGCTGGCTGGTTCCTGGGTCTTGGCATGAGACGTGCAAAAGAGAAATCAAGCTTCCTTGTTGTGGTAAGTGACTGGCTCTGATTAAACTGTTCTAAGAAATGGCGATTGCTTCGGAGACATTCTCATTCACCGGGGCATCCATTTTCCTGTGTTTTCAGCAGGAACAACTTGTTTACATAGGTTGTGTTGGAGCTGCAGCGATTTACTCATCTTTCTTCTGCTTGTCATCTTTTCTTTTAATACGGTGTTTGTTTTGATGTTGGCTCTAACTACGCAACGATCTGACAACCTCACAGAAATTTGATTCTGAGAAGGACCAGGCACATTGATTCATGCAAAATGTTTTATTAATTTTACTTTAACATAAAAATGTTTATCCTCTCTCTAATTTCTTTTACCTTATGGGGAAAAAAGGCAATGAGTCAATTGATGCAACTTTGTCCTTGGAGGTGTCTTAAAATTCATGTCCTTCTAGAGCTTTAATCACAATTTCATGTCTATCAAGAGTCAACCAGGGCAGCGAGGTGGTGCAGTAGATAGAGCACTGGGCCTGGAGTCAGGAAGACCTGAGTTCAAATCCTGCCTTGGACACTTCCTAGCTGTGTGACTGTGGGCAAGTCACTTAACCCTGTCTCAATTTCCTCATCTGTAAAATGAGCTGGAGAAAGAAGAAAATGGCAAACCACTCCAGCATCTTTGCCAAGAAAACCCCACATGGGGTCATGAAGAGTAGGAAATGCCTGGACAACAACAAGGGACAGCTGTTTTCAGAAGCATAAGACTTAAGACAATTAGCAGGAGGCATTTGGTCCCTTCCATCTCTTGATCCTAACTCGTATTTTCCAACATATTTTTTTTTACACCCTTCCTGGAGCCCAGCTTTAAATTAGCATCACAAGGTAGCCAGGTATAGGTCGACTTGGTTTGGAGGAGCTTGTAGAGGTCTTTAAAGAACTTACTTATTTCTGCATTCTCTTCAATGGATGTTTATGAATGAGAAGCAATTATGTTTGTAGTAATGCATCTGCTTATATTTATTGGGAGCACTCAGGAAGCAAGATAATTGAATAATTGAGTATTCCATGCCACGGTACAGGGCATCTCGTTGCCTTGATATACAAGAGGAGCCCAAGTCTGCTAACACCTCTGCTCCCCTCTTTGGGAAATGAGACAGACACTGATTCACTCAGCTCTGTGAGGCAGGTCCTGCTTCTGAGCTCCATTCGCCAGATGAGGAAACTGAGGACTGCTAGTCACCCTTCCATGTTGAGAAATTTGTTTATGCCTTCGGATTTCACTTATATTTTATTTTAAAATACATTTTTTCATTTGTTATGTCATATATGGATAAGAAAATGTCAATATGGACAGGGAAAATCTCTTCCCATAGAGTATCAACTGGACACATGAAAAGTGTGAAAGTTGTACTTGGAGATGGTCCAAGAGCTGAATGTTTCACAAATATCACCTCATCTAATCCTATCAGGTGGGTGCTGTTACAATCCTCATTTTTACAGATGGGGAAACTGAGGCAAACCATAGTCAAGTGACTTGCCCAGCATCACACAATTTATAAGCATCTGAGGTTGGGTTTGGACTTTGGTCTTCCTGACTCCAGGCCCAAGATTTTATCTATCATGCCACCCAGCTGCCTAGCCAACATTTATGTATCACTTAAGGGGCTTTTCTGGGAGGCAATCAGGGTGATATGCCCAGGGTCACACAGCTAGTTAGGGTGCGTAACTGGATTTGAACTCAGGTCCTCTTGACTTCAGGCTTGGTGCTGGTTCTACTGTACCACCCAGCTGCCCCTCTTTAAGGTTGACAAAATGCTTTACAGACATCTTATTTGATCCTATCAGCAACCCTGTGAGGTAAGTACTGATACAGATTTTACAGATAAAGAAACTGAGATAGAGGTTAAGTGACTTGCCCAGGGTCACACAGCTAGTATGTGTCTATGGCAGGATTTGAACTCTGGTCTTCCTGTCTTCAAATCCAGCGTTCTGTAAATTACATCACCTAGCTACCTCCTGTTTGGATTTCAAAGGTCCTTCCCCCCTTTTACTCAGATGAAATGAAGGAATAAAAATGAACAGAATGAATTCAAGATGCCCCAAAACCTTAATGATAACAGCTAATAACATTGAGGAAAACCTGCTCCAGCTCAGTGGACGCAGGAGCCCCCGCCTCCCACCCCCTCTGCCCTTGATGCCCCGGCTTACCCCTGGGTGCGGTAGGTGGCACACCTCTCCAGCGGGATCCTCAGCACCCCATCACTGAGCCCCACAAAGAGCGCTCGGGCGCTGTGCAGGATGCGAAGGCTCCGTAGGGGTTCTCGACGCCCAGGAGGCAGCACCTGCAGCTCCTCCAGGTAGCAGCCACGGAGGCTGCGGCTGGCGGTGGACAGCGCCTTGAGGACCGTGCCTGACTCTGGGAGGGAGGCGGAGACCACAGTCAGATCTGACTACTGCCTAGAACCTGAACTAGGGAAGGGGCATTGCCCAACAGCATCCTCTCTGCTCTGAGACCAACTGGCGTGCCCACCTGAGCGTGCTGATGGAGAAGGAGAGGCTGCCCTGAGGACAGGGGCTGAGGGAAGCCGTCCCACACCCACCAGCCTGCCTGCACACTTGCATCTGTCTGTCTCTGATATAGACACTGGCTCCCTTGGCTTTCCCCCAGGCACTGTGCCTTCTCAGGTGGAGACTAGGACTCGGAACAATACCAATCAGATCGTTAACAAGTCTATTAGGGATTTTTCCTCATTGATTCCCAAAGGCAGACATCACTGTTTGTGAGGGCACCAGAATCCAAAGCCACCTGCAGGTCCAAGATCCATTCTTTATGAACTCCCATGGGCCTGGTCCCCTAATCAAAGACCTCTCAAATCATTGGGTTCTACAGTCTCTCAAAATCACTGTTCCTCATGAATGTATACTGACTCTCAGTCACATAATACATTTGTTCATTTGCTTTCCTTACTCTCTCTCCCTCTCTCCTCTCTCTCATTCTTTCTTCTCCCTCTCCCTCTCCTTTCCTCTCCTCTCTTTCTCTCCCTCTCTCTCCCTTACCCCCTCCTTCTCTCTCTCCCTCCCTGTCTCTCTCTTCCCTCCCCTTCTCTATGCTTATTTCCTCCCTCCTCTCCCTTCCCCTCTTTTCTCTCCTTCCCTTTCTCTTTTTTTCACTCCCTCCTTCTCTCTCCTTTCTTCCTCCTCTGTCTCTCTCCCCTCCTTTCTTCCCTGTCTTTCTTCCTCTTCCTTTTCTCCCTCCCTCTCTGTCTCCCTCTCCATTCCCTTCTGTTTCTTTCACCCAGTCATTGCTCCCCACACATCACAAACACCCGTATCTGGGTCTCACTACCATTGAGACATGACTCTGGGTCACCACCATCCAAGGAACATAACAACACTCTTTTAACAGTTCGAGGACATCGTTCTTTGTGTCAGACAGCCACACAAATGTTGCATCTTCTCTACAAAGTCGCCTGCTTTCCCTGGACATACTTAGCCTTTAACGCAGAGGAGGGTCTCACCGGTGCCAATGTAAAGCACATGGTAGAGGGTATCTTTGCCCTGCACGAGATCCACCACCAAGTGAGAGAAGCGAACACTATCCTGTGTGATACAGGGGTCTGGGGTCACAGGCTGAACCACCTCACTCATCAGGAACAGACGCTGGGCATCCTGTAGACTCCTCTCTGTCAGGTTCTCATTGGGGCCAACATCTCGCAAGGTCCCACACTAAGAATCAGAAGTGGAGAGCCACACACCCATAAGTCCCACTCAGGACCCTCACAGTTATCCACACCCAGCCCTAACCCTCCCCACCTCCAGTTCCATGAATCACTAATATGGTCCTTTTTGAGACCCAAACAACCTAGCTCCAGGGGTGGGGAAATCCCTTAATAAAAGGATTTGTTCTGTGAAGTTTGAATTCAAAGGGCCACACTTGAGGCCCTAGAGGGCCACATGTGGCCTCCAGGTCACAGGTTCCCTCCCCAACCCTGACTAGCCAATGAAGGTGTATCAGGAGGATCCTGGAAAACTATACACAGTCTCAGTCCTAACCAGTTTCCCCATAAACCCCCTTCAGATTAATGAAGTCCACCTATTGTCCCTAGACCCTTCCTGGCAATGATATCGTCCCATTGGTAGATAAGGAAAAAGAAGCAGGGGAAGATGAGGAGAGTGCCTAAAAACTAGCTTGAGGTTGGGCTTTTATATAACAGAGAGGGGGTGAAAAGAAGAGGCCTGGAGGCCTGGAAAATTCATCTGTCCTAGGATAAGAGAGAGTAGGCTGCCAAAGGTTCTGCTATCAGACCCATTCCTCTGCTTTCTACAGACACTGAAGAGTCAAGTGCCCCCTCCCCATCCCTCTGAGCAGGTGCTGGAAAGGTGGATGGGAGTCAGAAAATCTTAGTCCTAATCTTGACTCTGCTACCAACAAGTTGTGAAACCTTGGACAACACCTCTCTGGGCCTTGGTTTCCCCATCTGTAAAATGAGGGGGTTGGATTAGATAAGTTCTAAGATGCCTATAGAACCAACATTTTATAGATCTCTGATGCTTAAAGGCCCCCAGCCAAACCAATTCATCTATTGCTCATTTTCTTCTCTATCAACTCCATTCCTTTCTTCACCCAGATGAGGGAGATGACACTCCCATCAAAAATGAGCATTGATGTTCCTTAGTCACCCAGTTCTGGCCACCTTAGGATATTGACTTTTACTGCAGTAAATTAAAAACGGCCCCTTCCCCATTACCACAGAGAAAGAGTTTAGGGATTGTATTTGAGGTGGAAATGATGGGAGATGAGGGGTGGGAGCAGGGAGCAGAAGGGCAACCATACCTGAAAATTGGGGATGGGGTTGGCAATGGGGAGCCAGGCAGCCCTTGGGTTCTCCTGGTAGCGGAAGGGGCCATTGAAGGCCTGGGAGATGGCACTGAGGTTGAAGGCGCAGACAGCAGAAGCAGCAATGCTATTTCTGGAAGGGAGAAGAGGTGAGTGGAATTCACTGCAGGCATGTCTCCCTCTCCCCTTCCCTTCCATGTTGAGATTAAAAAGTCAGCTGTGAGTATTTGGTTGTTCCAAGTCCTCTCCTGCCTGCCCTACTGTTTCAGCATGGCAAGGCTGGGGTGCATGGTGGGCCTGGGTCTTCGAAGGTCCTGCCAGTTCTGGCCCAATGATGGACTGTGTATCTGTCATGTGAGATCTTTGAGAGTGGAGGCCGTCTTTTGTCTTTCTTTGTATCCTCAGCACTTAGCACCATGCCTGGTAAATAAATGCTTATTGATCAACAGACATGTATATACATATATGTGTTTTATATGTATGTATGTATACATACATACACATACACACATACGTACTTGTTCTATGTGCATTTATCTCCCGATAGAATATAAACTCCTTCAGAACAAGGTTATATTTCTTCTTTTTTTCTTTATATCACTAGGGCCTAGCAGAATGCCTGGCACAGAGTAGGCACCTAAATGTTGACTAGCTGGCTAAAAAGCTGGGAACACACACAGTCTCATCTTGGAAGTTCCTAGTCAAGGACCAGACATGCAGCATTGTAGCATAGATTTAGATCTGGAAGGGACCTCAGAAACCACCTAACCTAGTGCCTTCATCCTACAGATGCAGAAACTGAGGCTCATCACCAGAAGGCTGGCCCTGGTGCATCATGAAGGCTGTCTATATAAAATGTAGGGGTGGCACGGGCACCCATGCCAATGAAAATCATTACTCTTTTCAATAATGAAGTACGTGGCCAGCACCCACTGAGCTAGGTATTGCCCCACCTAGCTGCCTCTGAGGAACAGACACAGTCCTGTTTTGGAGGTACCCAGTCTAACGAGGAAAACAGGATATACTGAATATATCATAGATTTAAAGCTGGAGGGGGTTGGGGGCAGCTAGGTGGTACAGTGAGTAGAGCACTGGCCCTGGAGTCAGGAGGACCTGAGTTCAAATCCAGCCTCAGACACTAACACTTACTAGCTGTGTGACCTTGGGCAAGTCACTTAACCCCAATTGCCCTACCTTCCCCTCTCAAAAAAGCAGAAGAAAAAAAAGCTGGAAGGGACTTCAGAGAACACCTAAGCCAATCTCCTCACTCTATAAATGAGGAAACTGAGACCATGGATCAAAAAGTATTTAGTAAGACCCCGTGTTAGGGGGGAGATAAAGGTCATGAAATAGTCCCTGCCCTCAGGGAGCTTACACTATAGACATACAATGAAACAGAACAAAATGGCCATACAATTAAATGATAATTTTATGGTACATGCTTCCTTGGAAGATGTCAACAAGCCTTTGCTAGCACACTCTCTTAACACTGCATTGCATAGGTTTTTCCCCATTACTTGGGCACAACACACACACACAGACACACACACAGATACACAGACACACACATACACATACACAGACACACACACAGACACACACACACACAGATACACAGACACACACACATACACACACAGACACAGACACAGACAGACACACACACACAGATACACAGACAGACACACACACACAGATACACAGACACAGACAGACACACATACACACAGATACACAGACACACACATATACACACACAGACACACATACAGATACACAGACACACACACACAGACACAGACAGACAGACAGACAGACACACACACACACACACACACACACAGAATGGCAGCTTTTTGAAACCAAGGAATATTTGATGTTTTGTCTTTGTAGTCCCATCACCCAGCCTGGCGCCTTGCATAGAGCCGGCATTTAATAAATGCTGGTTGATGTAAATTAAATTGTTAAACTTCTACCTTCTACCAAGGGGCCCCAGCTATTAGGGGGTCATCTCCAGGGTATTTTCTTTTCACTTGGTTGAATATGAAGGCGTGTGTGTGTGTGTGTGTGTGTGTGTATGGGTGTGGGTGTGGGTGTGGGTGTGAGAGGGTGGTGGGGTGTGTGTGTGTGTGTGTGTGTATGTGTGTGTGTGTGAGGGGGTGGGGGGTGTGGGTGTGTGGGGGTGTGGGGGTGGGTGTCCATGTATAGGAATTCACACATTTTGCCTTGGAAAACTGAAGTGTTTACAAATGAGCTGTAGGTGAGGAATGGGGAAGGATCTGAAAACCGTATCTTGGGAGAAACACTTAGAGGAACCAGGATATTTAGCTAAAAAGGAGAAAACTATGAGGAGACTGACAGCTGTTCACAAATGTCTGAAGGTCTGCTCTACAGAAGAGGGAAGAGAGATGTTTCCTGTTCCCCGAGGATGCGGAAGATCAGCTAATGTAGGTAGAGTAATAACAAAATACCTAGTTCATATATAGATAGATAGATAGATAGACAGATAGATAGATAGATAGATATAAAATATACATACACACATGTATATATACATACACACATATGTGTCTATATACATACACACATACACATATGTATATATAAACTATATACATATAGTTTCTATATATAATATCTTTCTACACACGTTGTTTTTGTAGTTCAGTTGTATGTAACTCTGTAATCCCACTTGGGTTTGTTTGGGGGCTTTTTTGGCAAAAATACTGGAGGGGTTTGCCATTTCCTTCTCCAGCTCGTTTTACAGGTGAGGAAACTGAGGCACACAGGGTGAAGTGACTTGCCCAGGGTCACACAGCCAGGAAGTGTCTGACGCCGGATTTGAACTCAGGAGGAGGAGTCTTCCCGACTCTGGATCTGGCATT
Source organism: Pseudochirops corinnae (assembly GCA_028646515.1). Classification (NCBI taxonomy): domain Eukaryota; kingdom Metazoa; phylum Chordata; class Mammalia; order Diprotodontia; family Pseudocheiridae; genus Pseudochirops; species Pseudochirops corinnae. The sequence goes on from CM053588.1 coordinate 291,300,345, forward strand.
CTATCCACTGCCCCAGCCAGGGGCGTGTGGGTGTGTTTGCTCAGAGCATACTCACTCAGCCACCACATGTAGATATATTTATATATTCCACATTTGTATATTTTAGGCTGGATAAAGGCCTTTCTACACGTTATCTCATTTGGTCCTCACAACAACTCTCGGGAAGGCAATGCTATTACTATCCCCATTTTACAGATGGAGAAACTGAGTCTGAGAGAGGCTAGGGAGACTTGCTCAGATCCCACGGCTAATGGGTGTCTGGTGCAGGATTCAAACTTGGGTCTTCCCCACCCCAGGTCCTCTGGTCCACCCTCCCCTGTGTCACTCAGCAGCCCATTCGCCACTTTCCTACTATCAGACTCTGACTGGCCAAAGGCATCTACTCCACCCCTTCACCCCATTCAGCCGACGAGGCCCAGAGGCCAAGTAAGGCGTCCTTGCTGTGTGACTTGTCCTCTGTTCTCAAAGAGGACCATAGCAGGCAGGAAGATGATGCCATGACTCGCCGGCGAATTGGATTTAAGGGAGGGAGGGCTGTGCAAAGCCACCAGCCTCACTTTCTCCTCCAGAGCCACCAGGGTCCAGAGGCCAGATATCAATCAGGATGCATGGAGATGGCCCAAGACACAGTGAGAGACCTCAGAAGAAGGAAGGACCAGAAACCAGGGCTCCTGACTCTTGAACTACTGTTGCAGATACTACAGTCTCAGCATAAGGAAGACCTTCCCAAGGAATCCAACCCCTGGTCAGCAGACAAGGCTGCCAAAGGAGGGACGAGGCAACCCTTCACTTTAAGTCTTTTTGAAAAAAAATTATTTATTTTTAACATTTAAAAAAAATTGAGCTCCAAATTCTTTCCTTCCCACTTTAAGCTTCTAGCTGAAGGCTGGATATTTGGATGCTGAAAGATGGGTTCCTCCCTGAGCGGGAAATTGGTTTGAATGGTGTCTCAACTGCCTTGCAACTCTAAAACTTTGTGACACTTTGCTTCCATACAGTAAGCAATTCACGTACATGTCTACGAGTAGAATTATGTATTTTTCTAGTTTTATACAGACAAAATTAATACGATTTTTTTCTAATTTTGTATCTATAATCCAAGCCAACATCAAATGTTTTCCTTCACACCACACAGGGTTTCATTTTCATCCTCCGTGCACATGTACATGATAACTCACATGTTAAAAGGCAAAGGTCTTTGATCTGGCTCTTTGACCCTTGTACCCCTTCCATTCCCCTCCCTCCCCCGCAAGAACAGCCTGGGGCCAAAGCTCAGATCGGGCAGCCGGGGAGAGCAGGAAGAAGAGAGTCAGAAGAGCTGGGTTTGAATGCTAGGCCGGCTGTTTGTAGCTGTGGGACCGCAGGCCTCTCCCTTCAGGAGGTTGAATGGAATGATATCTCAGCTCTCATACTGGTTCTCAAATCCTAGGAGGTTCCCCCCCCACACCCCGTGAATGGCCTGGCATCACGCTGGTCTCTCATTACCTTGGCTGCTTTGTTTTACTAAGATTTCCTTGCATCCTGGTCCAAATCCAGCTTGGTCCTAGTGAATGATGTGTTTGACAGAGTATTAGCGACTGGCACTGAACCTGGTATTTCACTGGCATAGGGAGCACTCAGGTGAGGGAACTCCCTCCACCAATAAGGGCTGGCACGTTCCCTGAAAGTCATGGTCCTGGAGAGTTACTTGGAACAGAGGGACAAAAAGGTCTGTGTGGATGGAGTTGCCTCGGAACCAGATTAAAACGTAACCGGAAAACATTTAGCAAAATAAATAAGCAACAGAATTCCGTCTTGTTGTTATTCGGTCATATAAGTCTCTCTCTCCGTGACCCCCTCTGGGGTTTTCTTGGCAAAGATGCTGGAGTGGTTGAGCATTTTCCTTTTCCAGCTCATTTGACAAATGAGAAAACTGAGGTAAACTCAGTTAAGTGACTTACCCAGGGTCACACAGCTAGTAAGTGTTTGAGGCCAGATTTGAATTCACGAAGGGGAGTCCTCCTGACTCCAGGCCAGGTGCTCTGTCCACTGCACCACCTAACTGCTCCCAAACAGAATTGACTAGAGATAATGTTAACATACGGTTTTCTAAATCAATATGTAGCCCACAGAGATCCTTGAGTATAGTTTGGTGGCTCCTGTTTCTATTTGAGTTTGACACCACTGACCTAGAACACTGAAAGGTCAAGTGACTTGCCCAGGGTCACACAGCCAGTGTGGGTCAAAGGCAGGCCCTAAATCCAGGTCTTTCTGACTTGGAAACCTGCTCTCTACCACAATGCTGTGGTCTATTTGCTAGGGTTTTATTTAAAGTTTTTCCCTCAAAATTCATTAATGAAGCTGGTTTAGGTCTTGAGAGCATATCGGCCTCATAAAAGGTAAGATGCTCTCCTTCTCCATTACTGAGAATAATTTGTGTAGCATAACTTTTAATTATCTGTAACTGTTTGATAGAATTCATCTGGAAATCTGTCTGCCCCAGGGTATTTCCTCTCTCCTCCTTCTGGTAGCTCCTTTAGAGTCTGCTCAATTTAATTTGTCTGAGCCTTGGTTGTTTAGAATCTCTAGGTCGTGTTCTGTTCATTTAAGTCTTTTATATTCTTGTGGGCTCTTTTGAATTGGCAGTTTTGCTGACTATAATTGCATACAGGATTTTCTGATAATCCACGGTATTTTCTTCTCTGTTCGGAATTTGCCTTTATTCATTTTTTATTTTGATAATTTGATCCCCTCCCCTCTCTCTTTTTGGATAAGATTAGCAAAAGTTAATCACTGTGAGTACCTTCAGCCTAAACCACCATGAGCTGCTTCCCAGCCTTAGGCCACATATTCCTATGGATTTTCTTCCTAAGAATAGGGCACGAGAGAGGTCCAGACCTGAAATGATGGCATGGGGTGGAAGGAGGGGAAGAGAATAAGGAGCAGGTTCAGTGAGATCAGTGTCTGGAAATCTGGAGGCAGAAGGAGAGGTGGCTGAATTGTTGCTTGATTAGACGGCTGGGTGGTGCAGTGGATAGAGCACCAGGCCTGAAGTCAGGAAGACCTGAGTTGAAATCTGACCTCAGATACTTAACCAGCTCTCTGACCCTGGGCAAGTGACTCAGCCCTGTTTGCCTCAGTCTCCTCATCTTTAAAATGAGCCGGAGAAGGAAATGGCAAACCACTCCTGTGTCTTTGCCAAGAAAACCCCGAAGGGGGTCACAAAGAGTCGGACGTGGCTGAACAGCATCAGACAGACTCTGGGTCAGAAGAAAGCTGTAGAATCCTCCTCCTTCTCTCCCATGGTAACTCCCTAGAATGATAACTCATATTCATGCAGGACTTTAGTACTGACAAAGGTAGGAGGTGTGAGAATTATCATCCCCAGAGAAGGAAACAGGTTTGGCTACATTAATGTTTGGTTCACTGTCATACAATTATTAAGTGTCTGAGGCAGCACTCGAACTCTGGGGTCTTGATCCAAGACTTTTTGGACGTTGCCTGGTAATAGGAGGAGCTTAGTAAGGGCCTGCTGCCCGATGAGCTGAAGTTGCTCCTGAGCCACAGTGCACACAGCCTTCTACTCGAAGCCACCCTGACAGATGTGTGATGTGACAGGGAAAAAAATCCTGCAGGTTCACAGGGAGCCCCACTTAGGAACCGGCTCCTGACTGACTGATGGAGCTAAGAATGAAATGCCTCGTATTTGAGGCAAAACTCCCCACCTGACCCTGTCTTCTGTGCTTCTCCGTATGTTGCTGTCTGGGCCCGGCCTCCAGTCCTGTCTACCATCTGTTTCTTACTTCTGCTTGACCCTGTTTTACTTCGGGAGACTGGTTTCCAACTTGTGGCTTTCCAGAGCTGTGCTATGGGCAGCTAAGTGGCACAGTGGATAGAGTCATCACGCCTGGAGTCAGGAAAACTCATCTTCCTGAGTTCAAATCTGGTCCCAGACATTTAGTAGCTGTGTGAACCTGGGCAAGTCACTTGACCCTGCTTGCCTCAGTTTCATCATCTGTCAAATGAGCTGGAGAAGAAAATGGCAAACAGCTCCAGTATCTCTGCCAAGAAAACCCCAAAGGGAGTCACGAGTTGTTGGACACAACTGGAAAGCCACCGAACAACACATGACAAGCTGTGCTCTTGGCTCCGAAATCATTCCCTGCCACTGACTACCCGGGTGACCTCAGGCAAATCCTTGTGCCTCCTGTTTTCTTCATGTGACAAGTGAAGGGGTTGAGAGATTCCAGGTGATCAATGATGAAACACGCTGCCCATCTCCTGATGGAGAAGAGACGGAATCAGGCAATACAATGAACCATATTTTTAAAAACATGACCAAAGTGGGAATTTGTTTTGTTGGCCTGTGTACATTTGTTTTAAAAAAGTTTTTTTCTTTTCTTTTTTTTTTCCAAAAGAGGGAGAGTTGAATTGGTGAGAGGAAGGAAAAAAACAGATTTTTGTTAGTTGAAAAAAATTTAATTTTTTTTTAAATAATGAGGTTGACCTAGGGGGCCCATGCAGTCCCTTCCAGCCATAGACTAGGAGACTATGATTCCCATCCTGGACTTGGCATTTCCAGACCGGCTCATGGCTTCTCTGGGTGTGGCCTCACTCCCAGACTGACCAGCCATGCCACCTACGGATGGCCTACCCTTACAAAAGAATCCTGTGTACAGAAGTTCTTTTGTCCATGGTTCCTCCCATTCGCTCTAATTCTTCTATACAACATGACTAATGTGAAAAGACATTTAATAGGAATGTAGGTAGAGCCCATATCAGATAGCATGCTGTTATGGGGAAGGGAAAGGGAGAGAAGGGGAGAAGGGATGAAAATGTAAAACTTATGCAACTGAATGTCAAAAACTAAAAATACGAAAATTAATTGAAAAAAAAAAAAGAAGCTCTTTTGGTGTCTCCAAATCCCATCCAGAACAAAAAAGGCTTTGTTGCTCTGGTGTCTAGAAATCCCAAACAATGATGGATCTGATACAACTCGGGCTGCCTTGGGTCCACAATCCCGTATCTGCCCTAGGGAGGCAGTGAGGTCCAGCGGGAAGATTCGGAGTCAGGAGATGGGGAAACAACACTGGACCTGGGCTCAAAGGGAAGAAGCCTGGGCCGACCGAAAGAGCACCAAACCTGGAGCTTGTAGGACCTGAGTTTGAATCCTAGCCCAGTCACACTCTTGCTGTGGGAGACTGGCCTCACCAGGTAACTTCCCTAACTTCCCTGGGCCTCAGTTTTCTCACCTATAAAATGAAGAGTGAGAATCAGATGGCCTCTGAGGTTCCTGCAATCTTGATATCTATGGAACTACAATAGGAAGCATTAAGATTGCATTTTAAGGTTTGCAAAATGCTTTATGAACGTACATCTGCTCCTCAATGATCCTGGGAGGTAAATTCTATTATTATCCCAATTTTACAGATGGGGAAACTGAGGCATGTAGAGATAAGAGATTTATCCAGGGTTAACTGTCTGAGATAAGTCTCACACTCAGGTCTTCTGGACTCCAGGCCCAGCGCTCTATCCACTAAATCCCAACATAGATCTTTGTTATATGTGTGGCCATGGGTAAAACAATTAAGTCCTCAAGACTCCAATTCATTATCTGTAAAAAGGGGATAATAATACTTTTTTTAAAAAAACATATTTTTTTTTTGCATTTAAAAATTTTTTTTGAGTTGGATAATAATGTTAACAAGCTGTCTCCTGGGGTTATTGTGAGAAAAGAGCTTCAAAAACACCACAAATGAGAGTTCTTCTGAATAAAATGAACTGATCAAGCTCTGGTTACTGAAGGAGGAGGGAGCTTCATCCTCTCAGAACGCACTGCTCTACCACAGGCAATGTGAGGGCATCTGATGACCCAGGCTTCTCCTTCGGCTCCACTGGAGAACACGGTGCACATATTCACGCAGCTCCCCACCTCGGGGGGCCTGGGCAGTACTCAGAAGGTTAGCCAAGCTATGCTATGTGCTCCGCATGCCTCCACATTTCCCCATGTGTGGGGAAAGCCAATCCCCTCAGCATGTCCCTTAATTCCCAGTGCCCACATCCCCAGCTGGCGCTGAGTAGACTTCCAAGTAGCTGAGCCGAGATTTCACCTGTTCCTGAGTGGCAGAGCCCTTCTCTTGTGAATTCTTGGGTATTTTATCATCTAAATCATCAGTGTCCAACTCAAACAGAAGGGATCGAGGAGGCACTATACCCCAAGGATCTCTATCGTTTACCTATGAGACTTAGAAAACTACATATTAACATTATCTATGTTCTACTGTATTTTTTATTGTTTTGGTAAGAAGTTCCCAATTATATTTTAATCTGGTTTGTGTTAGGCTGAAGGAGGCATATTTGACACCATCAGTTTTCAAAATATAGTCTTGGGATGCCTCAAGGTCAAAATTATTTTCATAAGATGCCCTTTTCCAACTACCTATTTGATGCTAGATTTTCTTCCTACACTTCAACCAGAAAAAAACATATTGCAACAGATTAAATGCAAAAGCAGATAGGAGAATCCAGCTGCCTTCCATGAAGCTCGACAGTATAGAGATTTGCAAAAATATGCAAAATAATGCCACTCTTCTAATTGCTTTTTGTTTTGGAGAACTCTAATTTTTTCCATAAAAAACGGCATGTAAACATTTGAACATATAAATGGATTTACCATTGTTACTTTTAGATGAATTACTATTTAGAAGTTTTGTCAGTTTTAATTCTAATGTGGTAAATATTGATAGATACAACTCACATAAACAAAAGCTCTTTGGGGTCCCCAATAATTTTTAACACTGTAAAGGGATCATGAGACCAAAAAGTTGGAGAATCCACTTGTCTCGATCAGTCACTGTAACTTCCCTGATCTCTTTTGACTGTTTGCTTTGACAAACACGTGGGTTTGCTACTCATGACGAACTCTTGTGTCATAAGCATTTGATGGCAGGGAGTGAAGCTTTTGCTGCTGTTCATTCCGACTCTTCACGACCCCACTTAGGGTTTTCTTGGCAGAGATGGTGGAGTGGTTTGTCATTTCCTTCTCCAGCTCATCTTGCAGATGAGGAAACTGAAGTAAACAGGGTTAAATGACTTGCCCAGGGTCACACGGCTAGTAAGTATCTGAAGTCAGATTTGAATTCAGGAAGGTGTGTCCTGACTCCAGCCTGGCGCTCCATCTACTATGCCAACTACTAGCTGCCCCGGGGGAAGTAAAGGAGCCAAGATTAAATTAATTGTTACTCTCTTGGCCTGAAAGACTGTTAGACTGAAAATATCTGATGTGTCATCGTTAGATATAATTCTAGCCCCAATAATCCTCTTGAAAACAGGAGACCAAAGGAGTGATCATCCGGGTACCAGCCCTGGTTCACAGGTCTCTCAGCCTGTCAGCAATCACAACTCTCTCTCTCTATTCAGCACAGACATGCTGTCCTTCAGGGACACTGTTCAAGCCCATCCCTTTCAGCTGGGGAGAGCTGTATTACAAGCGTAGAGAGTGCGCCTTTTCATCTTGTCTGGACTAGGATCATCGTAGGTACTGAAGACAATAGTATTACCTCCTGGAAGCTCAGTCAGCATGGAAAATCATAGAATCTAAGAGTGAAAACACACATGAATGGAGGTCTAACCCAACCCTCCACCTAACGTGGGATCCCCTCTACAATACTACTAGCAGGTCACTGTATAAGTTCCTCCTTGAAAAGTTCACTGATATACAGTATAATTTCTTCCATTATTATAGAGCTAAAATTCTCCCTTATAATATGCCCAAATCTGTCTCCCTGAAACATCTACCCATCAGCCCTAGTTCTCCTCAATGGAATAATAGAAAATACATCTACTTCTTCCCACAGGCACAGACAGAAGCAGAATAATGTAGTAAAAATAGCACTGGGCTTGGAGCCAGGGGACTGAGTTCAAATTCCAGCTCAGATATGTCTATGGGGGAAGGAAATGGCAAACCACTCCAGTATCTTTGCCAAGAAAACCCCAAATGGAGACAAAGAGCCAGACACGACTGAAATGACTGAACAGCTTCTTCACCTCAAAATCCGTCTGTATTCTCTTCCACTCTCATCTCTTTTCCTCCCTGCTGGGATGAAGAGGTGCCCCTTCTCCTCTGTAAGCCCCTTGCCCAGCACTCGTACTCTCGATCCTGTCTCTGCCCCTCAGGGACCTCCTCCAGCAATGCCCATCCATCTCCTCCACCTGCATCTCCAGCTTCCCCCTTCACACCGACTGGCTCCTTCCTGTCTGCCTACAAACATGCTCAGGTCTCCCCCAGACTCTCTCAGTCCTGTTATTTCCTCCAACTACACGTGTCTCTTTTTCTCCTGCCAAACCCCTCCACAGAGAAGTCCATCTTCACTGCCTCCATTTCCTCACCACCCACTTTCATTCTAACACCTTGCAATCTGTCTTCCATTCCCAAACACCGCTACTAAAACTGCTCTCTTGAAGGCTGCTGGTGACCCCCGCAATACCAAATCCAAAGGCATTTTCTCAGCATTCGTCTCCTTAACCTGTGTGAAGCAAGGTGTGGTACAGAGGGCACTGCTCAAGAAGCTAAAGGACCTGGGTTCAAGTCCTGTGCCTGGCTGTGACCTTGGGCAAGTCACATGGCTTCCACAGGCTGCAATTATCTTACTTGTAAATGAGAATGATGCTTTCTGAAGCCTCTTTCAGCCCAAGAACCATGAGTATTGCTAACCACTCCGTTCTGCTTGAAATGTCCTCTTCCCCTGGCTTCCATCCTGGCTCTCTTCCTCTCCCTCCGACTCTCCCTTCTCCTGCCCAACATCTAGCCTTGACCCTTCTTTTCCTTTTACTATCATCTGTTCCTCAGACATCTCATCTTTTCCCATGGCTTCAGCCATCGTCTTTATGGAGATGAGTTTCAAGTTGACATTCCACCAGGGCTGTCTGACTTTTGGATAAGGAGAAACTTAGATGCCAGAGGGCTGGGTGAGGCAGCTAGATGGGAACAACCAATAAAGTCTTGTGCCTGGAATCCAGAAGACCCGAATTCAAATCCAGCCTCAGACAATTACTAGCTGTATGACCTTGGGCAAGTCACTGAACCTCTGTCTGCCATAATAGGGCCTCCCACCCAGGGGTGTTCTGAGGATCAGATGAGGTAACATTTATAAATTGTTAGTAAATGGTTCTTTCCCTTCCCAGGTTTTCAGTAAAGCGCCCAGCACAGAGTAGGCACCGAATGAGTGTTTCTTCCTGAGGGACAGTGCCCGGCTCATAGTAGAAGCTTCATAAATGTTTGTTAGTTTGCCCTCTCCTTTCTGTTAAGCACAACAGCGTAAGATCAGCATTGGGGGGGCGGGGGGAACAAATAACAGGAACTCACACGTTGGTGGTGAAGACGCCGTAGACCAGGTCCTGCTCAGGAAGGTGGAACGCGCTCTGGAGCTCGTTGTAGTAGAACGGGATTTCCCCGGGCCGGGAGCAGTTCAGCCGGGCCTTCATGAAGGTGGTCCACGTGTCCTCCAGCAGGAAGCGCCCCCCCACATCATTCTTGCACACACGGGCCACCCGTGAGTAGACAGTGCGCCCACAATCGTGCTCCACGGCATTCTCGCGCAGGAAGAAGTAGGCAAAGAGTCCGATGTCATACGCAGCCACAAAATTTGGCTCTGCAGGAAGTTCAAGGGGGAAGAGGAGAGAACTCAAGCAGGCATCGAGAGGACGGGGGCAGGCATGAGGAGGGCACATAGATTATGGAGCTGCTTAACTTGTTATAGATCTAGGGGTAAATATTATATTAAAGATGTGATACAGGTTGATAGATTATGCCATACCATATTATAATAGTATGCTATATGTTATGTCACAGCTTTAGAGCTAGATATACTATATTATATCATGTTATACTATACTATCATTATAGATTATATGTATAATAGCTCTACAGTGAGATGATTGTATATATCCTATCATATCATATCTCTAGAGCTAGAAGGGACCTCAGACCATCGAGTCATTTTACAGATGAAGAAACTGAGATCCAGAGAGGTTTAAAAGATTTATCTAAGATCACACAATAGTAACCGTCAACAGGAGAATTTAACCCAGTTCCTCTGCCTCTGGAACTAGTGTCTTTTCCAGTGTGCCATGCTACATTCTGATAGAAATCTTGCCACCATCCCAAGCAACTTGCCCAAGATAGTAAGTTAGGAGCCCTCAAGGTTCCGAGGCTCATATTGCCAACCTGAAATGGGCCACACGGAGGAGAGGAAAAGGGGGGAGAAGGAGCCCCTTTCCAGCTCCTTTCCACAGTACCTAGCACAGTGTGTGGTATGCACTAAGTGCTTAATAATTCTTGTTTATGTTGTAACCGCGAAAGACTTAGCTACTCTGATCAACACAGCGATCTATGACAATCCCAAAGGAGCCGCCATGAAAAGTGTCAGCCGTCTCCAGAGGGAGAACTGATGAACTCTGAGAGCCTTTTTTTTTTATCACGGCTAATATGGAGATGTTTGGCATGACTTCACATGTATAACTGAAGTCATATTGCTTGCCTTCTCAATGCGTGGAAGAGGGCCTGGGGGTGGGGGTGGGAAAGAACTCGAAATTTAAAAAAAAACCGAATGTTTAAGTATATTTTAAAAATGTTTAAATTGAAAACAAAAGAAATTTAAAAATAATAAATGCATGCTTGCTTCCCTCACATTGGTATCTTTCTGAAAAGATTTTTTCTAATATGTTTTTGAGTATTGCTCTCCCCATTCTTTGTCCACTTTCTGACCTGGCCAACATTCGAAATGCTGAGCTTGAAACTAGGGCACTTGGGTCCTTGGGGCCACCCCAAATACGTCTCAATCCCTAAGCTGCCCATCTCTGAATATCAGTTATGGTATTTTTTATCAGGCGTTTAAAAAGAAAAATCTACAAATGGGTGTTCCTCAAGCAGGTGGGAAGGATCAGAAAAGGGAGCAGTGCCCCCACTCTCTGGGTTCGGGGACTGTGTATACCATTGAGCCACTTGGAGTTATACTGAGCAGTTCGAAGAGGTGGGCCACTGCCCAGGCTTCTGTAGATGGCAGGGTCCCGGCCAGAGAAGTCGATGACAGTGGCAGCATACAGCTCGCCCTGCTCGGAGATCACTGCAGTGGAGTTGTGTTGGGGGTCATAGGGGCATCGGGCCACACCGTTGATCTTTTCAATCATCCGGCTGAGGTTCCCTGCCTGGGAAGGAAGCGAAGAGGAGAAGACAAAGAGAAGAGAGGGTACTATGGGGAGGATCACAGGGAACAAGGGGTTTCCCTCTGGTCCAGGGGTGGTGGTTATGAGCTGTGTCTTTTCTTTCTACCTTAGTTTGGTAACTTTCCTCTGACCTTGTGCTTATGGGGCGACCTGAACCACCTTGAAGACCACCTTGGTTCCTCCTCCCCATATTGTTTCCTCTAGGACAGGTCCATGCCAACTGTTGTAGTTCATAACTCGGGATCACACTGGTTTCTGCTATCTCCAGGTGATCAGTCATCCAGGTAGATGACCCTAGTGGGTGAATTTCCCCAACCAAGGAACTAGTGAATGGACTGGGTGCTGGGATATAACTCACTCATCCACACCCTCACCTAGAAAACCCCTCACCTGTCTGCTGGAACACACCGGAGAGAAAGCATTGGTGCCACATGTGAAGACCTTCCTGCCGGACACAATCAAGACCCGAACATAGTTCTGACACTCCTCCTAGGGTAGAAGGGCAAGGAAGAAAATCCATTAAGCGTCAATCAAGCAGTAAAAGCATTTATTAAGCTTCCATTATATGTGAGGCATTCTTCAAAGATATAGGAAGATTGACAAAGCATCTCATCTGGGGGAGGGAGGGGTGGCTCAGCAGTAGGGATAGTCCTCTAATTCACAGACCACCACGAGTCTGAGAGATTCTAAAACGCCTGACACTAAGGAGCATTGTGGACTTTTTGTCTCATTGATCAGGCTTTTCCAAATGCCAGTCTTTTCCTCTCAGATTTCCTCCCCCATCTCAGGCATCATTATACCCCTACTCTGAGCCCCTGAAGGTGCAAAGCACCCCTCCTAATCCCTGGGGGTCTGGGGGGAGATGCCCAGGACTCAGCCAGGCCACATACTTCAGTCTTCCCTTTGCTTTGGCAGGACTTCCGAGTTTCCTCATTGGAACTCCACTCCGTAGCCTGGGGAAGGAATAGAAAGACATCCCAGTGTTAAGTCAGGCAATAGACTAGAAAGGAGAGGGAAATTAGGAGTCTGATGCTACTGGGGGGCCCCCTTCAGTCTCCCTAATCATCACAGCTGTAGAATATGAAGGGAGGTTGCAAAAGCTTCTCCCTCGAAAGCTTTTATTTTATTTTTGGAGGGGGCAAGGCAAGGCAATTGGGGTTAAGTGACTTGCCCAAGGTCACACAAGTGTCTGAAATTGGATTTGAACTCAGGTCTTCCCAACTCCAGGGCGGGTGCTCTATTTACTGTGCCACCTAGCCGCCCCCTTCCCAAAAGCTTTTAAAAATGAGAAAGACAACAAATAAGTATTTGGTCAAAAGCTATGAACAGAAAAAGAAACGCAAATGGTCAACAGTCGTCATATAACAGACCACTCTAAATAACAGTAGCTGGCGCTTAGACAGGGCACGGAGGTCTGCGAAGCTCTGTCCGTGTCCTCTCATTTGATCCTCACACCAGTTCTGTGGGGCAGGTGCCTTATTATCCCCCTCTGACAGATGAAGAAACTAAGGTGGAGACAGGTTAAGTGACTCATCCAGGGTGACGAAGTTAGGAAGAGTTTGAGACAAAATTTCAACTCATCTTCCTGAACTGAAACAATTCAGGCTTCATCTCACCCCCAGAAAACTGGCAAAGATGATTTTTAGAGACCAAAAGGGATGTTAGAGGGGGTGCCGGAAGATACGTAGACGAATACAATGTCTGTGGAATGTAAACTAGTCCGATCATTCAGGAAATCAATCTGGAATTATCTGAGAACAGTCACCAAACTTCTCTTACCCAAGACCTAGTGATCCCACTGATCTTAAAGACCCATGTACATGCACATAGACCCATGTACACAGACCTGGATGTACACAGACCTGAACCCCAAGGGTATAAGAGGCCCTCGTGGAAGCAAAAAACACACAGAGAAACTGGGGGAAAAACCAAACAGGTGCCTATCTACCGAGAAATGATTGAGCAAACTGTAGCATGTAAATGTAATGGAATATTATTGTGCTATTGAAAATCCCAATAAGAATTCAAAGAAACATGGAAAAGATTTGAATAAAGTGACTCAGAGGAAAGGCAAGCCAGGATAGACCAGTGTGCACACAGACAAGATGTGAAAGGCAGTCAAGAAGGAAGGAGATACCTAAACTCAGAGAAAGATATAGAAAGACTATAGTTTAAATGGAGACTGAAGCAAAACTCGTTATCGTTCTCTTTTATCTCTGGTTTTGTTTTTTTTTCTCTTTTCCCAGTGATCACTCATTGGTTACAGCCTTTCTATATGACCAAACTATTGTACA
>CM053588.1:291313940-291325828 GCA_028646515.1 Pseudochirops corinnae
TGTGGGAAACAGGATGGTGTAGAGAGGACATGGAGGAGTGCTGTAAAGTGTGTGTTGGAAGGGCAGGACAGTAGAGACTCTTTCCTACTGAAGAGGGGTGTGTGTGTGTGTGTGTGTGTGTGTGTGTATGTGTGTGTGTGGTGGGTGGGTGTGAGTATGTGGGTGGGTGTGAATGTGGTGTGTGTGGTGTGTGTGTGTGAGTGTGTGGGTGGATGTGAGTGTGTGGTGTGTGTGTGTGTGGTGTGTGTGTGGTGTGTGTGTGTGTGTGTGTAGATGTGAGTGTGTGGTGTGTGTGTGAGTGTGTGTGTGGTGTGTGTGTGTGGGGGTGGATGTAAGTGTGTGGTGTGTGTGGTGTGTGTGTGTGTGTGTGTGTGTGTGTGTGTGTGTGGAGAGGCAGGGAATGCTCACAGTAAGAAATGTTACAGTGAGGGTATAGAGGACAGAGAACATAGGGTGTGTGAGAGAATTTCTTGCTAAGGGAAAGATGAAGCTAAAATGACCATGAGTTCCTGGATTAAAATCTCTATTCTGAATGGGTTCCAGAGTGAACAGGTTCTACAGTGACTGAATACAAACACTTTTTTTTTTGGTGAGACAATTGAGGTTAAGTGACTTGCCCAGGGTCACACAGCTAGCATGTGTCGCATTTCTGAGGTCAGTTTTGAACTCAGGTCCTCCTGCTTCTCTATCTGCTGCACTACCTAGCTGCTCTGAAACTCTTAACGGAGTTAAATTCCATGACTAATAAGGGGATTCTGTTTCCTCTCTTTTTTCACCCATTAAATAAGCATTTATTAAGCACTTGTGTGTGCAGTGCAACTTTTATTGAGCACTGCGTTTGGGTGCTGGTTTAGAGGACACGGAACTTACCCTCAGGGAGCTTATAGTCGTCTTCGTCTTCTTCCCTCTCCCCACCCCACCATCTGATCATCATTAATCACAGTCGTTGTTCAGTTGTGTCCCGCCGTTCATGGCTCCGTGGATAACAACAGACCAAAAATGTCCGTGAGGTTTTCTTGGCAGAGACACTGGAAGGATTCGCCACTTCCTCTTCCGGTGGATTAAGGCAAATGAAGGTGAAGTGACTTGCCCAGGGTCACACAGTAGGAAGTGTCTGAGGCTGGATTTGAACTCATGTCTTCCTGACTCCAGACCCAGCACTCCATCACCAACTGCCTCAACCTAATCATTAACCCTTCCTTTATAATCTCTCTCTCTCTTATTTTGGTCTGGCCCTGTAATTCGCTTGGTGTTGGGAACTCCTACCTATGCAGGTAAGCACAGCCTCTAAAATTTAGTCAGTGCTGCCTGGAGTGTTACAAGGTTAAGTGACTCATCCAGGGTCACACAGCTGGTCTATGCAGATTCAGAAACTTGAACTCTGGCATTCCTGATGCTACGGCCAGCTCCTTTTCACTAGTGGATTCATTTTCACCGCCAAGTTTTAGTTGGTAAATACAGTCGTGTTCTTGACAGAGAGGGGAGGGTAGCGTTAGGAAGTGGGGGAGGCAGACTGTGTGCACATTTTGTTCTTGTTGTTCAGTTGTTATCTCTTTTCGGGTTTTCTTGGCAAAGATACTGGAATGATTTGCCAGTTCCTTCTCCACCTCATGTATAGATGAAGAAACTGAGGTAAACAGGGGAAAGTGACTCGCCCAGGGTCACACGGCTAGGAAGTGTCTGAGGCCAGATCTGAACTCATGCATGTGAGTCTTCCTAATTCTAAACCCAGCGCTCCATCCACTGTGTCACCTAGCTGCCCGTGTGCTAACAGGAGTCATCGACAAATGCGGGACCATTTTGGGTCCTGATGAATATTATCAAGTCAATGCCATGTTTCTAGGTACTTGGGACATCCAGCAACCTTGGGTAAAATGACTGACGTTTTGCTTTGTGATTTGACCTGAATCCTCTTGGCCTCTCCCGTAAAATGTACCCAGCTCTCCCATTTTCTTAGACCGTCCCCTCAGTACCTGGACCACCACTTTTATTCCCCTAAGAAGCTTTCTGGTACTGAGCTACAGAAAACCTAACAGAAACAGAAGGGGCTTCGGTATCCCCTGCATCCAAGACATAGAGAGTAAAGGAAGTTAGTGGTAAATCCCTCTAGCCCACCTTGATCTCTCCTCTCTCTAACTCCTATTGAATTAGATTTGGAATCTGAGGACCTGGGTTCACTTCCCAGCTCTGTCACTTACTACTTGTGTAAATCTGGACAGATTATTTAACAACACTGGAATGAAGAACAGGGGATAGAAGTGATCATAAAAGATACCACAGACAACTTCAGTTACATAAAATTGAAAAGCTTCCGTAAAAAACAAAATCAATGAAGCTAGAAGAGAAGCAGTTATGAGAAGAAAGGAAACTTTGTAGCAAATATCTCTGCAGAAGGTCTAAAAACAAGATAGATAGGGAATTGATACAAACATATGAAAAAGAGGCATTCCCCAATATATAAAGTGTTCAAAAGATACAAACAGGTTTTAAAAAGAAAAATGCAAGCTATCCAAAGCCATGTGAAAGAATGTTCCAAATCAGTAATAATAAGGGAACTATGAATTGAAGCTACTTGGAGGTTTTTACCTCTCACACCTCCAAGACTGGCAAAGATGACAAAAGATAAAAATAATAACTGTGGGTAGGAAGGAAAGACAGGAAAGCTAATGCCTTGTTTGCGGAGCTGTGAAATGGTCCAACTGTTCTGGAAGATAATTTGGAATTATATGAGAAAAAAGTTAATGAATTATGCATACCCTTTGACAAGTGTAGTACTTCGAGGCACTAACCCCACAGAAGTAAAAGAGAAATTTTGTATATATAGACATATATGTGTGTATATGTATTTATACAAATGTGTATAGATACATATGTCTGTGTAACATGTATGGTATTCCTATAACCACACATAAATACATATTCATACACACATTTATTTGTTTGTTCATTCATTCACTTGTAATGGCTGTTCCACCAACAAGACACTCCATATCTTGGCTCGGGCATTTCCTCCAGCCGTTGCCTGGAAAGCTTTCTCTTTTCCTCTTCAACTACTGACATCCCTCTCTTCCTTTAAATTCCGACAAAACTCTGCTTCCTATAGGAAGCCTTCCCCAAACCTTCTTAATTCTAGGGTCTTCCCTCTTTTAATTACATCCTGTTCATCCTGCATATAGCTTGCTTTGTATATATTTGGGTTTTGTTGTTGTTGTTGTTGTTGTTGCTTTTTTTGGAGGGGGAAGGTAGGGTAGTTGGTGTTAAGTGACTTGCCCAAGGTCACATGGCTAGTACATGTTAAGTGTCTGAGGCCGGATTAGGACTCCGGTCCTCCTGACTCCAGGACTGGGGCTCTATTCACTGCTCCACCCAGCTGCCCGGTATATATTTGTTGACTTATCTCCTCCACTGGACTGTAAGCCCCTTGAGGGCAGGGCCAGTCTCTTGCCTCTTTTTAGAGCCCCAGAGATAAGCACAGTGCCCAGCACGGAGTAAATGTTTAATGATGCTGATTGTCCACCGAGAAGGTACACAAATAGTAGCATTGGATGGAATGAGATGAAAGAAATGATGAAAATGGACAATTTGGAGAAATGCGGGAAAGCCTTAGATGACCTGACAGAGAATAAAGCAATCAGAGCTGGGAGAATGCATGAGAAGCTAACCACGATGGTATAAAGGAAAACAGCAGGGAGAGTGCGAAATTCTGACCAGCGCGGCGAGATCCGCGCTCGGCGAGGAAGGACCATGGCATAGAAGGAGGCGCACGTGGTCCTCTAGGACCAGCGCATTCGTCGATTTTGCTTGGCTGTCCTTACTTATTGATGGGAGTGGGGGGGTCGGGGAAAGAGGAGAAAAGTCATGAAGAAGGGACAGTGAGCATTCTTTTAAACCATCGGTAAAATATTATTTTGGGCCATTTGTAAATGACTTCAAAGGCCCCTTCCAGCTCTAAATCTGTGAACTCGAAAACGGTAGGGTCAGACAGCGCTGCTCTTTATTGCATGCTGTCTTACTGTCGCTCTCCAGTTCTGCCTTGCGGATTTTGTCTCCCACCTGGGCTGTCAGGATGCCTATCCTTTCTTTTAACAAATGGAGAATAGCCGCAGTGTGAGGTCACAGGGCCCCTCAGGCTCAGACCCATTTTTAATGTTACTTATTTCATTAGTTTGGGGGACCATGCATTGTGTGGGAGTGCCCTGGGGGGTGTAGGATGTGTTAAACAATGCTCAACAATAAAACATTTGGAAAATTTTAAATAATCAAAATCTAAAAAGCAGCAATCAGATGGTTAGCTCCTTATGGAAAGTTGTCCCACCTTATACATCCTCTTGCATCCCCCAAAGCATCCATCCCAGGGTCCGAGTCCAGTAAATAATTGCTGATTGATGGGGAGCCATGCAGTCTACGCCCTAGAACATCTGGGTAAGGATTCTTCCCAAATGGCTGGTGTAGACACTAAGTACCAGTGATCAGACCAGGGTGCTGGCAATCAGGAAAGGCATCTTGGAGGGAGTCAATTTGGAGCTAACTGCTCCCAAGGAAGTAATGGGAGCAATCTGGTAGATGGGATGCCCACGGTCTTCTTGGAAATCCACTGGTAGGGGGTCAGAAGCTATAGGATGCTTTGGAGGCACTATACCATGAGCGTGCAGGCCAAATGCAGAGATGGAGATGGCACAGGGGGCTGGAGAAGGAAGGCAGGTCAGAAAGGGTAGTGAAAGGTGCCCTGAACTTGGAGTCAGCTCTGTTACTTATTAGCTGTGTGGTCTGGGGCAAGTCACTTGTGCTTTCACTTATTCTTTTGCATGTAAGATCATCTTGAAGGAGGGGAGGTCAGAGGCAGGTAGGTAGATGGTGCAGTGGATAGAGAACTGGGCCTGCAGTTAGGAAGACCTGAGTTCAAATTCAGACTCAGACATTTACTACCTGTTTGACCACAAGGAAGTCACTTAACCTCTGTCTACCTCAGTATCTCCATGTGTAAAATGGGGATAATAATATAGCCTACTTCCCAGCGTTCTTGTGAGGATCAAATGAGATTTTGTTTTTTGAAGCGGGGAAGGCAAGGCAATTGGGGTTAAGTGACTTGCCCAAGGTCACACAGCTAGTATGTGTGTCAGGTGTCTGAGGTCACATTTGAATTCAGGTCCTTCTAACTCCAGGGCTGGTGCTCTATTCACTGCACCTCCTAGTTACCACAAGATGAGATATTTTTAAAGCCCTTAGTACAGTGTTGGGCACACAGGAGGCCCATAATAAACGTTTGCTTCCTTCCAGGGGGAGGGAATGGAGCAATGGACTAGAACAGAGGTCTGGGAACTTTTAAAAGCTACTTTCATAACTAGATTTCAATATAATTGATTTCTTGTAACCCTGTGTATTATGCATTTTAAAATATTTTTTGGCAAAGGTCTAGTCACACTGGCAAGAGAGGTCCCTAACACAAAAGAACAGTTAAGAGTCCCTAGACTAGATGATGTTGCTAAGCTCTCTAGTCTTTGACTAAAAACCACCTCATGTTAGGCAGTTTGTTTTGTGGGATCAGCAGCAGACTTCATTTGTGGAATGGGAAGGATGTGCATTCTCCAGACAGTCTTTCAGGAAGAATCATCTCCTAGGCTGTTAGCATCCCTACCTGCTGCGTAACGGCATGCACAAGTTTGCTTGTTAGCCCCTGGAATGGGGAGGGCCCAGCTTTCCGCTGTTTTATAGTTCACATTTACCTGCCTGTCCAGCTCTTTTCACTGAATGGACTAAGGCAGCCATAGACACACACATGAGAGCAGTCAGAACTTTGCCGTAGGGTGCTCTGCTTTAACATATGCTTCCAGGGATGCAGGAATCCATCCATACTCACAGTCTTCTTACGGAGGGAGAGAAGAGTGTTTGACTTGACTACTTGCCTCCGGTCTTTGAGATCTACTCATCTCCACTTCTGCTGAGGAACAGCCATAGTAGCTGCTGGTCAGGTTAAACATCTGGATCCCCCAAATGTGCTGTGACCCTGATTGTCTAAGTCAATAGGGGTGACCAGCCAGCTCTCCTCCGGAGACCTAGTGCTGGGTATGATCTGGATCATTTAAATTTAGGACGACTTAGGATAAATGTTATCACTTCCTGATCATTTCCTAAATATCCTGATCAGCTCAGTTGTTGGAGTCTTCCCATATAGCCCCAATTACATAACGATAGCTAGCATTTTTACTTTAAGGCTTGCAAATAGTATCTCATTTTATCTTCACAACAATCCAAGGAGGTAGGGGTTATTATTATCTATATTTGACAGACAAGGAAACTGAGGCAAACAAAGCTATGAAGTATCTGAGGCTGGATTTGAACTCGGCTCTTCCTGACTCCAGGTCTAGCACGGTATCCATTGTACCATTTAGCTGTTCCATGGTGCCCTCTCCTTACTCCCACCAAAATTAGCTGGTATATTATACATTATATATATATGTATATATATGTGTGTGTGTATATACATACATATATATATATATATATATATATATAAAATCTTTTTTTAAAAATTATTTCTCTGTGTATAAAGGCAGTGTGGGGGTCATAGACAGGGTTGACCATAGAGTCAAGAAGACCTGAGTTCAATTCCTGCCTCTGACACATGCTGACCATGAGCAAGAAGACAACTTTTCAGGACTCTATGCAACCCTTTAAGAGTATAAATTACAAGGGCAGCTAGGTGGCACAGTGAATAGAGCACCAGCCCTGTAGTCAGGAGGACTTGAGTTCAAATATGACCTCAGATACTTGACACTTACTAGCTGTGTGACCTTGGGCAAGTCACTTAACCCCAATTGCCCTGCCTTCCCCCCTCAAACAAACAAATTATGAATTACAGAGAAGGTGCTGCCATGAATTAGCAGAGGGAGTTTCCTCATTTAAGAGTTCCCTATATCAATGAAAGGAGGGGCAAAAATTTGACTTCAAGTTAAGAGAAGATATAAGGATAGGTCTAGTCCCTATCTCCAATTCTCCATTGTTCCCCTTCCAGCCCCCAGTAGAAATAGAAGCTCCTTGAGGGCAGGAACTATTTCATTTTGTCTTGATATCCTCAGAACCCATCACGGTACCTATGACAAAGTACACCAGGGCTGGGGAGCCCGAGACCTCCAGGCCACATGTGGCCCTCTAGGTCCTTGGGTGCGGCCTTTTGACTAAGTCCAAGTTTTACAGAACAAATGATTTTATTAAGAGAATTGGTTCTGTGAAGTCTGTATTCAGTCAAAGGGCTGCACATGAGGACCTAGGGGGTCACATGTGGCCTGGAGGCCTCAGATTCCCTACCCCTGGAGAAGACAATAAATGCTTGGTCAGTGACTGAATGACTCTTCCTCTCCCCACCCCCCAACCTCCGAGGACGATATTATGAACAGAGAGGTTGTAAGCACCGTAGAAGAGGAGGGGATGGCTGCCTTAGGGGTGCTGAGAATAACTGAGGCAGTGTGGGGCGAGGCAAAGGGCACCGGGATTTGGCCATGTGCATCCTGCTTAACTTTGGAGAAGTTGCTTCCCCTGTCTGGCCCTTAGTTTGCTCATCCATCAAATGAGAGTTGGACTAGATCAGAGGTTCTCTAGGGCTTTAGGGGATCAATGAATTTAGATGGAAAAAAAATTACATGGCTATTTTCAGTGACTTCTAACCGAAATTTAAAACGTCCTTCAATTATTTAAAAATATTGTTCCAAAAAGGTCTGTTCAAAAGCTTCACCAGACTGCCAAGGAGGTCAATCACGGCGAATCAGCCTTGGCATAAACGAGCAGAAATGTAGATGGGGAAGAGACTTTAGAAATTAACTCTACCAACCACCTCATTTTACAGACGAGGAAGGACCTTGTCCTAAGTCACGCAGGTAATTAAGTGGAAGAGCGAGGTCTGCACTCAGCTCCCATAACTCCAAATTCAGCATTCACTCTACAACGCCACGAGCCTCAGTTACTGATCTCTAATAGCCTTTCCATCTCCAAATATCATGATTATATTTCCACTCAGAAACAAGAAAATTAGGAGATGCCATCCCAAGCAACATGAATTCCAACTCTTGCTTAAGATCTGAGCCCCATCTGTGCAAAACGCTCAGAAGCAGAGAGGTGTTATTACAACTTCCTTCCTGTACCCTTGAGGAATGGGGGATGAGTTTGGAGAAATGAATCACAGCACTGCGGATTTCAGAGTTGGAAGGGACCTCAAATCACAGACAAAAGGGATCCCTATCATAACATACCGACAAGCGATTTTCCAGCCCTTTCCTAAAGACCTCTGTCTGAGAAGAAAGAAGCTGCCACTCTGGGGCAGTCTGTTTTCCTTTTGGACAGCTCCAATTGCTCAGAAGTTTTTCCTAAAGGCAGGACTCAATTTGTCTCTGAGAGCTCCCCCTCTGCTTCCTGGTTCTGCCCTCTGGGGCCAAAGGGAACAAATCTAACCCCATCTCCACCTGCCAGTCCTTCACTTACTTGAAGTCAACTAGCCTATCCCTCCTCCCACCCCCAGCCTCAAGGTTCTCTTCTTCAGGCTACACATGCCCAGTCCCTTCAATCTATAAGAGATTAGCTGTTCTATCTATGAAACTTATAATCAGTTCTCAGTTATGGTCTAGACACATTGGTTAGGTCAGGGTGGGGAAACCGAGGCCTTAAGGCCTTTAATGGGGCCCTTTAACTGAAACTAAATTTCACAGAACAAAGGTCACATGAGGAACTTGGATAGCCCTTGTTTGTGTGGCCCAGACCCAAGAAACCCTCCCTTTAAACCCAGAGTTGGAGACTTTCTCACCGCAAATCAGAGAATTAAGGAATTTTAGGGCTAGGAGGGGCCTGAGCTTCCATCCATCCATCTACCCTGCCAAGGGATATTCTGAAAGCACAGGTTGGACCATGTCCCTCCTTCCTTCTTATATGCTTCCCGATCACTTCCCATCACCACCTCTTTTGGCTGATACAGGTGTGTAGGTATCCAACCCAACAAACATTTATTAAGAACAAACTGTGTGCAGAGCACTGTGCTAGGGATAAAAACAAAGCTTCGGTAATATTTGTAACGTGGAGCTTACAGTCTGGTGCAGGAAGAGGGCTCATGGATAACTGTCCCTGAAAACAGTACTGGATCGGGGAACGGGCAAGGTGAAAACCAAAGTTTTCTGTAAGGAGAAAGACCGCAGGAGATCGGGGAAGGCCCCATGGAAGAGAGAACGTTCAGCAGAGACAGAGGAATTCTATCAGCAAAGCTGCACAGGGAAACGGGCATGAAGGTGAAAAGAGCCAGGGCAGTTTGGGAAGTAAGAAGAGTAACATTATTATATATAATCACATTATTATTATGTTATCTAATGTAATTATGAAATATTGTCATCATGTTACAGAAACAGGGTGTCCCTAAAGTCTGGACACATAGGAAATCTCATGAACTCTGCAGATTTTCAATAAATGAAATGAATGGAATTTTCAACAGCATTTTATTTAATTAGCATCAATTTCAGCCATGACCATTTCATATGGAATGAAAGCTTTCATTAGCTATTGGGGACTATTTTCCATGTTGATGAGATTCATTTAATTAACGAGATTTCCTATATGTCTTCCTATGAAATCTCATTTATGTGAATTATATATTATTATATATTATAATATATAATTATATATTATATAATATTATATATTATAAATAATTATATTATAATATATTATATTGTTATATATTGTAATATATCTTATAATAATATAGTATTATATAATTATATAATAATAACAATAACCACAGCCAGCATTTGTACAGCGCTCTAGGATTTGCAAAGTGCTCTACACGCCTGATGTTTATAACAACCCCAGGAGTTAGGAGCTATCGTTATCAGGACTAGCGAGGGGGCTAGATAGAACACCAGGCCTGGCGTCAGGAAGACCTGAATTCACATTCAATCTCAGTGACTTACTAGCTGTGTGACCCTGGGTGAGTCACTTAACCTCTGTTTGCCTCAGTTTCCTCATCCTACCTCCCTGGAAGGGCTGTGGTTAGGACCAAATGAGATAATAACTAGATAGCACTCACCATGGCGCCTGGCACGTTGTGGGTGTCATATAAATGTCAGCATTTATTTTGACTGTTATTATTATCTTCCCCATATTTTGTTGTTGTTTCTCTCATTTTCAGTCGTGTCTGACTCTTTGTGACCCCACTGGGAATTTTCTTGGCAAAGTTACCGAGTGATTTTCCATTTCCTTCTCTAGCTCATTTTACAGATGAGGAAACTAAGGCAAATAGGGTCACACAGCTAGTCAGTGTCTGAGGCTGGATTTGAACTCAAATCTTCCTGCCTCCAGGTCCAGTGCTATTTCCACTGTGCCACCTGGTCGCCCCCTAGCATATTGTAGGAAGACCGAAAAGATATTATTCCCATTTCTCTCAATCAGTAAGTATTTACTAAACACCAATTATGTGACAGAAAACTGGAGATAAAAAAATCACAGCATCATATAGTTAGAGCTGGAAGGGACCTTAGGGGCCTTTGAGTCTAACCCCTTAATTTTATAGAGGGGGAAACTGAGGCTGAAGTGACTTCCACAGGGTCTCAACAAAATAAGTGTCTGGGGTAGAATTTGAACCCAGGTCTTCCATACTCTACAAACCAGTGCTCTGTTCACCTGTACCATTCCATAGATGTTGGAACTAGAGCAGAATGGCTGACTGTGCAAGGGTTCTCCTCTTGCTTAGTTAAGGAAAGAAGCAAAGATTCCCACTGGCCAGAGTTTCTCATTTGATCTCCGGGGTATCCCAGACATCCCACCTGGTCTCTCCTGCTCTCAGCTTTGACGCTGCAAGCAGAGCTCGCACAGATCACTGGGAGGTAGAGAGAGATTGGGCTGAGACAAGGGGAGGTACCTGAAGGAGAGAGACGTTGGTAAGGCTGAGCCTGAAGAGGTAATTCCTGTGGAAATAAAAGACACAGAAATCAGAAGTCACACTCGTTAAATAAAGACCTACCTGGAGCTGACACATCTGCCCCAGGCTCCCAACCAGCCAGCCCTCAAGCAACAAGCCTGTTTTGAAAACTATATGGCCTTCTGGGGAGGGGAGGAAGGGAGAGGGGAGGGGGAAAAATAAAGTAAAGAGTGAACAACAGAGAACAAAAGAGAACCTAGAAGGAATCACAGAAAAGCTGGGTTGCTTTGAAAACAATGTGTAGGATTTATGACGTGAGTTTTCATGAAATGGAAATGTATTGTTTAATATTGAACCCTCTCACGTTCTGCTGTGTATATGGAAGTGCTCCTTTTTTCTTTTTTTTGTTTTGTATTTAAGTTTAAAATGAATTCAAAAATTTATATACATATGTGTATATATGTGTGTATATGTACATGTATGTAATTTTACATGCATGTACATACATACACACACACACACACATACACACTGGACAAGCCCTAGAAAGGTCAAACTGGTCATCCCCTTCCATCTAGGCAGGATGGCCTATTTCCAACAGCTCCCTGGTCTGTGGAGGAGGGTCTCTCCTGGTTCAAAGGTTTAAACCTGGGTGGAAGAGGAAAATCCTTAAGCAATGGTAGAAATGAGGGAGAGGGAGAACTCTCAGCAACTGGTGGGATTCCAGTTTTTCAGAACAATAGAGACCTGGGGCTCAAAGGGGTCATGTCATCCAGCCTGCTGGGACAGAAGATATTACTAGGCTGAAAGGGCCTCCTGGAAGAAAACAGCCCCAGGCCTCCTCTTCCTTTCCATATTCTCCCAGGGTTTCAGATAGAGGAGATTTCTGAGAAGTCAATTCAGATCCCACTCTGTCCTCCATACATCTCTCCCTCTCTCTCTCTCTCTCTCTCTTCCTCTCTCTCTCTCTCTCTCTCTCCCTCTCTCTCTCTCTCCC
>CM053588.1:291326328-291343844 GCA_028646515.1 Pseudochirops corinnae
CTCTCTCTCTCTCTCTCTCTCTCTCTCTCACACACACACACACACACACACACACACACCCCCTGCAGCAGTGACCGATGGAAACAATGTCACCTTTAATCTCTTTTTTAAGTGGTGAGCTGGGATTGTACTACATGATCAATAAGCTACAAAGGCTGCGCACAAGGAACAAGGTTTAGTTAATGGTTGGGCCCTGCAATCCCATCCCCAGCTCTCAAGAGGCGAATCTCCTGCTCTGGTGGAGCCCAAGGTGTCTTTCTTGGCCAGTGGTCTGGGGCAGCAGAGCCCTGGGCCCAAGGCCACTCATAACCCAACCACCGCACAAACAAAGGAAAAGTGGTGAGGAACTGGGCCCAGAGAGAGCTAGCAAGAACCAGAGATGCAATTAGCAATTCCAGTAACTGAAATAAGCAGCACAAAAGACTCCTGCAAATTAATATTTTGATGAAAATTCAGTTAGGGGAGATGGGAGAAACCTTGGGGAGAAAATTTAGCCCTCAAGACACAAAGTTGTATTAGGGAAGAGATCTTGGAGACCTCAAGGCTACTGTTGGGGAGGCCTCTACTAGAGAAGGGGGCAGAGGGTGCTGAGGCTGGGAGGAGGTCACCTGGGGTGAGGGGACAGGGGAGGAGGGAGTGAGAAAGTGTACTAACTGGTAGCTGCTCGTTTACACTACTCATGCTAAACAGGGGTGAAACTCGGTCGCTTCTATCTGCTTAAGAAATAGAAGTACTGTCAATATCTTCTGAATGTTGGTGTCCTGGGACAAAGCCCCAGCTACTTTGCCCTGGTTCTGGTTCTGGTGGAAGATCAAACAAGAGAGAATTCTTATGGGAAGGCAAAGGGTGGAAGGGAGTGAGGAACACTGGCCAGGGAAGGAAAACGTTTCAAGAACCCTCTTAATGCTCCCAAGCCCAAGAGGACCCAGGAGGCCACATCTCCCTGACATTCCACCAACTAGAGGCAGAGCGCCGTGACGCCGTTTATCAGGAACAGCCAGAACAACTCTGGAAATGAAGGCAGCACCACAGACCATGGGCTCCTGTACTTAACAGTCTCACAGACTCGGGGCAAGCCCTGACCAACTTGGAGCCCTCAGTTTCCCCATTAAGGCGACGATGCATCAGCACCAAAGCAAACCACGATGAAGACGATAACATTTGCATCCCTACCTCCGCAGGTAACGGTTGGGGGTTCCATGAGCCTCACCGCCTGGCCCTGGGGAGGCAGGGACACTCCAGCCAAACCAGCCCCTCCAGCTCCTGGCCTTGGCTTCTCTCCCGCCTTCTGAAGCCCTTGTCCCCCACCCTCAAGCATCCTTTTCTTTTTCCTTCTGAAAAATTTTTCATAGCTGTGGTGGCCTTTTTTCCAGAAGGGCCCTTTGCAGTGTCCCTTATTGTATGTGTTAAGGTTCTATTAAACCGCGCATGTATTTATTACATAAGTGCTGCTAACACTTGTCATGAATAATGGTCAAAATATAGATGGCTGCCTCTTGCCTTCCGGCTACCCCAACCCCAGGCCCGCTTCCTCCACACAGTGAACCACTTTTTAAAATGGCTTTTCCCTCGGCCCCACCCTCTTCCTAATCAGTCAAAATTCTCACTCCCTCAGTCTCTGGCTACAGGTCTGGTAGAAAGTCAGGATTGAACTATTATTTCCTGCTAAAGTATTAGGGACTAATACTTTCCCTGATGGTAATTTGAACTTTAAAGGAAGCCACTGTCAAAGGCTCTGACTTGTAGAATTTCCGGATGTGTGATTGAAGGAAAAATCTCAGGAGAATGAGGGAGAGATTTTTCCCTGGTTTTCCCCTAGAAGGTGAAAACCAGTGAACATGTACACAGTTGCTTCCCACTGGCAAGAATGAGGGCACAGCCTTTTTTTAGAAGGTCCTTGGTTATTTATCACCTGATTTCTTTCAGATCCCAAACTCCAGTCTTGTGCATTAATAGAGTAGACTTGCTGAGAGAAGAGTTTCTGAAGACTCTAGGAGATGAGATAGGAGGAGAAAATCCCTATGTCCCTATGTCCTCCTTCCCATGAATGAGGGACCAGGGCTGGAAATTCCCTGGGAATCTCCCCAAGACAGATTTGGTTGATTCATTCTGGCCCATGGGCTACTCCAGATCCCATCCCACTCCTCTGGTGGGACCTGCTAAAGGTCCTTTGCTGTTACCTGGCTCCCACGATGAGCTGGTTCCTGGAGGGGTCTAGAGCAAGCTGGGAGAAATCTTGAACGCCAGGGTAGGTGAAGTTGGAGACCCATGGCTTCAGATCTGGGTACAAGAGGTGGGGATGGGGCAGAAAAAGAGATAAACACCCAGTTACTAAGAGACATCCGATTTCCCATCCCTGGGGCTCCTAGACTGAACTTGCATCAATCACAAGGAAAAGAGAAAGAACACTGGGCTGGAATTCAAGAGCCCTTGGTTCTAATCGCAATCCTGTCATTAACTAGCTGTGTGACCTTGGACAAATCAACCTCCTTCTAGGGGTTGAAACTTCCTTGGCTGTAGAATGACAGAGTTGGATAACAGAGTCTCCGGAGATCCCCTTCAGCTCTGCCATTCTAGGAGATCACTGTGGCTCTGATGTGGGGGTGGAGCTGAGAGGACACAAAGAGACAGGCTGTTTTCTGGTCATATAAACCGAGATGAATCTCCTTTCCACTGCCCTATGACTTCCAATTTAGATCCCCAAATTGGCTGAAATCCTCCAGAAGTCCATCTTAGCATCCTGAGAACTGGAAGAGAACTTAGAGTCTGTTTATTTCAGTGTCCTTTTGTCACAGGTGAGGAAACCGAGGCCCAGAGAGACTGTCCAGCAGCACAAAGGTAGCGAGTGACAGGCAGGATTGGAACCCAGAGACTGAAATCAAACCCAAGATTCTCAACACTCTATGGTAGAAGACTGTCTCTAATTCCAAAGTCTGGTTGGAGGGGGAAGGGAATTTCACAGGGCCCATTGGACAGTTAAAAAAAAAGAGTTGTTGGGGCAGCTAGGTGGCACAGTGAATAGAGCACCAGCCCTGGAGTCAGGAGGGCCCAAGTTCAAATTCGACCTCAGACACTTGACACTTACTAGCCGTGTGACCTTGGGCAAGTCACTTAACCCCATATGTATATACACACACACACACACACACACACACACATACATATATATAAATCTACCCACATGTCCATGACCAGGGTCCCTAGATACAAGGTAGCAAAGCACCCCCACAAAGAATCCTGGAGGAAAGGAATATTTATAAAGCACCTACATGTGCCAGCTCTGTGCTGAGTCCTTTACAAGTATTTTCTTATTTGATCCTCACAATAACAATCTTGAGAGGTAGATGCTGCTATTGCACCCATTTTACAGTTGAGGAAACTGAGGCAGTCAGAGGCTCAAGTGACTTGCAGCCAGTAGGTATCTGTGGCTTGAATTCAACTCAGGTCTTCCTGATATCAGGTCTCACTCTCTATCCCCTGTACCATCAGCTGCCTCCAGTAAAGTTAGGTACATCCTAAAATAAAGATAAGGATAAGGATTGAATCCAAGATTTCATTGGTAGTGTGAACTCCCAGGTGAGGAAATTCCCTCTACCAATGCTGGTGGGCACCTCCTCTGTGATTTATAGTCTTAGCCACCTAGAGCATGAGAAGTTGTGACTTGGCCAGGGTCACACAGATAGTGTGTCAAAGGTGGGACTTGAACCCGGATCTTCCCAGGCCATGCTGCCTGTCTCAGATACTAGAATACTTGTCAAAAATGCTAGGCGGCATGGTGGCCTTGGGCTTCATTGACAGAAGCAGGTGTTCAGAGTGAGAAAAATAATGGCCTTCCTCTGCTCTTGTAATATCTCATCTAGAAGATTGCTTTCAGCTCTGAGAGACATATTTTAGGAAGTGCATTGACAAGCCAGAGCTGGGAAAACATCCAGGATGGTTAAAGAGCCAACCCCCCATCACACGCCGTATGAGATTGGTTGTAGGAATTAGGGATGTCGTGACCAGAGAAGGCTATAACAGCTGCTATCTGATGTCTGGAATCTGACTTACAGATTCACAGGATCATGGCTGTAGAACCAGACAGAAAGGTAGAACCCTGCTAGTCCAAACTTCTTGTTTTACAGATGACAAAACAGAGGCTTGGACAAAATACATAGCACAGCCGAGGTCACGCAGTCAGAAGTGGAATTTGAATCCAGATCCCTTCACAAAATCCACTGTGGTTTCCACAGCACCTCACTAAGTATGACAAGCAATGGTTAGAAGTTGCTTAGAGGAAGATTTGACTCTGTACAAGGAAACATTTCCTAACAATCGGGGCCGTCCGAAAGCGTGATGAGCTGTCTTGGGTGGTAAGGAGGTTCCCAGTTACTCTAGGTCTTCAAAGGGAAGGACGTTTGTCCTTCCAAACGTTTGTCAAGGACGTTAATTGGGACTGGATTATGGACTCTCTAAGGTTCTTTCCATCTCTGAGATCCTATGAAAACAAAATGAATCAAGGACAGAGACTCCTTCTACCTTTAAACCCCTATGAAAGAGAAAAGAGCCAGATATAGTATCAGAGAACCTGTGATTATGCCCTGGATCTCCCATTCCAAGGTCACATGTGTGATTCTGGGCAAGGTCACAGCCTCTTTAGACCTAAGCTTCCTCATTGATAAACGGAGGATGGATTAATTAGATGGCTTCCAAGGACCTTCTAGCTTTAAATACATGACTGAAATGACCCTTGGAGCAGAGGGATTCTCAGGGTCAAGAGGGGTTGAGGTCAGGGTTAAAGAGTTGGATGCAACAGATTAGAACGCATTTCCCCATAATGCATCTGTGATCAGCTCCGCTGGGTATGGGAGAGTGGGCTGTGAGTGCATGTGTTGATGGCAGAGAAGGGGGTGGAAGGGGCGAGGGAGGGAGCGTCAGAGGAATCCAGAGGAAATAAATCATAGCTCATTATCCTTCCTCCAAGGAGTAAAGCAGCCCCTCATTTCTACACAACAAGCAAATACTTAAATGCTCCCCTGAGGATGGGAGGTTTTGTGAGCTGGATGTTCTTCAAAAACTGTGTATGGTTAAAAAAATAATAATAAAGCCTGCAGCAAAGGAAGCATCCCCTCACACTGCTTCTGACCCCAGCAGGAGAGGGGTGGGCAGGGGCATAATGGCACAGGCCTAGGCTGCTAGTGGACATTTACAGGGTGGGCTGTGAGGGCCAAAAGTGAGCTCACTCTCTAGCCTGAACAGAGACACGTTCTCCCAAAATCTTAGGAGACTGCGCTCGGAACTCACCCCTCCCGGGAATTTTCTTTATTCTGCGGCGTCGTTTTCGAATGTGTTCTAGGCTATATCCTACGGGGGCCCTCTACCTCATCCATTAGCTTGAGAGTTCTCCAGGAGAAGGAATCGGAGCCTTCCGCATCATTTTGTGGGATCCCTCACACGGGGACATTGAGGATGTGCGATGGGCAGGAGCCAGCTCGTACCAGCTCTGTGAGAGCTGGTTGTTAGATTATGAGCACACGCGTCTACACCTCGAAAATCCGTAAACGCTACAACTCAGGGCTTAGGATGTTGTTTTGTTTGGAAAGTGATGGAGATGTTAAAAACGCAAATTAAACTTGAAAATGTGTCCAATGCGCCTCCTTTTCCCAAGAGCTGGTTGTTGAACGTTACACAACCCTGGTGACGTATGCAGTAAGAAGGAGTACGGCAGGGTGCAGGAGATGAGAACTCGACTCTGGGACTCAGTTTTCTCATCTGTAAAATGAAAAACTCGGACTCTAAGGTCCTTCCAGCCCCGCGCTTCTATGATCACTAGACATAATTTTGGGGATCTCTGTTCATTCCCCTATTTCCAGCTCCATTTGATGGGGACAAAGGAGAAATGAATAATAGAAAGAACTGAAGAGGGTTTTTGTCTTTTCTCTTCTTCCAGCTTGGGGGAAATGATCCTTTGGAGAAGGTAGGAAGTTACACTAACTCCTCCTTGACACAAATCTCACTAGCTCTCCCCATTCCCGCCTCCACGCCCACTATTTCTGGGAGGAATGCGGTCTGATCGAGGGTTGGCTTTCACTGAATTTCGAAATGGGAGTTAGCTGCCTTTAAAATTTTTTAATTAACTTTTTTTGAGGCAACTGGGTGAAGTGATTTGCCCAGGGTCACACAGCTAGTAAGTGTGAGATGTTAGATTTGAACTCAGGTCTTCCTTTCTCCAGGCTGGCTCTGTCCAGTGCGCCACCTTGCTTCCCCTTCAATCTTTTTTCATCCATTCTTTATAATTTCCATTGTTTATTTATTTATCATTATCTTTTCTGATTATTTTTTCTCCCTTTAAATGTGAAAATGAAGGCACAGGAGATAGAGAGAAAACTGGGTTTAAAAACAAAAAACAAACCT
This sequence comes from Pseudochirops corinnae, assembly GCA_028646515.1. Lineage (NCBI taxonomy): Eukaryota > Metazoa > Chordata > Mammalia > Diprotodontia > Pseudocheiridae > Pseudochirops > Pseudochirops corinnae. The sequence continues at coordinate 291,332,722 of CM053588.1, forward strand.
AAACCAAGCATGTTCCAAAAACATACAGAAAAAGCTTCGGATTCAGGTGGAACCAACGAGAAAAGTTCCATTCTAGACGAATGATGTCACTGACAGCCAATGCTCAATTATCGGCTTTGGGGATTACCCAGACGCTCAATCTCAGGCTGATTTTTGCCTCCCACCTAGGGGGGCAGCATGATCCTGCAGAAAGAACACTAGACCTGGAGGATCTGAATTTGAATCCCAGTTCTGCTACATGTCACCTTTGTGACCCTGACAAATGATGTGCTTTCTCTAGGCTTAGTTTCCTCATCTGTAAAAACAGAGTTGACATAGATGATCTCTGAAGTCCCTTCCGGCTCTCTCTAAGATCCTAAGGTGTCTTTCTCACAAATAAGAATAATCACAATAATAAGGAATTATGTAGATTCCCAAGAATTTTTATAGGATCACCAATCTGTGAGCTGAAAGAGACCCTAGAACAGACACATGCTGGTAAAATAGAGGCAGGCTGGTAAATGTTTAACAACTGGGTGTCTGGCAGGAAAAAATATATGCCCTTTAAAACGTGTGTGTGTGTGTGTGTGTGTGTGTGTGTGTGTGTAAAAATATACGGGGGAGGCGAGGTGGCACAGTGAATAGAGCACTGGACCTGGAGTCAGGAGGACCTGAGTTCAAATCTGGCCTCAGACACTTAACACTTGCTAGCGATGTGACGTTGGGCAAGTCACTTTACCCCAATTGCCCTGCCTTCCCCCTCCAAAAAGCAAAAAATTAAAATTAAATAAAAAGTTAAAAAATATATGCACTTTTATGTTTAATCTGCATCATTAACATTTTTCATCACTTTCTTAAGTCTAGAGTCTGGACAATCAACAAAACCATAGATCAAGCCCGGATTTGTAGCAGTTTCCAGTTTCTGAGACATAAATGCTCACACTGAAACCTTTAACAAGGAGCTCTCAGGAGCCTGTATGAGCTGGCCCAAGCACACTTTTGCCTCAGTGACCATCCAGTTCGACCCCCTCATTTTACTGATGAGGAAACTGAGGCCCATGAAGGGTAAGTGACTCACTCAAGGTCCCACAACTATAATCATTACAGGCAAGATTTGAATTCAGGCCTTTCTCGCCCCAGAGCTCAGTGCTGTTTCCACTGTAGCATCAATGTGCTGCCTCCCCAAATTCCAACATCACAAAACTGGTAAGCATTCGCATTCCCAAAAACATTCCCTTTAGGCTCCCAGGAGCTGTACCACAAGTGCTGCCTAAAAATAATTGAAGGATGGGGATGGAGAGGGGTGGAAGAGGGGAGAAAGAGGCCAGAAAATCAAAGTCAGAGCTTTTGATGCTGTTGCCCATAGAAAAATATCAGAAATGAAAATCAGGCGTCTGAGGCGCCCTTGTAAGTCCGTGGGAAACAAGGAGTGATTTACGGCTGCAACTCAGGATCGCTCTGGTGGCAGCGACTTTGAGGCGATCAGTCAACCACCAAGCATTCACGGAGCCCTGTGACGTGAGCAAGTCCCTTCTCCGTCTTGGGGAGGTAAGAGGAGAGGTGAACAGCCTGAAGGCTACCCTGCGACTGCCGGAGCAACAAAGGAAATGTTCAATGAATGGATGGAAAGGGCATTTATTAAGTGCTTGCTGGGTGCCAGGCAGTGGGCAGCAAGGGGGTAAAGAGGACTGAGCACTGGGCCTAGAGTCAGGAAGACTCATCCAGCCTCAGATACTTCTTTGCTGGGTGACTTCGGGCGAGTCACTTAACCCTATTTGCCTCAGTTTCCTCATCTGTAAATGAGCTAGAGAAGGAAATAAGCAGGTCAAAGATAACAATGGGGGGGGGGGGAGCAAGGGAGATCTTGCCCTCCAGGAGTTCTCATTCTAATGGAAGGAGATTATTAATAACAAAGTCTCGATCTGGCAACGAACTGGGAATTTTGGAGCTCTCCCCTGTTTGGGATTAAGCTTCTATTTTGGGGGGGTGGACAGATTACAAAGAAAGAGTGTGACAGCTGGAGGGGCACCCTCCTACGCGTTGTAAGGAAATCACGTTTTATCCACATCCTAGTCTGGTAGAACATAAGCTCCTTGAGCACAGGCTGCTTTGCTCTCTCTTCCCTCCAGTGCCTCAGCACAAATCTTGTTGAAACAGTTTGTTTTGGAACAAAACCCAAAAACCAGGACCTCTTTGCCTTGGGTAGAAGAACCTTTGAAGAAGATTTATGGGAAAATTCAAAGATTTAACAGGATAAGAAGGTGTGAAAGGATCCTGAAGTATAGAGATAGCTATCACATGCACAGAAGTCTGCTCAATGCTGTGGAAAACCCCTGGAAGCAGACATCACACTGCATTTCTGCTCTCCAGGCACTTACAATCTACTTAAAGGCCCTAGGCCAGCGGTTCTCAACCTGTGGGTTGTGACCGCTTTCACAGGGGTCGCCTAAGACCATCAGAAAACACATATTTCCAATGGTTTTAGGAACCGAGACACCGCTAGGCTATTGGTCTCCAGGCGGGTCCGACCACCTGCAGATACACCCACATGTGAGCATTAAAGAGTTGCGGCATTAGGAAGGTTGAGAACCACTGGCCCAGACAAATATACCTAGGGAAACAGTTAGAGAGCAGGACCAGACTGAGTATAAATAAATACCACATTGTGTGACTAGGCCACTAAACGCCTTAGGAGTTTAAAAAGAAGGGATCGATAACATCAGTCTAACACCTCCCATGATTGAAGCTACTGTCTGGGACTGCTTTGTTAGACCCGGAGGGAGGATGCAATAATTGACCTGGTAGGGGGTAAGGGGAATACCCTCCCTCCTTGACTTGATATCCCATCACAGTCCCTTGGTTCCCCTCCATCTCTGTCTGCCGGCTTCTCCTCCTCTTCCTTACCCCTTAAGGCAAGTATTCCCCAAAGTTCTTGGTTCCCCTCTTTTTTATGGTCTTTCTCTAGGCAATCTCACTTATTCTCATGTTTTTGACTACAGCTCTAGGATGGAGATGACCCCCCAGTCTCTTCCTTCAGCCCTGACCCCTCTCCCGCCCGACAGGCCAGCATCTCCAGCCACCGGGGAGACGTGTTTATCTGGATGTTCTGCTGGCGCCTCCAACTCAGCAGCTGAGCTGATTATCTTCCCCCAGATTCTGACGCCTCCCAATGGCACCCCAACCCCCTGGCTCTCACGTTCCGGGATCATTTTTCCTTCCTTCCTCTTCTTCACTTCTCGCATCCTACCAGTCACGAGCCATTGACTGTCTCTGTAGTGTCTCCTCCATCTTTTCCCTCCTACCCCCACTATCACCACCACAGACCAGGCTCTTACTACCAGCTGTCTGGACTAACATCGTTGCCTCCTAACAGGTCTCCCTGCCTCTTCCCATCCTCTCCCTGACCCCCTCCAGTCGAGCTTTCACACCACATCCACACCGTAGTACAAATCTCCCTTATTCATAAGCACAGTCACTCACCGCTCAGAGCCCCGAGATTCTGCCCGAGGGATAAGGTTCATACTCTGCAGAGATGAAAAGCCTGTTTTGTCTTTTGTTGAGTTGCTTCAATTGTGTCAGACTCTTTGTGATCCCATCTGGGGTTTTCATGGCAAAGAGACTAGAATGGTTTGTCACTTCCTTCTCCAGCTCATTTTACAGATGAGGAAACTGAGGCCAACAGTGTAGAGGGACTTGCCCAGGGACACACAGCCAGTACGTGTCTGAGGCTGGATTTGAACTCGGGTCTTCCTGACTCCAGACCCAGCACTCTGCCCACTCACTGCACCAGCATTTAGCCTGCCCCAATCGGCATAATGTCTCTGATTTCTGTTACTCTGTGCTTGGATGAATACACTTGCTGACAGAGGGAGCTACACGGGCTGAGAGTAAGCTCACCGTCAGCCTCTGGGTCTGGGGTGGAAGTTTGTCCCATCTAAAGTGATCAAAGTGGTTTCCATTCTGAACCTCCAAAAGACCATCACACTCCTTGTTGTTCAATTGTTTTCCATTGTGTCCAACTCTTCATGACCTCATTTTGGGGTTTTCTTGGCAAAGACACTGGAATAGTTTGCCATTTCCTTTTCCAACTCATTTTAGAGATTAAGAGCTGAGGCGAACAGGGCTAAGTGACTTGCCCAGGGTCACACAGCCAGCCCAAATTTGAACTCAGGTCTTCCTGACTGCAGGACCAGGACTCTGTCCACTGTACTATCCAGCTGTCCCAATCACACTCCTATATTGTAAACATTTAAAGTATAATAAATAGATATAATTCTAACCCAAAACCTCCCTTGAAGGTAGAAGAGCGAATTAATAAACAGGTAATTGAACAAATAAGTAAATGGATGAACGAATGAACATATAAGCACAGAGCCACAGCCTTCCTCCTAGTCTCCAAAAAGGTGGAAATCCGTCTCCCTTGGAGACGTGTGATAGAGCATTCCACACCCCAGGAAGCATCTACCTAAACGAGTATGTCCCTGACACTCCCACTGCCCCATCTCTGTCTCCCTGTGGCACGGCTCCAAATGCTTACAGACACCCTTCTGCTCTGCCCATAGACAGAGTGCTTTCCAAACGCCATGGAAATGTTGCCCATCGTTATAACCACCCGAGGGGCAATTCTGAAGAAACTAAGTGGCTTCCAAACACCACCCTCCATCATCTCCCTTCTCTGCACCTTTGTGTGGGCCAGAATACTCCCCTCCTCACCTCCACCTTGGGTATCTTTGGCCTTCTTCAGCATTTAACTCCAATACCATCTTCGGGCAGAAATCTCCCGTCTCCCTTCCTGCCTTGCACTCTACAAGCGAGGGAGGCTGCCCATCTACGATTTATCGAAGTGTTGGCTCTTCCACTAAGTTCCTTGAGGGACAAGGTCTACTTAGTATAGTGCCTAGTACTGAGAGGGGGAACCCGTGGCCCCCAGGCCACTCGTGGCCTTCTAGGTCCTTGGATGTGGCCTTTTGACTGAGCCCAAGTTTTACAGAACAAATTCTGTCATTAAGGGGATTCTGTTCTATGAAGTTTGGATTCAGTCAATGGGCTGCACTTGAGGCCCTAGAGGGCCACACGTGGCCTTGTGGCCACAGGTTCCTCACCCCTGGCCTAGTATATAATAAGTGCTTAATAAATCTTTGTTGACATTGATTAACTCAATTTGGATAGTCCAGGCTATAGTTAAAGGAATCAGGAACGAATCTCAGATTTGGAATTAGGTGGGGCTGGAGGGGTGAGTATAAGGGTGCCTAACTGTCTGGCACCTTGTCCTGAAGTCTCTAACTGGGCAACCCAGATCCACAGAGCAGTAGTAAATCCCAGACTCCAACTCAGAGAGGAAAGATTCCCACCAAGAGTCGCCCCTTGGAACCACAGACCACAAGGCCCTCAGCCCTAGAGAGGCTTTAACTGATCTGACAGGTCTCCCTACTGCCCCCACCCCCAAAACACACACACACACACACACACACACACACACACACACACACACACACACACTCTTCTGTTCCCTCTAGCGACAGCCGCGATCTGCTCGCTCGGTGGAGCAATTAGAAATCAGAGGGTGGGTGTCTGCGCATTTTGTAGGCTTAAGGACTTTGATAATTTACTTTAATCCACTTAAGCCTTCAGAGCCCCAGGGCCCAGCTCAAACAGGACTGCACAGAGAAGACAGCTGGAAAGCTTCCTCCTGGAGACAGAGGAGCCTGAGGTTGGGAGCTCCCTCCCCCACTCAGCCTCACCCCCTGCCAATCTTCTCGCAGCAGGAATCTCAGAGCCACCCCCTGCCCCAGCCTCCCCCATCTGCCCCGTCCTCTCCAGCAATCCACACCCACGGGCCCTTAACTCTACTCCCTCCCACTACCTCCTCCAAGAAGTCTAGCCTGATTGACCCCATCATGCCTATTCCTAGTGATCCGGTATTTGTGAGCTGTGTTCCTTTGTGCTTTGTAAACGCTTCTTCTCTGAGCTTTCTTCGTCAGGTTTTCCCTGCCTCTGTATGCTTCTCATAGACTCTGAGTGGGAAGGAGCCTCAGAGATCATTTGGTGCTCCTGCTACCGAAATAGTAATATTCCCTTCTATCACCACGTCATTGTCACCGTCGTCACAGTAGTGGTAGTAGTAGTGGTAGTAGTGGTAGTAGTGGTGGTAGTAGTGGTAGTAGTAGTGGTGGTAGTAGTGGTAGTAGTAGTCATAATACTAGTAATACTGTAGCTAGCATTTACACAGTGCTTTAAGATTTGCCCATTTCTTTACAAATATTATCTCATTTGATTGTCACAGCAACCGTGAGAGACAGAGGCTATCATTCCCATTTTACAAATGAGGAAACTGAGGCAGACAGGAGTCAAGTGACTTGTCCAGGGTCATACTGCTAGTAGGTACCTGAGGTCAAATTCAAACTCAGGTCCTCTTGACTCCAGGCCCAGCCCCTCCAACCACATAATTGACAAGTGCTCACCCATACTACAAAGGGAGAACTCCAGCCACGGGAAATGGAGCCCATTTTGGAATAGCTTTCATCATCAGAGTGCTTTCTGTGGTATAATGGCCAGAATGCTGGCTGGAGAACCTGGGTTCAGATCCTGCTTCAGACACCTACTGGCTGTGGGACTCTGGGTCTCAACCTCCTGAGGTCTAAGTTTCCTTATCTCCAAGAGGATGGGGTTGGATGAGACGGTCTCTGAGACCCCTTCCCTCTCTAAATCAGCCGTCTGGAATTCCTTCTGCTGAACTGAAATCTGCCTCAGCCAGCAACTCCTACCCATTAGCCCTGGTCCTGACCTCTGGGGCCGAACAGAATGAGGCTAATCTTTGTTCTAGGCGGCAGCCTTTCACATTCCTCTGGATTACAGACATGGCCTTCTCTAGATTAACTGTCTCTGGTGCCTTCAGTCATTTCTCAAGCGGCACACTCAAGGCCCTTCATCGTCTTGGTTGCCTTCCTTGACACACCCGTCAGTTTATCAAGCCTTTGAGAGAGACATTGGTCCTTCCTAAAATGTAGGCCCTGGAACTGAACGTTGTCCTCCAGATGAGGGCCGACCAGGGTCAAGTATCCCCTTGACTATCCCCTCCTTCATTCGGGACAAGATGTCTAGCAATGCCATCTAATATAAAGTTATTGTTGGGTGGGTGGTGTGTGTGTGTGTGTATGTGTGTGTGTGTCTATGTGTGTGTATGTGTGTGTGTCTACGTGTGTGGTGTGTGGAGGGGGGTCCTACCACATCATGGGATTCAGTTACATTAATTTACAATCTCCTAAAACCCCCAGATCTTCACAGTAATTAGATGTAAAAATGCCCCGTCATGCTTCCCCCATCCTGTATTGATGTGGTTGATTTTTTTTAAGATAAATTTTTCTAAGGGACCCCTCTTTCTGGTTTGTCCCAGCTGTTTGGGATCCTGCATGCCATTCAAAGCATATGTGCTCTCTCTCGGCTTTGTTTGCATCTGCAAATCTGAGGAAGCATGGCATTCATCTTTCATCCACATAAATGACAAAAATGCCCAACAGAACAGGACAAAGAAGGTTTCCAAACTAGTCCAAGAGTCATCCAAAGAGGCTCCCCTAGGGACCAAGGGATGAGACAGAGGAAGGACAGATTGTTTCTGTCTTCATCAAATCTCCTCTCCCAGGGGCCTCCACCAAGAACAAGGAAGGCTGGGGCAGCTGCAGCACCAGCACTATAATGAGCACAGACCACTGATCTCCAGTGACCTCTGAGTACTATTCAAATGAGCGATTCATTATCACTGAGGTCAGGCATGGACCCTCCTTCCCTCAGCCTCTCTAACCACGATGACTTCCCTAGCTATGCAAAGAGCCCCAGTCTCCATTCTCATCAAGGGAGTCTCCAGGGTCTCCTCCCCCCACTCCCTCTGCTACTTACTCATTAGAGAAGAGGCCCGGAAAGATCATTGGATCCATCTCTTAGCCTCTATTAAGAACTGAATTAAAAGTAACTCAATTAATCAACCAACCAATATGCATTTATTAATCTCCTACTGTGTACAAGGCACTGGAAATGGGGGAAAGGCACTAGACCTATGCTTTCATTGATTCAGAGGGAACTCCCTCTCCCAATGTAGGTCACGACCTTCTTCACAACTTATGCTGTTAAGAAAGGTGCTTGAGCATTCAGAGGGAGGTTAAGTGACTTCACCAGGATAACACAACTAGAATTGGCCTCAAACCTAGTTTTGCCTAGCTTTGAGGTGCCCTGCTTAGTATATACCTCCTCATCCATGAAGGCCTGCTTGGAGTCGTATTTTATGCATACCCTTCTCTATCCATTGTGCCAGGGACTATGAATCCAAAATGAAACAGATCCTGCCCAGCAGATGGATGATTCCCCCATATAATTAAGCCATCCCATTACAGGATATTCCCCAACATCCCTTTCATGATTTGCTACAAGGTCTCACAGCCCCGGTTGTTAGGAAATCCTTCCTGAAATCAAACTTAGATGCCATCCAACACAGCTGATGATGACAAACAGGTGCCAGCATGCCAAGAGGAGAGGGGATGGAAGCGGGGAGGGAAGGCACTTACCTTCAAAAGCTATGGTGGGGTGTTCCCTCAAGGTGCACAGTTGCTGCTCATTGCTGGGGGCATCAGACACATTGTGGGAAGTAGACAGGTGCAATGCAAGCAGGATGAGGCCTGACAAGGACAGAGTGATGGCCAGGGGTCTGGGGAAGACCATGATGAATGCTCTAGCTGCCAGCCTCGGCCTGGGGAGAATGCCTGCAACACAGAACACTGCATCTCACTGTCTGCTCCCATTATCACCCCCTCTGCCCACCTGCCCCACGGCCTTCGGTGGTTCCACCATTCTCCCTACCCCTAATGCCCAGAAACATTGGCATCAGAGCTAGACCTTCAGTGAGGCATTCATAGGCATGCCTCTTTGAAGGACGCCCAAGCCCCTGGAGGAAGTGCCCCTTTCCCCACCCCAAACTACCATAACTTGGCGCAGTATTATTCCTGGTATCCAATTAATATCCAGTGCCTCAACCATGAGAGCTCAGCTTGGAGTCACATTTTATGGATTCCCCCCTCAACTGCCACATCCAACCAGTCACCAAGTTTTACTGGGGGGGTAGCATCTCTCGAGTTTGTCCCTTCCTCTCCATTTGTGCTGCTACCATCCTACTTGGGGCCCCCATCACCCCAAATCTCCATCATTTCAATAGCCTGCGTTTGGTCTTTCCCTGCCCAGCACCCAACAGCAAATTAACTTTCCTAAGACACCATTTCCATTGCTTCAAGCTGCCCAAGGACACTGGATTCTCACTTGTTTCTAAGATTTTTACATAATCTCACTGGGGAGAGAATAGGGAGAGTTATATTTGGAAATGCTGGTAACATAAAAACAAAATAAACTAATGGTTTTTTAAAAGAGATAACTCTATCCTTCAGAGATCTGCCCTATTTGCTGGAGTCTTCTGAAGAAAGGGATTTGACAGCTGACATGATCACTACATACAACCTCCCTGAACTCAGTTTCAGCATCTGTAAAACGGGTTATACTCACCTAACTGGGTGCATTAAAAACGTTAATGCATGAGAAAGCCAAGCGCCTACCTACCTCTTCCTATTGTTACCATCATTCCTTCTTCCATCCTCCCCACCGGGGAGAAAGAAAAGGTAGATATAAGGAGACAGCCCAGGGAGCTTGAGCATGCACACTGCCATGAACATCAGAGCCAGCATGCCCTCACCCCTGGGCCTCCTGCCCAGGACCGAGTCCTTTGCTCCTGCTCTGTCGGTCCTGCCGCAGGGGCAGTCTTTAAAAGCTCACTTTTCTTTAGCACTTTAAAGTTTACAAACTCCGTCCTTCCCCACAAACCCCTTCAGAAGATGCATGCCTGCACGTATCACTATCATGCCCATTTCACAGATGACAGAACTGAGACCGGAGAGGTAAGAGGGGTTTGCCCAGGGCCAAATGACTGGGTGGTGACCTCTAGTCAGGCGTGGAAACCAGGTTCAAGGCAGGTTCTTTCGGTTATACCCTTTGGGCTTCCTACCCAGACACTGACCAGGAAAGGAGACCCCGGGGGAGCAAAAGGAAGAGGAAGGTGAAGGAGGTGAGGCTGAGGGGGACGTCTCTGCATCTTGACATTTGGTGAACGGCGCAGAAAGCAAAATCAGACACACACACACACACGTTCTCAGGCCAAAGCTGGGGTGCGTCACTCACTCACACACACACACACACACACACACACACACACACACTCACACACACTCACACTCACACACACACTCACACACACACGGCAGAAACAAGTTCCCAGCGCCCCTCCCCCCAGCTGGCCCTCTGCTCCCCAGCCTACGTTCTCCGGGCTCCCAGGTCCCAAGGGGAGGAGTCTCACGCCTCCCACCCCTCTCTCTCCCTCTCCCTTAAGCTCCCATGGGAGTGTGCGCTCCAAAGGGCTCCCTGCTTTTTGGCTGATTTCGCTGCTAGCCCCGCATGTGATGCGAAAGAGGCCGAGGGAAGGGAATCACCCAAGCCTGCTGCTCCTCTTGGCTCGGGCCCCTAGAGAGGGAGGGTCTTGGGGAGCGTACGTAGGCTGTGAGCTGCCTGGAATGGGCCTCGGTGGGGGGTGGGCAACGCCATCCAGAGGCGTCAGACCGGCCGCCCCGGCTCAGAGTGACACGGGCGATATTTAATAAAATAAATAAAATACAGCGCGACACCGATAATGTCGGTTTGTGGTTTTCTGAGCCTGCAGGGATCCGTTGCTATTTGAGCTCAACATTACCAGTCCAACCCCCCTCCTTTTTATTTTTTTAACAAATGCCCAAAATGACTAAGAGTGTAAGCAGGAAAGGTAGGATTTAAGGCCTGGAGTCAGAAAGACCCAAGTTCAAATCCTGCCACAGACACGTCCTAGCTGTGTGACCCTGGACAAGTCACCTAAATTCTATCTGCCTCATTTTCTCCATCTGGAAAATGGGAATAATAATAGCACCTATCTCCCAAAGTTGTTGGGAGAATAAAATGAAGTATTTGTAGAGCAAGTTTGCAGACCTTAAAGTATTATTTCATTTTCTATTACATTGCATTAGAAGAAAATGTTCTATATTAATATATTACTAATGAATATGAAGCAATTATTATAATCATTACAA